>CM024531.1:7516627-7821182 GCA_014182385.1 Eucalyptus viminalis
CATTTCTTGTTTTAGGTACAAATATCATTTCCTTTTCTTGAAACCAATGGAATTGTGTCCGTAGATGACAATCGTGTCGGACCTTTATACAAGCACGTATTCCCACCACATCTAGCGCCTTGGCTATCATTTGTAGGATTGCCATGGAAGGTTTGTACCAAGCACCCATCATCCTCGATTACTAATAGTAGATTTCTTCTGACTCATTTTCTTAATCTTCGTAAATTATTCTCTTGACATGATTTTCTAGGTCGTACCATTTCCCCAGTTTGAATATCAGAGCAGGTGGATTGCCGGTGCTTTGTCTGGTAGAATCGCTCTTCCATCAGAGGAGGAGATGATGGAAGATGTAGAAGATTTGTACTCTGAACTCAAAGCTCTGGGTATACCAAAGCGATATACTCATTACTTAGCCAGCTCTCAGGTAAGTATTGATGAAATACATTGTGAAATTTTTAACTTTCAACGGCTGAGACGATTGTTAAAGAATCATATTTGGACATTGACAAGTTCATTCCACTTTTGACCGAGCTGCATCCTCCCTCTTCTTCTTCTTTTTCTTCTACAGTTTGAGTACAACGATTGGCTCGCGATACAGCGGATCTCGACCGTCTGAGGAATGGAGGAAGGAAATGTACTCAGAAAGTATGAGGAAGATGCGAGCCCGACCCGAGGTGTACCGTGATGAGGAGATTGACGAGACATTGATTTCAGAAGCACACGAGGACTTCGCCAAATTCCCTTTGCGTCGATGATGTTTTAGTTGTGTTTCCTAATAATTAAGGGTTCCTAAAGTAGACTATTCATCATGGATGTCAACATTCTTTTGTTCCTAAGAGAATATTGGATTGGCAATGACAACAAAAGTCAACAAAAAAAAAAAAAAAATGTATTCTCATAACTCTTGTGTAATAAGTTGATGTGGGCTAGTTTCATTGACATCGAGATAGTTTTGGTGATTTTTTTTTCAAAGAAGTTTAGTTCTTTGATCTTCAAAAGGTAAGTAAAACTCTATTTGTTCGCGGAAAATAATTAATTTAGAAAATATTTTCAACATTAGATTGTTTATATTTCTAACAAAAATGAAAAAGTTGTCATCATCCATAAAAATGTTTAAATATAATTATTGTCAATAATAAAAAAAATTATACTGGCTAATTATTTCAAGATATACAAATGGTAATATTCATTTTTCGCGAAATAAATAGTCTAAAAAAGAAACTATAACATGATATTTAACGGTAGATCCTGACCAATTCTGAAAACTCGTATCTTTTATATTTTACCAAGATCAAAAGTTTAATTAAAGAGCTTGGTTTGCATGTAATTGTAGCGAGTGAGACCGGTGGCAAAGGCAATTGCAATCCTCTCTTCCTTTTATCTTTCTACTTGATCCGATTATTGAATATGTAGAATGGAATTGAACCATCCTAAACTTTGATGTCTTTCGTTCACATTGTTCATTTCGACTTACATATATAGAAATGCTATTGCATGTGCGCTGTTAACATGCTAGCTGTGATTGGGTCATTGAGCTTATATGGGAAAAGTACCCAAAAAAAAAGATGAAGAAGTTATAAATCTATTTTACTTGTTAATTCAATTATAAATCTTTTGATCGTACCAATTCCTTGTTAAATATTTTGATAGTTTGTCAATGTAGTCCATCCAATCAAAATTGGTCGGAAATCGCCGATATGGACAATTTTTTTTATTTTTTTTGTTTTTTTGTTTTTTTTTTTTGTTTTTGTTTTGTTTTTGTTTTTCTTTTCTTTCCTTTCTTTATTTTTTCTCAACTGTGGGCCAACAAGGTTGTTGGCCGACACTCTCGGCCACAAGTGAGAATCTCTATGCCCTTGCCTATGTCCTTGCCTACATCCAGGAGAGAGTTGCAACCCTCACGTAATGGTTGGTAATGGGACCCTTGCCTAGTTTTGGGCTAGGGCTACAATGCCATCTCTTGTGGCCAACGAGGGCGTCACGGCCCTCGCCTAGACCAGGCGAGGGTGGCTGCCCCTCCCATGGCCTAGAGTTGTAAAAAAAAATACAAAGAAAGAAATGAAAGAGAAAAGAAAGAGATGACAGATTAAAGAAAAATGTTAAAAATTGTAAAATTTGTTCACGTTAACGCTGGTCAAACCACGTGAGATGGCCAACGTTTATGTCAATGATTTCTTATCAAAATCGGTTGAATGGATATATTGGCAAAGTCGTCAATATGTTTAAATTTCTATTGATACAATTGAAATATTTAAGACTAAATTAATCAAGTACAATAGGTACATAATTTTTCAGTACTTTTCTCCACAAATATTGAGAGGAAGAAAATGGAAACATCAACATTTTCTAAAAGGAAAATCCACAAAAATCCCCAAACTATGTCAAATGTCACGCATTTACTCTTAAATAATTTTTGTAATACCAGAAGCCCCAAATAGGTACCTATGTAACACATTTACTCTCCAGCAATAAAGACCATTAAAAATCTGCTTGCATCGAGGCTTGAAAGCAAACGTTGTTTATATAGCCCTCACGTGACTTAAATGAAATAAAAAATGACTTTATTTTGACTAAAAAAATCATCCGACAAAACCTTAATGAAGGGTCAATAAGTTGCATGAGTATATAAATTTTGGATTTTTTTTTTTGTGACCCAGAACCCTGTACAACTGGCAGCCGGCAACCACCCTCCAGCGTCTCACTTAAGACCCCAAGCGACCATGAGGGAATTCGAACCCCAGCGTCCCACTTAAGACCTTAAGCGACCGTGAGGGAAGTCGAACTCCTCCCCTTCATAAGGGGGGAGGAGAGCCCAAAAAAATTGCAGCCACTAAGGCGGTGGTATAAATTTTGGATTTTTCATATCACAAAAAATCTTAAATATAATCCACATGCAGGTAACACAGTTGGTTGAGATCTCTCCTTCCAATACATGGAGATTGAGGGTTCAAAACCCTGTGTTGCTAGCGATTAAAGCGGGGGCCCCAATGGTGGATTACTAAGTCAGTTTCCTTGAGATATAGTCGTCGTTAGTCTTCCACCACAGAGGCCCGTGAGATCCCAAATCGGTGTAAGCCGACAAGAGCATGTTCCGGCAAATCCTCAATCACCAAAAAAAAAAAACTACCACGTGGTAGCTCAGTTGAATAAGTGCTCCCATGATCTTTTGCGAGAGAAGAAGAGTTCGAATCTCGCTGGCCGCACGAGATCTTAAGTGCGACGTCGGGATGATAAGTCCTCCGCTAGCATCGCCCCAGGGTTTACTCCCGTTATCCCGGGCCTGTCGAGCTATCCGTGTTGATATGGTGCTCGGGTTCCTGGATCATAAAAAAAAAAAAAAACTTAAATACAGTTCAAGAGTCGTTCGTGACTTTTTTTCCTTCTCTCAAAAGTGGCAAGCCCAAAAGAAGAAGAGAAACACAACGCTTCTTCTTCTTCCTGGGGAATTCAAGTCGGTCTTCTCTTACAAGACAGCCTTAGCTTCTCAGAACATCATGGCGATTCGCGACCACGTTCATGCACATCTCACGGCCCAAAAAAAAAAAAAAAAAAATATTACTATCCAAAAATTAGTGGGCCCGATATGATTGCCTAGCCGCCGATAAAACTCTCTCGCCATCCACCATAGATTTTGTCGCCATTCGTTCGTCATCTTTTCGAGCACGAGAAAGTTTGCCGTCGTCGACGACCATGCACATGGCCGCCTCAATGATTTCCCGCCACGTGGCGGTCATCGGCGCCGGAGCCGCCGGCCTCGTCGCCGCCCGCGAGCTCCGCCGCGAGGGCCACAGGGTCGCGGTCTTCGAGCGGGAGCCCCGCGCCGGCGGTACCTGGGTCTACACGCGCGCCACCGAGCCGGATCCGCTCGGGATCGACCCTTCCCGGCCCGTCGTCCAGTCGAGCCTCTACAAGTCCCTGCGCACCAACCTGCCCCGCGAGGTGATGGGGTTCGGGGACTACCCGTTCCTGCCCAGGGCGGACGGGTCGGGCGACCCGAGGAGGTACCCGGGTCACGAGGAGGTGCTGGCGTACCTGGAGGATTTCGCGAGGGGGTTCGGGCTTGAAGAAATGGTGAGGTTCGGGCTTGAAGAAATGGTGAGGTTCGGGGAGGAGATTGTGGGGGTCGGGATGGCGGAGGAGGGTGGAAAGTGGAAGGTGACGTGCAGGATGAGCAACGGCGGCGGCGGCGGAGAAGAGGAAGTTTTTGATGCGGTGGTTGTTTGTAACGGGCACTACACGGAGCCCCGAATCGCCGAAATCCCCGGTAATGTTCGATTTCATTGGATATGTAGAGTAGAGTATATAATTCGCGGTCAGTTTGAATTTCGAAGTGTTCAATTGGATTCAGCAGGCTACAGAAAGATTTGATTTTCGGCGGTGCTTTTCCTGTTTCTGTTGTTGTGTCCTTAATGTGGTGTTAGCCATGCTTTGCACATAGCATGTTTGATTCGAGTTGCCATGGATTATGTTCGGCAACGGAAATGGAATGGTTGATGGGATTTGTCGCGCTTTTGAAGGTCTGCTTGGAACGAGTCTTCAATTTGCTCTGCTTTATTTTGCCGTGTCTATTCGGACGAGGAGGATCTCAGACTCACTTACGCTATTGCAAAATTCTTCTTCTATGAAGATTCTCGAACTCTATTTATCTCAGAAATTGCTGTTACTATCTATGAACACGTTTGCAAATTCTTTTTATTGGTATTTGGGTTAGAAGCTACCGAAAAGAACCAAGAATTGGATGGAAAAAGCACTTCTTTTACATAATATGACCAGTTCCTGAATGTGTAAACGGATCAGGGACAGAGTCTCAATCCATACGAGTTTGCCTTTTTTTCGCTTCAGCATCTGTTGTTGCTGGTCTGATGTTCTTACAATTAGCAAATTCGAAGTTAGCAGCAATCAAAAGTCCAAAGTGTGGGCATTTTTGACTCATCAAATTTTTGACTGCCTGGATTCTCTGGGATCTGCATCTGATCACCTTGTATATAGAGACCAATGAAGTACAGCAAATTAAAGAAAGTTCTCTCATTTTGCTCCTTATCACTTATGTGAGATAATAACTGAGTGTGCAAAACATTGGTTGCATATTCTTGTCATCTCTTAGCAAGGATATATGATCGACTTGTGGTATATTATGCCTAACCATAGAGAGATTGGCCCCATAGAGGGCCTTGTTCTCGAAGGAGTCATTGTTGCTTCTGTCGCACTGTCAAAAGAAATGAGTAAATTTTGGATAGGTCACAGTATATATCGCGCCGACCATTCTCACTTTGTCATATCGTGTTATAATTAACACAGGTAAGCATATATCATGATTTTGGCCACTTTTGTGTAGGCATTGATCTGTGGCCAGGGAAGCAAATGCACAGCCACAACTATCGTACACCCGAGCCATTTCAGGATCTAGTACGTTTCAGGTGTCTTCTTCACCTAGTCTTGCAGTGTAGCTTGGCATGTGTTTACTGTCTTAATATATCTTTGCATTGCTATCATGCCTATATATTACAGTCGCTTCTGTCTATAGTAGTTTTGAATATGCTCTTGAATTTGATGTACTTATTATTTGAGCAGTAAATGTGATTAGGGGTGCATAAAGACTGAAGGGGCTAAGATTTTGAATCATTCATAGTTCATAATGAGGTGAACTGAGACTGCTCAGATTAAGTAATCTTTCATAAAGTTAAGTGCCCCCCTTTTGGGTAAACTGCTCTATTAGAGAGTTGGAACTATCTGGCATTTATTTTTTTGTATGATATTTTAGAAAGATAGGAGATTTTTAATTCTCCCCTCCCCATTTCTTTTCAGTACGTTTCTTTTTCCTGATCAAGATTGTCAAATTGCATGCTTGTAAACAGAAATATATTTTTGGCTTCTCCACAGGTTGTTGTTCTGATAGGGAGTGCTGCAAGTGCCGTGGACATCTCTCGGGACATTGCCCAGGTTGCCAAAGAAGTTCATGTGACATCTAGATCATATGAAGTCGAAACTCTTGGAATGCAATCCGGCTATGATAATTTGTGGCTTCATCCCATGGTAATATATGGGTTCACTGTCTTTCATCACAATAATCTTATGAAACTCGATCCCTCGAGTAGTCTGTTCAATATGTTAATGAACCGGAACTAAGTGCAGATTGACAAGGCCCATGAAGATGGTAAAGTCACTTTCCTTGACGGGAGTTCCATAGGCGCCGATATCATTCTACATTGCACCGGGTATTCTTTCACTGATCTCACTTAAGTTTTGATGCAAAGGTAAATTGATGCTGTTTAATATGATGGAAAACAAAGCAATTCATGCTGGTTACATTTCTTGTTTCAGGTACAAATATCATTTCCCTTTTCTTGAAACCAATGGAATTGTGTCCGTAGATGACAATCGTGTCGGACCATTATACAAGCACGTATTCCCACCACATTTGGCGCCGTGGCTATCATTTGTAGGATTGCCATGGAAGGTTCGTACCAAGCACCGATCATCCTTGATTCCTGTAGTGGGTTTTTCCCGGCTCTTTTTATTAATCTTTGTAAATTATTCTCTTGACATGATTTTCCAGGTCGTACCATTTCCCCAGTTTGAGTATCAGAGCAAGTGGATAGCCGGTGCTCTGTCCGGTAGAATCGCTCTTCCATCAGAGGAGGAGATGATGGAAGATGTAAAAGATTTGTACTCCAAACTTGAAGCTTTGGGCGTACCAAAGCGATATACTCATAATTTAGGCAACTCTCAGGTAAGCATTGCAGACATACATGGAGAATTTTTCGACTTTCAACAGCCGGGACGATTGTTAAAGAATCATGTTTGGACATTGATAAGTTCATTCCATTTTGACTAAGTTTGCACCTTCTTCTCCCTCTTCTTCTACAGTTTGAGTACAACGATTGGCTAGCGGCACAGAGCGGATCTCAGCCGTCTGAAGAATGGAGGAAGAAAATGTATTCGGAGAGTTCTATGAAGAGACGTGCCCGACCCGAGGCGTACCGTGATGAGGAGGGAGACGAGACATTGATTTCACAAGCGCACGAGGACTTCGCCAAACTCCCTTCGCATCGATAATGTTGTAGTCGTGTTCCCTAATAAATAAGGTGGTCCAAAGGAGACCCTTCATCATGGATCTCAGTATTCATTTATTTGTCGAGAATAATGCCGGATTGGTAATGACAACAAAAGCCAACAAAAAACAAAAGTACATCTTTTGAGAACTTTTGCACATTCATTTGATGTGATTAGTTTCATTCACATCTAAATAGATGGTTTTAGCAAACTTTTTTAAAGATGTGAAAAGTTGTTTAATCTTCAAAAGGTAATAAAATTGAGAAAAATCGAGAAAAGGGAATAGGAAAGGAAAGCGACATTTTTAGAGAACTCTTGTCCAATCGGTCGATGTGGTTAATTTCAATGACATCGTGATGGTTTTCATAAATTTCTTCAATGATGTTAAAAGTTCTTTAATCTTTAAATGGTAGTAAAATTTAGAAAAGGAAAAAGAAGATGATTTTCGTAAATTTTTTCAATGATGTTAAAAGTCCCTTAATTTTTAAAAGAAATTAATCGAAAAAAGGAAAAAGAAAAGGAAGGCGACATTTTAGAGAACTCTTGTCCAATCGGTTGATGTGGTTAGTTTCATTGAATGGCTTTAGTAAAATTTTTCAATTATGTTAAAAGTCTTTAATCTTTAAAAGAAAGATGGAAAAAGGAAAAGATGAAGCTCAGGGTTGGCGAAGTATTGATCGTTTGATGGATCAATGGGCGTGACTGAATCAACGGTCACAATCGCAAGTCGTCACAGCTTTCTTGAGGGTTGCACCAGCCGGGAATCGAACCCGGGTCTGTACCGTGGCAGGGTACTATTCTACCACTAGACCACTGGTGCTTGGTGTTCAACACCTAGCGATTTATATATTTAATGGTTATTTCCAGTCCTCCATGATTCCCAGCACCTCCCTTGAAATATAGGTTCCATGGACAATATATATTTTCGTTATTTATGGAAAAATATTATATATAAGTTATTAACAATAATAAAAATGTTTTGCATTGACTTATAATTTCAAGTAACACAAACAATCACTTTTAGGAAATTTTTCCAAATCATTATTATTTCTCTAATAAATAGAGCCATAATCCCGACCATAATTTTTTTTTAAAAAAGGAAAAAATATAGATACTCCTTTGAGATTAATTCGGTAGCAGCTTGTTTTGTGCCCGTGATTATTCCCGCGTCGGCGTTTGTCAGAAGCTTATGAACCTATCATTAAAAATCCGTACGGTGCACACTGTTTCTCGCCTAGATTCCGACACCCCCAATACGTTGCGCCCTCAGAAACCCCTCGACGCCCCCAACGTGTCAAATCAAGCACAACAAATGGAAGAAAATCAACCCCAGAAAAGGAAAAGTAAGTACCTAATCAAACTTAGATTTAATGGTTTTTTTTTTCCCCCGTGTTTTTCTGACAAATTCGCCGCTTGAATTGAATCGCATCCACCAGAAGTGTGTGGTGTTGTAGGGTGTTGTCTCTTCTTCGCCGGCCTCGTTCGTGACAGGCATTCAAAAGGTTCTGTTTCTCTGGCTCTGCCAGGAACCAGGTGGCGAGGTGGAAGGAGAGGCAGGAGGAAGAGCCAACGAAATTGAATGCCCTCTGGGGGTTTTCCTCTGTTGTCATATGGTACTAATTAAGGGTGTACAAAACCAACTATTCAAATCAAAAATCTGGATCGATTTAGTTCGGTTCCTAGGAGTGTCGGTACGATTATTTATTCCTAAAAGTGGAATAAAAGTCCGAGCGATCTGAATTCCGATTTTAATGGGGAATCGGACTAACTATATATACTTTTTTTTAAAAATTTCTAAAAAATAAAATAAAAAAGTGATCAACTTTTTTCCTTGTTTCTTCATAATAGAAGACATCAAGTAGTAGAAAAAAATAATAATGATTAGCTCTCGATCCTAGGACCAGCCAGTCTAGTCCCTAGTTTTCAAAAATGGAAACTGAGCTGGGAATTAATCACCCCCAATAATATTATGTTGAGGTGACAAGCCACAAAAGCGAAGAGAGGGGAGTCACTTTTGCGCCGGCTAGTCATGCTGCGGCCAATTCACATAATGGATGTACCACGTGACTGTGATCAAGCGAGACAAACGGGTCCTTAAGTAAGTCAGCGTTTCAGCACCCAATAGTACTTTGCCATGTCGCTTGGTCGGCCGGTCAGCTCAAGTGTTAATTTCACGAAAACAAACTGGGAAAGAAACAAAAGGAGAGTGGGGGTGGAGCTGTGTATTTCCAGGAGGTGTTTTTCCAGGTTTGGTGGGGTCTTGGATCCCATTCATCTGTCCAATTTGAGGCCCCTAAAATCCAGATTTGGGGAATCTTTGGTCATCCCCACAGCCTTCACAGTTCACTCCAGCTGTTGTTTTTCAAGTGCTCGACTCTGTGAGAGAAAGAGAGAGAGAGAGAGAGCACTTGTTTCCCTCCAAATTTTCAGCTTCTCAAGCCATTCATTGTCAATACTTGAGGTTACAATACAAAGGAAAGTTGCCAAGTAGGAAAGCTTTCCATCGCCCAATGTACAATATAATTTATACAAGTGGCGTCGTGAACCATCCATTCGAGAGAGTGGATAGTTATAATCCTCAAATCAATGATAAACAAGGCTGTTTGTGTTAAATAAATAACAGAAAAAAGAAAAATTGCATCGACAAGTGTACACTACTAAGTTAAGATAGTCTAAGTTAGGTAACTTTAGATTGCTCGATTGACCCCATTCTCCGTATCGTTTTAGTACGTGAAATTCAATTTCAAACCTCAATCGCGAAAAAGGAACTTTCGAGGCTGCCCCTTGAATTGTACGACCACCATCATTATCAGCAAAATAAGTTACTCCGGAAAAAAAGGAGATCATTTTCCAGGGAGCTAAGAGAGGAAGGCCATTCAATTCCGGGAGAAATTATTGGCAAGCCCATTATTCAACTTTTTCATGCGGCGGTGCGGCGAAGAGTCAATCCCGAGGAATCAGCAGCGAGCAAGCAGGGCCATCGAATCGCATCCAACGCATTGGCTGCTTTTTCGAACACCGTTACACAGGCAAAATCCAACAGATCAAAGGACGGAGATACGATTCGGCAGCCGACATGAGACCCGCACGAAATGCTGTCTAGCTAATTTCGTGTCTAGCTAATTGCGGAAACTGGCAGGTATAATTAGCGACGTACAAGTAATTCACACCGGCGAATGCAAATGCATGTTGTATCGGTACAATGATGATAATTACTCTACAAGAAGAGAGAAGAGAACAAAAAGAGAGAGAAGAGAACAAAAAGAGAAGCCGTTGTTTCCTGTCAGAGCGCCAAAATCCGTCAGGGGGTGCCCCCCAGCCGTCTCCCGCCGCGTGGTCAGTACAGGGGCGACCGGTGAGGGACGCCCTTCCGCCGGTTCATGTAGCCGGCCACGTCCGTCGCCGGCCGGCACCAGAGGCGAGCCGTCGTCACCCGGGTGATCGGGGCCGGGCGGTAGCGCTTCCTCCTGCCGAACTCAGGGCACGCGGTTGGCGAGATAGGCAAATCGAGGACCGAGTCGGGGGTGATGTGTCCATCATCTTCGAGCTCCGGGAAGCCCTCGTGAGATGGTCTGTTCAGTGATGGAAGGGGCTCGTGGCTGTGATCTTGGAGCCGTTTCTTGAGGCCAATCTTTTTGGTCATTTGGTCGTGTACCTGCATTTTCAGGACGAAAGATGAAACTCGACCAAGAAAGAAGAAAGCAACCTAATCCAAACTGAGGACTTAAAACAGAGTCGAGCTGCTCGAGCTTAATTGGTGCATTACTCGAACCAAACTCAATTCTTCTCGAGTTCCAAGTGTCTCGACCACAATCGGGTCGAGCACGAGTAAATTGAATTTCAATTTTAGTAAAACGGGATTGGACCTTGCATGAGAGAGAGCAGAAGTGGAAGCCGTCTTGTAGGCTCCGGTCACAAGTGATGCAGAAGTTGCCTGAGCCTCTAAACGGGCGAGACATTGGCCTCTGGTTCAAGAACACCACTTTCGCGCTGTTCGTTGTGTATGGCTGTTTATGAAAACGATGAATTCAATTGAGAAAAATCAAGAACAATTGCATATTTAGGCGTATGGAGATGTACAGAGATTCTGATCTTTACTTGGACGAGAGAACAGTCGAGCAGTTTCTGCGCATCGCCCAAGCGAATGACATCGTGGTACACATACCTCCTTATCTGAGAAAAAATCACGGAGAAGTGGTGAATTCTAAGCAAAATTCAAGACACGCTGTTTTTGGATTGAAAGGGGTGAATTTTGAGTTGAGAAGCGGACCTGCAAGAGACGGTGATGGCGATGAGGAGGCAAGCAATGAGGGCACATGCTGGCGCAGCAATCCAAGCAAAACGTGTTCTTCTCGTTCTTCTTCGCGCAGTCGTGAACGCCGCACGGATTGAAGAACTTCTCTCCGAGGAGAATTCGGAGCCACCGAGGAATGTCTGAACCCCGACCACCGCCGCCACCGCCACCGCCACCACCAACCTGACCCAAAAGAAGAAGAAAAAAACAGGGCACGATACCCACATGGAAAAGTCAATGACCCATCTCACAAGATCCTCCAAAAAGCCGAAAAAACTCAAAATCTTGAAATCTAGAAACAAAAGTCACCATTTTTTCTCAGCAGAAGTTCCCTTCTCTGTTTCTGAAGACCAAGACAGGGTCGAGAGACTCGAGAACAGAGCAGAGACTGCTTCGGCTTTTGTCGGGCTTTATACCCAGAGTTCCATGAGAGAGAGGGAGTGATGGAATTGGAGAAGTGTGCAAGCAAGAAAGGGGGAAACGGCGCGCCGGTGGGCGAGTAATTTACTCCGCTTCTGTGATTACCAATGAAGAGCGGAAACAGGGGAAGAGTTGGAGGTTCATTTAAAGACGTGAAGCTCTCTTTTCTCCTTTTTCCTTTTTTTTTTTTTCCGGCTTTAAAACTTATTTCACACACTGATCTTGAAGTCCAAAGCAAAAAATTCTTGCTTGCGCCGGTTTCACACCTAAAAGCTAAAAAAACCCTAATCTACGATTCTATCTTCCCCTCCATATCTTTTACCCCATATTTTCCACTCCCGAGAGGATGTTGTTACTCTTATCATCACTTTGAGTATGAGAAATGGTAAACATAATAACGTCTAATTTAGAAAACTCAATGAGCGCGTATAATTTATCTTTGCTATGACTAGATATCGCCGTGTATCATCATCGACAAATTCATTAGCTCAATTCAATAACAACTCGATAGCAAATTCAGCCCTTGAACGGAGCTATTTACAAATATGTAATTAGGAGGTTAGAAACAAAATTTGAATCTTCTTTTGAAATGGTAAAGTGAACACTAGGGGTTATCAATTTTGGAGTGATATATTTGGTCTTATCCAATAATCTGGTCCAATCCAGTTGCACCATAGAACAGGGGACTAGACCAGCCCAATTCGGTTTTCGAGCGGTTCAATGGAACTAGTCAAGTTCAAAGGAGAAATGCTTAGAATTCTATGAGAGGTGAAGGAGATGTGAAGAAAGATAAAGACCAAAAGAGGAGAATAGGTGTGAGCATTGTGAGGTGAAAGGGAAAAGACATAAAGAGGAGAGGAAGTGTGAGCATCATGAGGCGAAAGGGAAAGACATAGAGAGGAGAGGAGACGTGTGAGACTAAAAAAAAAAAAAAAAAGAAGAAATAATTGGTCTATACGGTCCAATTTGATTCAATTCCAATCAATTCCACTTTTAGAAATCAAGAATTGAACTGATATTCCTAAAGATCGAACTCGATCGGTTGATTCAAACCAATCGAGGCTATTTCCAATTTGGTCAATTTGCCTTGTTTCCCTAGGGAATACTTCCGAAATTTCAAATTTATACCATTAGTTAGGGTGGCTAATCTCTGCTCCTCGACATCCAGTACTCTGCATTTCATTTGGCCGGGCACTGTGGCGTCAAATCTCTTTTTCCGTCTGTAGAAATAGAATGATGGAATGAAGAACGGCAACGAGAAGACCGGAAAGCGCCGGTACTACGTTCTCCTCTCATTCTCCGGATAAAACATTAAATAAAGTGTCGGAAAAAAATGCTTCTACTACAGTCTACTCCTGTCCCCGCTTCGTTAGTGCGCTTTCCTCGAGCCGTCCTTGGGGATTGGAAACAATCGCACGCACGCACAAATAATGATTTTTCTGCGAGTCCCCAGCATGATGACAAAAGACCAAAAAAGAAAATAAAATAATAATAATAATAATAATAATAATAATAATAATAATAATAATAATAATAATAATAATAAGAATAATAAGGAGACCGGTTTACGAGACGACTATGGTATTTGTACAGTGGCCATGGTGCACTAATGAGTGACGATTGGCAAGCTGTGACCTGTTGCTTTAGGGCTAGGGGTTGACTCCTCTCCCTAAATTAGGGAAATAGTTATTCCATATGCAAAGGAAAATCGGAATGAACGATTAAAAGTCCTAGCCCTAGTGTGGAATGTTAAGGCTTCGATTCGATCTCGAATTATTTAATTTATAGGTTGAAAAGTTGGTTAAGAAAGTTATCGCAGTCGGAATACCTAATGCACCTTAAAAAGGGCCCGACAAGGCCCTAACTTAATGTAAATGTGCATCTATTCACAAAATTGAGTACGCAAGATCAAATTATCATGTTGTTGAATATATTATTTTATGCATTCGCATCGTTTGTTTTGAAAGGGAAACTTAGAAAGCATAGATGTCCTCACGCCAACATTCACTTTTGGGGGCATCTTTTAAAAAAGTGGTTGAAACCAGGGAAAGAGCTTGTTGCAAATCTCAATTTTGATACCACCTTCAGGTCGTCCATTAAATGCTCCACATGATAACGTCAATCAATCCATCATTCATATCTTGAAAAGGACTCAAAATTTCATTTCTTCCCTACTTTTGGTAAAGAATGCGAAACCTGATAATAGAGTCTATCCAGTTATAGTAAAGGAACCAATGAGCTATGTCTTCATATTCGCATAAACTACCAACCCAATAGACTAATCACGTCAGATTGTTTGAATAATTCAAGAAAACATAACTCGTGGGTATATTTTAGATGCGCGACATAGATTTGACTCCACCCCATCAAATACCATGCAAACTTATCGTCGAAGCACTTGTTCATATGTCAAATCAAGGAAAATTGTCAAAAAAATAAATATTATGCAGTGGCCAATTCAATTTACATTTTTCAATTTTACTAATTTAGTCAGAAACATTTTTTTATTTACCAATATAATCATTTCTAACCAATTTTTGACTAAAAATTACTAACGTGGACGTTGACCATCCTATGTAACACGATTATCACATCAACAATTTTTTTTGTCAAAATTGGTAGGAATGACCGAATCGGTTAATTGTTGAAAAATTTAGGTCAAATTTGCAAATTGCAAAAGATTTAGGACTAAATTGGTAAATATGAAAAGTAACCACAAAAAACCTAAAACTGTATTCTTGTGATAAGTTTATCCAAATTAATTTTTTGACTATGAAAAATCCAAAACCAATACATATGTGATGAATTTATTTCAAATTAATTTTTTTTACCGCAAAAAATCCCAAACTTTTGGTACATTTGTGATAAAATTCATTTTCTATTAATATCCGTCAAATTAGATTGATATTATAAAAAAATTATAAACTAGTACACGCATGACATACGAAGAGTAAAACCCTAAACTAGTATGCTAGTCAATTACCTTATGTTATTCAACTCAGTAATTTAACAGTAAAATTTAACGGAGATTAGTGAAAGGTAAGTAAATTTATTTTGAATGTATCAATTAGAGATTTTTCATAATATAAACTCAAGATTAAATTGACTGCGGCATA
Organism: Eucalyptus viminalis; assembly: GCA_014182385.1. Taxonomy (NCBI): domain Eukaryota; kingdom Viridiplantae; phylum Streptophyta; class Magnoliopsida; order Myrtales; family Myrtaceae; genus Eucalyptus; species Eucalyptus viminalis. The sequence continues at coordinate 7,531,511 of CM024531.1, forward strand.
ATATATCAAAGATTTTTCTGGATAAGTATCCCGTCAATTCTGTGTCCATGGTATCTGAGGATGAAAATAGGGTAGTCAACCAAGATAGAGGAGGTGGAGGTGCGATGCGGTGGCGGACTTGGAGAAGCCAATGAGTGGCCAAAGGCTACGCAATAAATCTCCTCGATAGATCCTAGACACTGCCACGGTCGGATCGTGAAATTTATGTCCCGCCTGACGAGCTCCCGGCATGAAAGCTGGACACGTCGAGCCGATGCACGGAAAATGATTTGTCCTATTCCGGCGTGTTCCGAACGCTTGGACCATCTGGGAGGTCGCTCCTCGAGGGCGAGATCTCAGGCATTCGTTCCCAAGCTCGGGAGGACCACGAAGAATTTTTCCCTCCGTCCGTTTCCGTTCGTCCGTATTGTTTGGGATGTCCGCTCCAATTCGGACATTCATCTCCCCTGGGGGGCAAGCGTAGTGTGGACTCTTCTTTTGTATCTCCCCCAACAAATTGAGCACAAAGGATAGTCGAACCCGACCATAATTCCACGTGCAATTGGAGCCAAAATAATTCCACGAGTGCACGTCTAGATTAAAAAATTGAAATATTTTCAATCTTCTCAATTTGGTCTTAAGTCTTTGCGTGAAATTTGAATGTAGCCCTTCTTGTCAACTTTTGCTAGGAATAAAAAATATGATGTTGTGCCATGTAGGATGGTTGGTGATATTTTGAATAACCAACATTGTATAGAACATGTATATATGGAGATTTTGTTACTAAAACGAGGATTTGAGTGACGAGCTATTTTGGTTTTTACATATGGTTAAATGAGCCAATTAATGGACGTGTCAAAGGTGCGTTTATTTCACAAAAAAATGAACGATTTTGAAAGCATTTTTTTAAAAATAATCATTTGTATTACTTACAAAAATGATTGAAACGAAAATGTGTAAAATATGAAAAGATATGTGCATTGATAGTTTCAAAATTATTAATAAAGTGTAATTAAATTCTGAAACTTACGAAATGTGCAATCAAGTCATAAAACTTGTCAAATTAATTTAATCAAATCCTTCCATTGACTTCATCCATTAAAAAAAACGTGGTAATGATGTGGCGCCTGCTAAGCATCATGTGAAAAAAAAAAAATATACAAACTAAAAATTTTAAAAATAAAATATCTAAAGTAAAAAAAAAAAAAACTCACATCAACAGTGGCCAAGCCCTCACTAGTGTTTGCAACCATAGCCATCGAGAAGGGCCAGCAACCCTCACCGGCCCCGGGTGAGGCCTTGACGGCCCATAATGAGGGCACAATCCTCATCCTATATCTGAGTAAAGGTTGTTGGCCCTCGCCTGGGGTGGGCAACGCTCATAAGCTTTTGTAGGCCCCAAGCAAGGGGAGGTGACCCTTGCTCAAATTTGGGGCGAGGGTCACGCCCTCCCCCAGTTCTAGTCCAACAGGCCCTCGCTAGGGGTTGCTAAGGCCTCACGAGGGGTTGACGAGGGTCGCCAGGCTTCAGGAAGGCCCAAGCAACTTCCATCGGCCCTTCCCAGCGGTGGTGAGGGCTTGGCCACAGCTTGAGTTTGTTTTTTGTTTTTTTTTTTTTTTTAGGTTATCTATTTTTAATCTAATTTAGTTTACATATTTTTTATTTTTAATATTTTTTTCGCGTGGCGCTTGGTGAGCGCCACATCATTACCATGTGTTTTAAGAAGTAATAAAATAAGGTACAACAGCATTTTCCGTTAGTCTATTTGGAATGAAATTAAACCAATTTGACAAGCTTTAAAACTTGATTTCATTTTTGTAAGTTTTTGGACTCAATTGTACTTTATGACAAATTTTAAGATTTTCAGTAAAATTATCCCAACGATAAATTATTGTTGATAATAAAAGTAATTATCAACTAATTATTTCAAGTAATATAGTCATTTATTTTTAAGAATTTTCTTTGTAAATCACTTATTTTCGCGAAGTAAATAAAGCCTAATTTTTTACTCCATAGCTTCCCATCACAAGAGCAAATCGAGTAATATCTGCGTACGACCACATGTGCTGATTTAAGTCCAAAAAACAAGAAAATTTGCTGAGAAAAAATTAATAAGAACATGACAACATGACAACATGCTAATCTTACACTCATCCGGAAATGATATAATTTTAAAGGGAATGAAATTTTGAAAGAGCATCTAAATCTAATTAAGACTTTGTTCATTTTGCGGAAAATGTGGTATTTTTGGAAAATATTTTTTAGGAAATCATTTTCTGGGAAAATGTAATTATTTTCCGATCTTTTGATAAAACCTGAAAATGAAGTGGAAAATATTTTTCGTTGTTTGGTAAGGAAAATCTTTTTCGAAAAATATTTTCCTCCATATACTCCTTTTCATTTATTTTATTTTTTAAAATGGATTTTTCATATTTTTTCAAAATTCATTTTTAATTATTTTTAATTTTTAAAATCCATTATTATTTTTTTATTTTCTTTTTTCTTTATTTTCCATCTCCTTCTTTCTTGGCCGGTCGCCGGCCACGGCGATGGCCCACGACCAGCCACTGGCAAGCCTCGAGCTCAAGGCTTACTAGATCAACAAGTGCAATCTTGAGATCGACGAGCTTAAGGTTCGCCTAACGACAGCCGATAACTAGTCAAGAAAGAAGAAGATGGGAAACAAAGAAAGAAAAAAGAAAATGAGAAATAGAAAAGAAATAGAAAAGGAAAAAGGAAATTAAAAATAATTTGAATAAAAAAAGAAAAGAAGAAGAAGAAAGGAGAGGAAGAAGTGATGATTTGTAGAGGTGTGAGATAAGAGAAATTAAGTGAGGAAAATGTTTTCCATTTTTCAAAAGTAGAAAACATTCTCCCTTAATTTAGATGACTTTTTTTTTCTTTTTATGGAAAACATTTTCTTTAAAGAATTCATTTTTCGTGAATGAACGTTAGAAAATTTAGAAAATGTTTTTCCGGATATTATTTTCCGCAAAACGAACGGAGTTAAGTTTGATGTTAGTGTAATAATTTTAATAAGAGAGAGGGGTGGCGATAAACGACGGGATGCCAGTTGTCGCCCTCCTATTGGTGGTGATGGATGAGCCCAAATCGAGCGCGAGAGAATCTTGGTATCTATTTTCATGTGGGCCTAATTTAGTAATTTTATGTCGTTGAGATGGGGTCCAACTTGCGGCCCAATTTATGACAAAATATGAAGAATTGAAAAGGCCGGCTCGTGGCCCATGAAAAATCCATATTCAAAGAAATGATTCGTCTCTTCCTAGCGCAAATCGAAAATGGCAGCATCTGTTTAACTAAAAATGAATGATTTAAAATATATATTTTTAAGAATAATCTCTTATATCGCTTAAAATAATTAATCAATAAAAAAAATATTTCATTGTTGACAACAATTTAGGTATAAATAGCATTGTGGACGATAGAAATATTTTTCGTTCATTCATTTTCTACAAGCGATTAGTTTTGAGAAATTATTTTCAAAATTATATTTTTTTTGCAAGGCAAATGGACCCATTTTCCAATTTTATACGTAGGTTCCCATCTTCCGATCAATATTAATACTCAATTACTGCGCCTTCTTTTTTCCAAAGTTGGCCCTGCTTTTAGATTATTGCAAACATTGAATTAAAATAATTTCCAGAAGTTGAGAGAGGGCCATCGCTTTTATTGTGCGTACTGCTCGAGCAAAGGCCGTTGTCATGAGATTTTATATGACTGCACCTCATCAGGCCTCACCTGGTTTTCAATTACTAAAATTTGGTACAAATTGTTATTTATGTTGGTCGGCAGCTTTGCCTTTCATGGCCCGATTGAGCTTTCATTACCACCAATGATAGAGATTAAGAAATGCCAATCTTCATTTTGTGTGACAATTGTGCTTCATGTCACAATAATTAACTGGCTTTTCAACTTTGGGTGCCTTTGTTTCACTCAAAATTTCATGATTAAGGAAAATATTATCTGTTTTCAAGAAAGAAAAAAAGTTAGTTTTTATCTGTTTGATTAGGAAAATACACGAATGTGTTAGAGAGATTAGAAGATCAAGTACAAGATTAGAAAAGATTCGCCAGGACAAGCTGTTCCATCGACTTCCTGCTCTAAAATAAAAGAGAGCAGCCAGACATAGCAAGACGGATTAAGAAAAAGACACTTTAGCAGTAGAAATAATAAGATTGATTTTCTTTAAAACCTCAGGATTCGAAGGGCAATTTGCTTCCCACGACTTCATCAAATCAGAGTCTCAAATTAGGAGAATGCTGCAGGGCAAAATGAATAGAGCAAGTTCTTGGTTCAGAGCTGGATTCCTTTTTAGCTGCATAAAAGAAGAAGTTTGGTTCGAAGTTGAAGGAGTATTTGCGCCATTTCCTCTAATTCCTCTCTCCAATTGCGTGCATTTGTGCTCTAATTTTGACAAGCTTTTGGGGAAAGCTTCCCAAATTTTATATTTTCGTTTGGTTTCAACGCCCACTTACCCATTTTCTTTCGTGATTATAAAACGCGAAGGTAGCATCAAAATCTAGTGTGATAGCTTTCACATTTGATTCAGCAATCTTTTGGATAAAGAGCATGCCCATACATGTGTTGATCCTCAGAGAAGATACAAAAAAGTCATGAGTTCCCAACCCCTACTACTAAAATGACCTTAATTTGAGCACTGCTAAACTTGGTATAGACTTCAAATTGAAATGTAAACACCATCTTAGCAACTCATCTCATTTTCTACTCAATTAACCCATAAATGCCGTAAGTGCTCACAAGAATACCAAGATCCCAAGGATATTCTGCTTGACTAAGTGCTAAGCTTTCTAGGGACAAGACCGATAGCAACTCAGATGAGTGGAGTGGAGCCACTGGAGTGGCGATTGGTGAGCAATCGGAGTGAGTGTTGGAGTGATGCCGCCGGAGCAAGTGCTGGATTACGATCGAGTCACTGGAGAGTGAGAAACAAGAGTAAGAGGCTGCAAGACTATATCGTAAAAGAGAATGAACTTAGGGTCAGGACTTTATTGATGAATTGGTTTAAAACCAGTCCAGCTCCCGAATCTACCCTAGAACCGTCCTCCTTGTAGAATCAACCTTTTTGAGGCATAGAAATAAAGATCTGAACGAGTTAAGAACAATTGTCAATTTTTCTTAATCTAGCTGGTTTTTAGGTATAATTGACCTGATTACACATCCCTATAAAACAATGACGAGACTTACTTCATATTAGTGCATGTACAACAATCTCCATATCTTATCATCGTCCAAGTCTAGGAAAGTTACAACGCCGTGCTACTATTTCTCGTTAAGAAAGTTTCTTTGTATATATCGACATGAAGAAAAAGAAGTAAGGCTAGGTCAAAAAACACAAAACCATGCTTATATAGTCTTTAACCATGCTAATGTAACTCATTCTCCTAGCAAATCAAATGACGGATGACTTGCAAGATGGGGGTCTTTATGGCTCCTGCAATTCTCCTCTACCAACCTAACCAAGCCAACTTCCAATTAATAAAGAGAAACCTACCAAGCCAACTTCACGCTCAACTAACCTCTAACCTTGAAATACAACGACCAAAATTGCAATCCCCGATTGACATTAAAATGTCCTTTTCTTTGTCGTGCAAGCAAGACATGATCTGACCAACGGATTTTTAGATCACAACAAACGCGCAAAATTTCCTCTTTTCTATCTAATTACTGCCTCGGTTCTCTTAATGAAAATGTATTCGATGACCCCATTTAGCGTACGTAGAATCAAATTAAATGCACTGTCAATTATTAGAATACGGGCCCAAAAAGTCTTCGGAGAAAACAAGGAAATACGGACAAAGGAAAGCATCCCTGTTCTCAAAGCATGAATCTTCAGCTCAAGAAAACATAGCTTCTTCGTTTGTGGTTGCTTGACATGTCTGGCGCAATTAATTCATGAGTAAATTAATGGACGGGGACGGTCGGTAGCCCCCTCGCCCAGATTTCACACTTCTCACGAAATAATAGACATCATTTGCAAAGCCTTCCGTAAATTTGTCAAAACGTATCATAGAATCTTTTCCTAATCCATATATGATGGAATGAGTTGTTATAAATGTTGATTATATTTCAGTAAATGAGTTTATAAATAATATGGATGTTTTTTTTTTTTTCGGTCACAATTGGATTTTTACTCTATTCATATTCAACACTCCTTCAAGATTTTTTTCTTCATTTCTCTTGCATTCACTTGATTTCGTGCTCAACTCACTCTCAAACTTACGCCTCAGTTTTGACCCTTTTTCTAAATTAGACTAAAGTGAAAGTGTTTTAGAATATGATAGTGTCGGCCATCTCCCCCTTCCAGAGGTTTTGGAAGGGTGTGACACGTGATGAACCCCCTATGATTAAATAATATGGATGTTAAATGGGCGGGTGATAATTTGGCATACGTTAAAAAAGTGAGGTTATAACTGGATTTACAACTTAAACCCAATCCGCCTTCAAGATTTTTTTCTTCATTTTCTCTTGCATTCACTTGATTTCGTGCTCACTCACTCTATACTTCTGCCTCAGTTTTGATGTAATTTTTTCTAAATTAGACTAAATATGAAAGTGTTTTAGTAATATGATAGCGTATGAATCACTAAATTTACATTACATAAAAATGGATCAAATTGGGTTGGATAAATTAATTTGGATTGTGCCATTTTAACCCGTCTTGACTCGCTTCATATGTTTGATGAGTCTAAGGTTGACCTATCTTGGTGTTGGTAGCAAAAGAGAGCCTTTCGACACGGAATATGCCATGGTCGAATGGCGCGGTTAGAACCGATGGGGTCAAGACAAGACAATCAAGTTGACATTTTCATTGATTAGAAAAGTTGGTCACAAATTTACTATACTAATTCAACGTGTTGGTAGAAAAGAGAGCCTTTCGACACGGAATATGCCATGGTCGAATGGCGCGGTTAGAACCGATAGGGTCAAGACAAGACGATCAAGTAAATATTTTCATTGATTAGGAAAACGGAAGACCAACGTGGCACGGTTGCAAAAATACGCGATGGTTGGAGATATCCGAGTGCTTATCCTATGCTGCACGCTCCATCGAACCCTCCGAACTCCATCCAACGGGGCGACTCCACGCCTCCGCACGACCTCGCGAGCGTGAATCCTACCCCCTTCCCCATCCGCCGGACAAAAATCCGTCAAAGATCGTTCCTTTTCGACGCCTTTCTGCTGGAAAGTCGATCGTCGTGTCGAACTCAGGGGAGCATTGCACGACTCTCCCGCACGCGCGCACGCGCACGCTATTGAGTACTGGTCAGGGAAGCACAGAGAGGGAGAGCGCATTGAGTTTGCTCAGACTTTGGTTGGCATAATCGCCCCTTAATTTATTTAAGGCTTTTTTGCGTTTCTTCGGACCCTCCAATGATTTCAGCTATAAGACCCGATCGCTGTCTCCCCTTCGCTTCCTCACCCATCTTCGATCTCTCTCTGTAATGGGTTGTTCGAGCATGCCTGTTCTCTCGCGATAGAGCTCGAGAAGGAAGAGAAAAATCCGAGCTTTGTCTTGGTGGCTGTGCATTAGAGACATTGCAGACATTGTATTTGTTCGTTGTTGTTCGAGAAAGTGAGAGAGAGGGAGGGAGGGAGGCTCCAAGTGATTTTAAAATGGCTAATGCGTCTGTGCTGTTCTCTCCTTCCATGCCCACCCTGAGAAGAATCAAGATTCAGCCTTCGGTAGGAGTTTCTCGATCTGGGTCGTCTGGCTCGAACAAGGTCGTGCTCGGGCGGATACTGTGCGGCGGCACCAGCGAGAAGCATGCTTCGGGCGCCGTGTCTTCTGAATCTCGGGTGCCTAAGTGAGTACTGATTTGGGTCTGTCTGCGTTCTCCATGCTTCTTGATGCAATTGCAGTAGCAAGGAGATGTATCAGTTTAATTGAATTGTGTTTTTGATGATGTTGTGGTAGAGCTGATTGATGAAAAGTGGGAATACTCTTAGCTGTATCTGTTGTTATTCCTGTCTCCTTGTTTCGCTTAGCTTTTCTCAATCTTCTAATTTCTGTCGAGGCCTAGTAGAATTGGAAAAAGAACGATGATGTTGGCTAGATTAGCTCGTGGATATGGTCTAAAGGCTTGCCCGTTCTTTTTGATTTGTTTGGTGCTGATGCATGTATATCTGGAGAAGAGGTGGGGACATTTGTGCAAGTAGAATAGAGACTATATTTGATTATGGGATTGACTGGTCTTGCATTACAACAATGGTGACCGGAGTGTAATGTTCGATGACTATGTTGAGCTAGTTTTGGCGGCTGGATGGGGTTTCAGTCTATTTAAATTTGTTCCGAAAGCTAAGAGAAGAGCTTAGATGATTGTTGAGATGAAAAGTGCTTGAAACTGCTTGATCTTTTCTATGATTTGTGAGGGCGGTCTTTCTATAGATTGTACAGGAGACATCAAGAGAAAGTTAGGTTCTCAAAGCACTTTGGTAGAATACATGTTTCTCAGTTCTTCTTGTCAAGCAAGCTGAATGCAGCTCCTTTACAAATGGAGATTAATGATAAGCTTTTGGTTCATTTGTTTGAGTTCCTGTTGTTTATTAGTAAGTTGGTAATGGACAGTAGATTTTATCTTGTATAATAGATGGGCAAAGAAGAGAGACTTCAATCCATACAGCTGAAACAAATGCTTGTTATGTTGTTAAGTTTCCTGATTAAGCATCTCGAATCATTTGACCAACATTTTGTATAAACTTTGCTTAGCAGAAGTGGGCTTCTATGCTTTACATACCTTATGCTAAGGACAAGTTCTGCACTTAAAACCCAATCGACCCTAAAATGTTTAGCACTGCTTTGGCCACATGCCATCTGTAGATGGACATGGACCTGGAACAGCATATACCCTAAACTGGCCTTGTCAATTTTCATTAGATGTCAAATTCGGTTGAAGTTAAATGGAGAATTTACTGTGTCCAAGTGGCCGTGTATGCACAGAGCAGTTTTATCAAGTAGTGCAAAATTGGAATTTGTAGCTTAAACTTTGAGGAAGTGGTTCTTTATTTTGTTAACCTATATGTGCAAACTAAATTTTTGAAGGGTCATTGGTAAAGGCTGCAAGTTAATTGGATGCGGCTCAGCCATTCCAACTCTTCAGGTTTCAAATGATGATCTTGCAAAAATTGTTGACACCAATGATGAATGGATATCAGTTCGCACTGGGATCCGCAATCGACATGTTCTTTCAGGTTGGCTCTTGCAGATGCTGCTGCTGGTATTTGCTGCTTAAGTTCTAAGTTATTGAAGAAAAGCTGGTCTTTTTTTTAGATTTTGGATGAACTGGTCTAATCTTGCTTTCTCGACATGCCTTATCAAGAAAGATTAGATTTGTTGGTTTTATTTATTTTTGTCGTTTTGATGCATACAATCAGATGCAGACATGATTTTATGAAACTGTGAATGAAGATCCATCCATCATCTGCAAATTTATCCACTTTTGTCACCTCTGTTTCCTTCATTATTTTTTACTTTGGATTTAAGTAAACACATACACCGTTTTGTTCCTATGGTCTGGATCTTATTATCTTCTGTATGTGGTGGCTCTAAGGTCAATAGCTGCAGTCTCACAATTTTGTCAATGCAGGCAAAGATAGCTTGACAGGTTTGGCTGTGGAGGCAGCGAGGAAAGCTCTAGAGATGGCACAGGTTGATCCTGAGGATCTGGACCTAGTCTTACTGTGCACGTCTACACCAGAGGATCTTTTTGGCAGCGCTCCTCAGGTACTATACGATTGCATGTGTTCTCGTTGTGTGCACTGCCTCGGTTGAGTGTGATTCGGTCATCCTTCCTGCTAAGTCATAGAGAGGATTATAAATTCAATTGAGGGAGATCATTATGTCTTGGTGTAACTATAGAAAGGTCACAGTTAGCACAAGCCTTGATAGTTTTTGGTTTAACCTTGCTCAATAAACATTGTCAGAGTCCAAAACATTCCTTTTCATAAGATACCTTCTTCAAGAAGTCTTCCATTTTAGATGTTTACCTGAACCATCTCATAATACAGTCTTTTGCACTATGTCTATCTCAGATTCAGAAAGCACTCGGTTGCAAGAATAATCCTTTGGCTTACGACATAACAGCTGCATGCAGTGGGTTTGTGCTAGGTCTGGTTTCAGCTGCTTGTCACATCAGGGGTAATGTAAAATACATTTGCTTTTCTTTTTTTTAATAGTCTTCGGTATGATTAACATCTTTTTTGGCTAGTTACTGTTAGCGATAATCTTCTTTATTAAAACGTGCCTGAAACTGCAGGCGGTGGGTTTAACAATGTCCTAATTGTTGGTGCGGATTCTCTTTCACGATATGTTGATTGGACTGATCGAGGGACCTGCATTTTATTTGGTGACGCCGCGGGTGCTGTAGTGATGCAGGTGATTTCTGTAGTGGACTGCATGAGGAATATCCATGCAAAGCTTATGCAGCTCTTTAAATATTCTTTCTTCTGGCATTGAAATGATGTACTTTCACTTTATAAAGGTTCATTCATGTTGCTGCCATCATTATCACTATATATTATTACAATGCTTATATTTGACATAATTTAGGTCTGTTGCCTGTCTCAATAGCTATGTCATATGCTCTTTAGAAGGATTTAGTAATTTGTTTTGTCCTATGATGCTTCATTTCCCTGCTAGCTTGTATGTATGATCCAAGAGTAATAATCCAGGTTCCTCAAATCTTGCTTCTTGAGTATTTTGTCCAAAAAACTCAAAGGACTGACAGTTCGAGGAGAATGATAATGAATATCGTGTTATTAATGGAATATATTCTTATGCACCGCACAAAGTCAACTTGAGTATAATGTTTTTGTTTGTCTTCATAGCTTTCTGGTGCAAGCCTTCATTAATCTGTGCGTTGTAGAACACGCTAATGGCATATATCTTGGCAGCCGACCTCCTTTTACTTTATTCAGACTGCCTGTCAGTCCGCTGTTCCGTTGTATGAGGGATTTCTGTACAAAATCTAATTCAGCTTAACCTTGTTTGTGCCTTTAGCCAATTAAACATCAGGAGCAACTAAAATTATTTCATACTATACTTCTCTGCAGGCCTGTGGAGCTGAAGAGGATGGTTTATTCGCTTTTGACTTACATACCGATGGAAATGGTCAAAGGTACTTCTTTTCCATGATCTTCTTCTTCTCTTTCATCACTTTCTGCTTGGAATACCAGTTTTTAGAACCCTAAATTCCATTTTGCAGGCATCTAAATGCTTCTGTCAATGAAAACGAGACCGATCATGCCTTGGGTACTAATGGTTCGGTTAGAGATTTCCCTCCGAAACAATCCTCTTATTCCCGCATCCAAATGAATGGCAAAGAGGTTTTCCGTTTTGCCGTGCGCTGTGTGCCACAGTCAATCGAATCTTCCCTTGAGAAGGCCGGCCTTACTGGATCTAGCATCGACTGGCTGTTGCTTCACCAGGTGTTCTTCAAATTGCTGACTTAGCCATAAACAAATCTGGGATTTCATGTGAAAATTTTTCGCTCTAGTTATGTCATCCTTCTCTTTTTTTGATCACTCATGTGACTCTGCATGTGTCCTTATTGCATTCTCCCGAACCAAAACTATAGCGATGGCTTACTTTGAATTCTGAGTACATAGATACATAAACATGTGAAAAACACTGTAGTCAGATTTTATGGATTACTTATCCAAAGAAGAATGGGAGAAGAACTGTAGAAACTGACACAGATGATGCAGGCAAACCAGAGGATCATTGATGCTGTAGCAACACGTTTGGAAATCCCTCAGGAGCGTGTCTTATCGAATCTGGCAAACTACGGTAACACAAGCGCTGCATCAATCCCCTTGGCCTTGGATGAAGCTGTTCGTAGTGGAAAGGTGAAGCCGGGCCACATGATTGCGACTGCAGGTTTCGGAGCTGGCCTAACTTGGGGGTCTGCCATTATTAGATGGGGATAAAGCTTTACAACTTCCAGTAATCTATCAATGACTGAGCCTGAGAGTCCAGATACTGCACAAGGCAATCGCCATATTCTTGCTTTCAAATTTCACAGATTCTCGTAGGGAGGTAGCAATTTTGTTCCTTTGAACTCCAACGATTCAAATAAATTTTTATTTTTGTCCTTCAACTCTTGTGCAACTCTTGTACGCATTTGCTGTTGTTGGTCTTCCAACACGGCAAAGCTAGTGACAATCAAATTATGCAGGTAAAGAAAAGCTCTTTCGTTTTGCGACCCCTCGGTATTAGTTCTCTATTTCCATTGTTATTATTGTGAGCCTATCAATGTTTGAGCAAGAGAAGGGCGCAATGCACAACTGGCAATTCTGCAAGAGAGGAAATATGTCTGAATCTTTATTGCTAGTCAGATACATAGAATGTAGTTCTTTCTGCAATTTTGCAGTCAATAAATAAGGGGACAAAAAATGAGGGACAACAACAAACAAACAAGCAAACAAGAAAATTACAAACAAGCACAAGAATGTAGTAACTCCACTCTCAAAGTTAGTGAAGCTCAAACTGAAACCTCTTCAAGTCTTGCTTTGATCCTCTTCAGTGTACCCTCAACTGCAACATCAAATGCATCCATCGTAGACCTGAAACCAGGTGAGCCTCCATGTTTTCTGTATATGATTCTCGGTATCATTTCCACAACTTTCTCTCTCATCCTCTTCACTCTCTCTATCGGTATCCCCATCAGCACATCGACTATCTTTAAACCTTTGTACACCACCTCCTCCTTCGGTATCGTCACCGAGAACTCGTCGAATTCTTCCTCCGGCATATGCCACTGGTACTGCGACCTCGCCGATTGGTCCTCGAAGAACACCGGGATGCACCCGGCGAGGAGCGAATCGAAGGTCGACCTCCGCGTCGGCGTGTCCCCGGGAGGCTGCAAGCAGAACGCGGCCTTCAGCATCGGCCGCATGTACTTGATAGGGTTGTGCTCGCAAATGCCATTGGAGCAATCCACGAAATCACAAGTCTTGGCGTAGTACCCGCTGCCTGACGGGGGAGCTTCGGTCCCATTTTCGCACTCGAGCCTGATGCTCCTCCTGATGTTGGGGGCCGCCGAGATGCCGCCCCCGCCGGCGAACAGCATAAGCGCGGTGCGGCGAGACCGGCGGACCCTGGCCATCCACGACTCGAGGAGGGGGGAGTCAGGCGGGTGGAAGGAGGTCGGGTAGGGGATGGCTTGCTCCTGCCAGGGCCAGGCTCTGGCCTCCAACGTCAACGCGGTCACGTTATAGAACTCGGGCAATTCCAGAAAGGAAGTGCCCCAGATGGGAGGGTCGTTGGACAACGGCTGCGAGAAGTCCCAGGCGGGGCGGGCCATGACGAGGAAGTGGTCGTGGCCGGAGCGGCGCTCCCAGATGCCCGGGTCGTTGGCCCGCAGGAAGCGGTACAGATCGAGGCCGTGGTCGGCGCTGGAGTTGACGTCGCGGCCGTAGAGGTAGCGGAGGGCGTCGAGGCCGGCGTAGTAGGGGAGGAAGACGGCGTCGGCGAGATCCGGGTCCGGGGTGAGGCAGGGGAGCTCGAGGACGCGGCGGTGGAAGACGAGCTCGAGCATGAGGGGGTCGGAGCGGAACCAGCTGCGGGAGCGGTTGTGGGTGGGCCGGCCGATGCCGTGGTTGGCCAGGTAGGGGCAGAGGTCCTCGAGGAGCGGGTAGTCGGCGCAGGTGGCGAGGAGGTCGAGGTTGAACCGCGGCGGCAGGCGGCGGACGTGGATCCGCCGCCCCGAGCAGCCGTCGGGGACGGCGGCGGCGGCGGTGGGGTCCGAACGGGTCAGGCCCAGAACGGAAAGGAAGAGGGCGAGGAAGAAGGAGATGGTGGTGGCCATGTAGAGAGAGAGAGAGAGAGAGAGAGAGAGAGATCTTTTCAGCCGTCCATCGAAGGGGAAGAGGAGCCACTCGCCCGATCGTGGGTCAGTTCGATCGAACTCAAAGTTAGTGCCTTTATCTCCTCCTTCTCTCTCCTCTTTCTCTCTCTACTGTGGCTCCGTTGCTTTTGTGTTCTTTTTTTTTTTTTAAACTGTCGGTGGAGGACGACGGCGACGGCGACGGCGACGACTCTGTAAAAACAGAGCCTGAAAACGCGGCGGCCTTTTCTTGCATCGTGAAGGAATCGGGGGAGGAAGAGGGGATCGCTAACTGCAATTTTCCAGCACAAACCAAAGTCGTACGTGAATTTAATGAGGCCGGTTTTGAGCTCGACGATTGTTAAGGTGGCGATGATGGCTGTTGGACTGTCATTAATTGAAGAAACACGGAGATGATTAGAGTAGTAATGACTAATGAGGTGAAGCCTCGTCAAAATTGGAAATTACTTATAATAGACATCATATGTAGATCTATCAAATGGGTGGATTCGACTGAATTTGAGTTCAGGTCAAGTCGGGTCGGAAATGAACCAATCCAAATAGGTCTATTTAATTTGTTTTGATTCATAATATATACAATACAAATTTAGTGGCTCATGTTCGATCCGATCTATATTGTTAAAATACTTCCATATTTAATCTAATTTGCAAAGACTCGTACCCAAGAAAGATGGGGGAAAATAATCAAGCGAGAGAGAAATCGAGTGAAGGCTAAAAAGAACGAAGAGAGTTATATTAAGTTGCAAATCCATTGATAATTCATTTAACACCTATATTATATTTAAGCTCATTTACAACTCATTTACTTAATATAACACAAATTTGCAAAGCCTCGCCCCGTCTCCGCATATCGAGTTAGGCCGGAGCCGGAAGTAAGGGCGCGATGAATTGGTTCTAGAGAGGTATTAATCGATTATAGAGGTCCAAAGAATTGGTTCTAGAGAGGTATTAATCAATTACAGATGTCCAAAATGTCTGAGCTCATTGCGAAGGGCCACCGAAGACTTGAGCTCATTCTAATTCGATGCGGGCAGAAGGGCCACCAAGGATTTGGGCTCATTCCAATTCAATTCGAGCCCTCTCACTCGAATGCATTCCCCAAGCCCAATCTTCGTGCAAATGGAGCTAATTATCAGGTCAAACTTGATTCACGTGATCACTTGGCGTGTTCCTGTTCATATATACAAAACCTAGGAGAACAGGAAAGACCCATTATTCTACTGATTCTTCTCGCACGGTTTTCAAGATTTTGAGGAACTGACTCGATCGCTTTACGGTCCGACAACGTGAGAGAGATCAGGTGGGAATCTTGATTATAATTACCTCTCTAGGCTCTCTCATTGACCCCAAATGACGACAAGATTAGGTCCGCTGGTCATATGTTCAGCCATGTGAGTTTCTGAATCCTCTTATTAAACTTGAGCAAGCTCTCAGCTGAACCAGCCACACAACACAACTGAGGCAGCATCATCTGCTAATCTTAATCTGCGTGGAACTCGTGCAAGATTTGGTAATCTGGTCGGTTTGACATGTATGGGAGGTTTTCTTCTTTTGGTTCTTCTTATCCACAAAGGGATGATTTTTAAGTATAGAATGGCAGCTGTACCATAAAAGAATTTTTATTCCGTCCATTGGTTTAAAAAAAATGAGAGCTACTTGTACAATTATTCTTAATTTATTGTGTGAATAATAGTTTGTTTGGAAAAAAAGAAATAAGAATTAGAATTTTTCACGGAATTCAAGAATTTGTGGCTTGCAACATATCATTACTTTCATAGTAATTTAAAGAATGTTATGCTAGCAAAACCCTTAAAATATCATTTCACGAGTAATGTCAAGCGACAAATTTTACCTTGAACGACGAGTCGAAGCCTTGCCATAAGAGATCCAAGATTTGAGAAAAGTGTTTAGCTTGGATTCGAGTCGAGAAAAACCTAACTAACCTAATTTGGAAATTCGATGAAAATCCTTAGGCCATGTTTGGTGGACTTGATATAACTCCGGATATAATAATTTTTATCTTATCCGGTGTTTGGGAGAATACTAGATTTGGATATGTTCAGATGTGATTCAGATAAATAATCCCACATAGGAGGTGTGATAAAGCTCACATAAGAGGTGTGATAAAGCCTGATAGGATATGTAATATCAAAAAAAGAAACTGAAGAAAAAAAGACAGAATAAGGAGAAAAATTTGATGGACTCATTTCGCTGCTCACCAATCGACATTGTCCCCACCATGTTTGCACATCTCAGTTGATCTCTCTTCTCTCCATTGTCTCGCCACCATCACCCTTGACCCTAAATGCGATCGCCTTAGATCATTGCTTTCGGCTCCGTCATGCGCAACCATCGAGAGTTCCAATGAACACAGCTCAATAGAAGGATAGCGATGATAGGTTAGATTAATGGGTTTGCCAAGGAGGGTTCATTTATATGACCCATTTAATCTGTTGATGATGGGTCATCGAAATGAGATTGTTTATTAGAATCTATTTATGTTTTTTGGGACATTTTGGATCTACATCTTGTCCATGTTTAGTATTCTATTTTGTGCTGTCAAAAGTTCCTTAGGCAACAAAGTTGTGACTTTATATGTTTCCTTCAATTTTCAATTTTGGGTGATAGTCTGTTTAATCTACTAGGAAGAAGAATTTCAGAGAGAAAACAAAGGATATGAGTTCAGCTGTGGAGGACTCAAGTATTGATATCAGATTATTAATTCAAGAGGCAAATTGCAAAGGAGGAAGATTGAGCAACTAAATCGAGAGAACAAAGAATTGTAGCGACGCACACTAGATGTGGAATTGTTAACCTCCTGTCATTGGTGGAGGATGAAGATGATGGTGAATTGTGGTGTCTCATCTTGCTTCACCACCGACCATGAGAGGGAGAGTGAGAGAGTCGAGTCGAGTGAGGCTGTTCAGGTATTTTAAACTCTGATTTGGATATTATTGATCTATATTCACATTATATCTAGACATTACCAAACACTATATAGGATATTTTGAAATCCTATCCTATCCAACCTTCTCTTAACCAGTAAAAATGCCAGACGACCAAATGCATTCTTAGATTTTCCCCACCTTTGTCCCCAGTTCACGCCAACCTGATGCCTTAAAAAGAGCAAAACATACATATTATACACATAGAGCAGACATGCAGTGACAAATCGAGCATCGTGAATCACAAGTCCCCTGACCTATCCTCCTCTCTTTCCAAGTCTATATGGCTACATGCCAGATATCTTTGTTGACTGAAACGAGGAAACTGCTGCTTTTGTGTCATTGTTATCTAATATCCCGATTGCTGTCTGTCTCAATTGATATTTTTAGCATGCATAATGCCAATGAGAAGACTGATGACCACGTTTCGTACCAGTGATGATTCCCCAACTATGTTCCTCCAATAATGCACCAATGTGGTGGTTGACGGAATCATGACTTTTATTATGCTCAACGCTACGCGAGCTTCTAGACAAAAGGAGAAACCATGGGTTCTCTCCATGGCTGAAAGTCTATAATGAAAACCCCTTGCCAGCTTCCCAGCTTCCTTGTCCAGCAAACATCCAAGCCCAGAAGGACAAGGAGGCCGACAGGAAACTGCTCGCATAATTGAATCGAGTTTGTCGTACCCAAGCTTGCTAACTTGTCATATGCTCCCGAATGAGAATGCATGCATAGTCCCTATTGAGTGAAAGTTGATGAGATTCATGTCTGCGTAGGCCAAATGGGACTCACTTACCGTAATGTTTGTGGCAAGTTGTACAATTTTGTACATACATGTAGCCTTGGACGTTTGGGGAATGAAAGACAACCAACATTAATTGATTTTGGTTATTCCCATGAGGGACAACAAACATTAACTGGCTTCACTATTCACTTTGGATGTATATATATGTAGCACTGGCTGATAAAATGTCCACACAAGCTTAAAACTCTCTGTTTTCGCGAGAATTATTGAGGGATTTTCATTATTGTTTCGCTGATTGTTGTCCGGGAGGGGTATTAACCTAATATTTTTTTCCCAGTTATCTGTGTTCTTTTCTTGACCAACAGAGGGTCAAGTGGGAGGTACAAGAAAAATTCGAAATACTTAAACAACAAAATGAGCATTTTGACTGCGTGCATGATTTCGCTACTGTCACTTTGATTTCGACACTTACTGTTGCTCCCCAATGTCAAACAATTTGGTCAGTTTGACGAATAACAAAGCGTTCACGGTAGTGACATTGACAATGGCTATTGTGCCAAGAAACTTGGAGACGTTGCGTGCTTTCTTAAGTATCGTATGAAAGAGATTTAAAGGCAGTAATCTAAGAAACCCTAGTTCTACCTCTGCATGAGTAAATACTAGAATAATTTTAAGTTAACTTGTTGCAGAAAACGAAGTTATTCCCTTTGATGTCACTGATGATGCGCTGCAAGAATCGATGGTCTTCTCCAGAGATTGGAACTTAAAACCCTAGTTTGTCGCTTGTACTATCTTTTGCATGCACGCATCGAGATCGGAAGATTGGCCAGCGAAGCAAACATGTACGTTTTGAGAGTTTAATATGACCCCATGTTAGTCCCAAAAATATGATTTTGTCTGAACGAAAGATGTTTGATTCTTCTTAGTAAGAAATTACATCAAGATTCATAAATAGTATCGAATGATGACTAATTTAATTGCATCTCCTAACCATTTTCCAATCACATGTTAATAAGAAACTTCACTCCTTATCCTGGACAGAGATCTGGAGAGATTTTCATCTGAACAAAACGCAGATCGAGGATCAATAGTGCTGGATTTCATAAATTATAATGTTAGGTTATATCTATTTTGTTTTTTTCTTTCCGGTTTTGCATTTAGTTATATAATATTCATTTGAACTACCAAATTACAGTTTTAGTAGTACAAGTATGCGTCTACCAAATGGTGAAATTCGACGAACGATATCATTGACCGTAGCGTCATTATCATTTGAAATTCTAAAGTGGCGAAAGTCATAGATTTATTGTTGAAGCAAGGTAGAAATGTTTGACCGCGGGGGTAGAGGACGGCGTATAATTCGCTTTTATTATGGACAACGACACGGTGGAGGCGGGTGGGCTCGAGTAAAGCACATAGAGAAATCTCTCAACATTAGTTCCGATTCAAAAAGAGAAACTTAATTACGTGTAAGCATAAAGCACATAATTATGTGCCTAAAACCCTAACTCTAGAAGATTAGTACTCACAATAATGTGACAGGCAAAAAGAAATAACCAGAAAATATGATACATCGAGAAACCTATAGAAGGATGGTGCTACATAACGGTTGCGATTATCTAGAATTTCTCCGGTGGAATTTTGACCACAAGTTTCAATTTGTAAGAGATGGGCAATGGAAAGTGATATCTCTCTAGTTTATTCAAAGCAACAAATCAACGGACTGGATCGCGAAGGCTTGCCGCGACGATTCCCTTGCAACGCACTGGCTATCTCATCCTCCTCACTGTCTCACGTCTCTTTTATGTTTGGACTTGGGAAAATGTCCTCGTTTTGTTCCTATGAAGTAATGAAAGAAATCTCAAAAAAAATAAAAAACGGTAAAAAGAATCGGGCAATAATTAATTCACAAGAAATTGAAGTGCTGGTTATTTTAAGATTTTAAAGTCTATTAAATACACAATTGTGAAACGCTTTCTTTGGATTTAGAAATGAAAATAGATGTGATCCCCCGGCGTTGAAGCAAGAAAGATTCATCAATAAATCTCTTGATTTTGATTGGGAGAAAGTGATGTCTTTGACATCGTTTCAGTTGTTCATTGTTAAAGTATTATTTTTAGAAATACAATACTCGATCCTTTTCTTTCCTAAAAATCTTTTTAGATGGATACAGTTGATATTTAATGTAAAGTGTATTGATGAAGATGATGCCAACAGCGAAAATGAGATCTATGATATGCCACCGTAGAAGGGATCATAACACCGAAAGAAATGGTGAAAAAGAGGTTAGTCAAGTCAAAGCAATTATGCAGCAATGAAGAGATAAATTGAGATAGGACCTGAGCAGGTCTTTAAACTACTTATGTTCTCGGAGTCAACCCCAACAGTAAAATGGGGTAATGATAACCGCAGGGGTCCGGATCACCCTTAATTCGGATCCCCCGGCCTTGATTCCTGTGAAGCCCTTCTCCTAGTATACTAGGCTGGGTTTAGGAAAATGATAGGCAGCTGGTCCGGTCCGGATCTATGATATGCCATTGTAGAAGGGATCATAACACGAAAAGAAATGGTGAAAAAGAGGTTAGTCAAGTCAAAGCAATTATGCAGCAATGAAGAGATAAATTGAGATAAACTGTGAAATCCTAACAAAAAAAAAGGGTCTTTTTGCCATTTGTGGGCATGCCTGATTTGTGAAATGTAATTGATCTTTTTTTTTTTTTTTTTACCCTTTTCAAGAGTTATGATGTGGTGGCCTGTGCTCCCGTATCCTTGGTTTTTGTTTATGTAATGAGGAAAGCAGTATTGAAAATTTACTAGGTGTTATCATTAAGAAAATTAAATTATCAAAATTTTTGCATAAATAATAATTATGAATGAAGAGCAATCGACAACCTCAATTCATGTGAATTTAATCACACAAAATTTCACAGCATGTGAATTTCTACGAGGGTATTTGATCTGGTGATATACACGAACCTAATACATATAAATCTAGATAATTTAAGGATCATTATGAATAAGGTGAATCTCAACCATTGATCATGTAGAGATTTCTCTTCGATCTCGCGTCACTAAACAACATTGAGGTTGCTAGATTCGATCAACGGTGGATTGAATGGCATGTTGCCTAGTCAGGGAGGGAGGGACGGTGGTTAGGAGGTGGGCTCAAGTTTCATTTGTCATAAACACTGAAGACAACATGTTACCTCGTGGATCCCAAGTGGCTTCACCAACCTTTCTGTTTTTTAAAAGGTCAATTTCTGTGGTAGTTTCATTTCGTGGATGTTTAGATCAGCTTATTCGAATCTCGACTAATTCACCTCTCCAGGATTGAACGGTCAACATTTGACGGCGCCTTGATTGTTGTACTTTTTCAAACCGGTAATAACTCGAAAATCCACATCATATGAGGATTATATTAAGATAGGCAATTCACCTTCCATTATACCCGGATCAAGGGATGACGGGCAATCCACGAGTTCTATGAGAAATGGAGAAATCTCGTGATTATTGTCCGATCCAAGATTTAAACTGGTGTATGTGTTCATGCCTAATTCCGGTGTCTTTTTAAGAGGGAATTCGATTATGAGAGTGGAATTTCGACCCAAGAGAATACAATTTGTGCGCAATGCAGGTGCGTGTCTATAAGCACGTAATTTTAAAACCTCGAAGGGGCTTTAAGCTTGTCCATTTTTAGCACGCGTTGACCTTGCGAGGTGGAGTAGGGAGAATGAGTTATATAGGCTTGAAGGGAAAGAACGACATAAACACACGCATGTATGTAATCTTTTATTAAGATTTGTCTTTTACATATTTGCTGACTTTAAGAAAGGCTGCCAAGATCTCTTAGAGTAGACATGCTAAACACGTATAAAACACATTCCGTATGGGACTCATGTAGAAGTATCCAAATAGCATGTCAATTAGTGTATTTATATACAAGATTATATCTTCTCACATTCACATAAATGGATATACATATTCTTATCACAAAATAACAAAATTTAATTACCGTACGTGATATATTTATAAAAAAAGTTCCAATCAAAAGAAGCATATATGCATATGTAAATTTTACTTAATTGTAGTACATTTAAGAAATTCATTTGTTTGAAGGAAAACCGTTTTTTGAGATTTTTTTTTAAATTTTTTTTTTACAGTATTTGGATAACAAAAAACTCACCAATTTACATAAAACATTTTCCGGCGGCTAAAAATAATAAGTTTAGATTAAAGGAACACGACTTCTCCTTCTGGTAAGACGGAAAGCGTTTTACTTCAATTATTAAACAAGCAAAAACTAACTGTTTTTCCTTAAAATGATTTTCATGGAAAGTATTTTATTTTTATCATGAAATTGTCAGCGGAATAAACACACCCGGGTGTAAACTCACGATAACAATAAAAAAATAAATTAAGCATAGTAAACTCAAACAATTATCACGTACTCTTAATGAAGATCCGGTAAATACCCGTTCACATCTCGTACCATTTAATTTCCTGTTTCCTTGTATTACTAAGAGAGGAGAGGACCTCGCACCTTAAAAGAAAAAAAAAAAAAAAACATGAACAGACGAAAAGATGAAAACCAAGATGAGTTCACATGATGACGAGGGTTTGGCATGCAACGCAAGAAGTCAGTTGCGAAGAAGTTGGGTGAGCAGCTGAAGCAACCTCGGATGGCATCGTGGCAAAACTGTCACGGATCAGAGCGGTTGCCTGCAAAGCCGGAGAGTTTCAAGCAAAGTGGGACAGACAAGGGTTGCAACTTCTCTTGAAGAAGATGCAAGAGGCTAGAGGCATTGGACTCCAGTACAGTTCATTTTATCTTGAACTTAGATTCGTAGATTTTACACTGTGTTCGAATACCATGTGCGAGCTTCGTGCTCGAGTGAGGAGGGATCACGGAATGATCTCGATCACTCGCCAATTGTCTGAAGTTCAGATATCCTCGATACGATCACTGCTCGTTATCAACCGTTTCAAACACTATGATTAAATCGGGGAATCGGCAGGCATTTTCAGATGCTTCTTTTTGGCCAATTTCGTCAGGTAGTTTGAAGAAATTTGTTTTTTTGTTTTATTTTTTCTCTCTGTATTAGCCAGCATGCGCTAGATGTATAAAGAAAGTCCAATGTTCTTATTGTTGAAAAAATCAAATATCATTTGTCTAAAGAATAGCAAATTCTCTAATAGTTTTTTTCTGTTTTGATCAGAAGGGAGCGCACATAGGTCAATAAGCGGTGGAATGAAAACTTTAGGTTAGAAATGGTATGATTATAAACACATAAATTAAGGAGCATGATCGGGAAAGAAATCAGAACTTTATGAAATTCTGATCAAGAGGGAAGATAATCTTTTAGTATCCAAATTCATCTTACTTACAAATTTTCTTTTAATAAACAAAAATCTGCTTAATTCTACATTTATAAGAATGTATCAAGTACAATGTAAAATCAGGAAAAGAAAATAAAAATCATTAAAAAAAAAAAACCCTGAGTCTTATCACTTTTCATTATTTAAGAAAAAAATCATTGCCGATTGCCCAAGAAACCAATTTACTATTCACACCCCCTTTCATCTTAATATATATAGTATTAAGATGTTATTGTTATTGAAATATTATATCATATCGCTTAACAAAAAGTCATATATACTTTTTATATCTATTTGTCTTAAAATTTTAGGTTATACATTCTAACATTGCATTGCAATTGGTTTTTAACAATTGTCTTGATACCATATGGTTGTTTCCTCTATTTATTGCAAATGGTATTGAGCTAGTGTACTACAATATAGCAAATATGGCCATAAGTATACTTAGCGCCATTTATTTCGCAAAAAATAAATAATTTGAAAAACATTTTTCTAAAAAAGATAATTTGTATCGCTTATAAAAATAAATAAATGACAACCGGTTTAAATATAAATTATTGTCGGTAATGAAATTTTTTTCATTAATTAATTATTTCAAATTATACAAAGGATCACTCTTTCGAAAATATTTTTGAAATAATTCATTTTTAAATTTAACATCGATAGATATTGGATTCTTGCTTACTTTATAAACCTACTGAAATATATGATGATTGCTTCCAAATGTCTCTGCATGCACCACCCCCGAAAAACGAATACCACCATCCGGATCTGGCATTTGCACTTTTCGTGTGATCCCCATCTAACAAGTCCCCATCAAGGAAAATAGAAATCGTAGCTTGGAGCCAATTCAATGGAACCTAACATTTGCAATGTGTACAGGAGGAATTGGGCATGGGGGGCGCTGTCACCCGAATGTGTTTTGGTTGGCCAGAAATGCCGACCTTTACCTAACTGTGTAATGTATTATTTTATATTATTATGAAGTGAACTTTTTGAGAATCGCTAATGAAAAGGACGCAAAATGAAGGAACTCTTTTAAGGAAAAGAAACAAACCACATTTTTTCAGTTTGGTGAGAATCTATTGACTTAAGGCAATGCACCGACAAAAAAAAAAGAAAAAAAATTAAGGCAATGCATTAGAAGAAAAGAAGGGCAGATCTTATGCGTACCCTATTGTCCGAAAAATAGAATTTTGTGTTTCTAACAATTGCTACGAAATGGAGAGATGTGTTCACTTGATCGATTCCGAAGGATCTTGATGCAACGATGCATTATTAGGGCGGGCCATTCCGGGTGTCGAATAGGCATGACTTTGCTTTGGTACTAGGAAAAATGTGTGAAAATCGAGGAACCTTATTTATTTTATTAGATAAAAAGGCTCAAGGCGAGGTATCATGCCACCACGCTTTTATCTCGTGAGGGTCTTCATTTATAATCTAGTCGGTCACTTAATCGTGCTTTTTATTTTATTTGTTGTATGAAGGCATGAGATGGTTGACTTTTGTTAAAGTGTTATTATACGCGGTCTGATATGAGAATTTTGTAGTTCTAGTGTGCATGGACTTGCGCACCGATAGATTGCTCAATTTTTTTTTTTTGGGCTTTACTAACGGAGCATTTTTCGGCCTATTATAAGAATAATAACTTATTGTAAGTCATAAATTCTTGAAAAAGTAGATCCCATAATAATTATAATTTTTTGTTATTTTTATTTTTATGATTCAGAACAGATCGTTATTATCATAATAGTTTTTTTATTTTTTTATTGGATTTTATGATAGACTATTTAAATGAATATCTTTAGAGACCTTATAAACAATAGCTGAAAGTGATTAGAACTTTGACCGCGTTTATTAATGTAATTGAAACAAAGTTAAAAATTACAATACACGTCAAAAGAAACGCTGTCAAGCGTCGGAGCTCATGTTTCGACCGTCTTTGTCGGTAAATTAATCGTGGTTCATGACTTTCCCTCGTGGCATCATTGCGTATGTCAATAAAGTCCTAAAATGTCGACACGAATGAATTGAGTACGTGTTTAGAAGATGAAATGGTGACATTGCGCCGACATCACATCTAGGAGCTTATATGCATGGCCTTGAGACTAGCTACAACAAGTTGACGCCATTAACAAAAATAAAATTTTAATCATGAGTATCGTCAGAAATGAAAACTTAAATTAATGGTTCCAGATTACACACTTATCATTAAACATCCATATGGCAAGATCACATGAACACATAGAATAAAAAATAAAAATAAAACACAGAGATTTGTTAACCAACCTATCGAAATAGGTTCCTCAATTTCTGGAACTTGAAATATATCCATCGAATCCTTCACTTATCCATTTCTCGAGTTATCGGTCCTACCCCGGAACCACTCATTCCTAGACACCATCTTCTTATTGACGTGTGTATCAACAAGAGATGGTCCATCTCCACAAGAATGAGGGCTAAAACTGGATTCAACGCTTCCCGAGAGCTCGCACCTCAGCTGAGGTTTGAATTACGTTGGCCGACACCTTTTCCCCCAAAAGTGCAAGCAGCGCTGCGGTTGTAGCTGTTTGACTTTGTTGCCCTGTCGCGCCTGAACGTGGTCAGCTGTTATCGCAAGCAGTCGATTACGTAAAGGCTTAAGTCCCGTTTGATTTTTGTAATGGGATTCTGTCACGGGTGCTGACATTAGCGGTTCAGCACGCTCTGCATCTTTTTGCCCGAAGGGGGAGGAGGAGAGCGTGTCGAGGATCGATCAGGGGGCTGTGCAGGCCCCTGTTTTGATACGTGGATCAAAGGGGAAATGATGCTAAAAATAATTGACTCAAATCGAGATGTGAACACCCCCTTTTTTCTAGTCCATGCGATCTCATTTAAGGCAATTTATTTGGCTCAACGTAGGTGAAATCACGCATATGTTTTTTTTTTTTTTTTTTTTTTTTTTTATGGGAATGATAGTTCCTGTGCTATGATGGGATGGAAAATTCAATGATAAAAAAAATGGAAGGAAAAAAAAAAAAAAAAGGAAAAAAGAAAAGGCAAAAGGAGTTGTCTTCGAAATCCCACACTATTCAGACCCAAAAAAAAAAAAAAAAAAAAAAAAACCCGCTCTATAAAATGCCCAGACCACCTCGTCTTCCTCGTCTCTGCTGCTCTGCCCCTGCGTTTCTCCTCTCTCTCTTGCTGTCTGTATAAAGGTGCAAAGGTTCGACCTTTTCGGCATTTGGTGACAGAGACAGTCTTCCTCCAACTTCCTCCTTCTTCTCCTTCTTGTTCGAAGCTCCTCCTTCGTCCGACAACCCAATTCAAGCAAATTCGTCTTCGTTCGCCACGACCGACCTGCTCTCTCCTGGAAAAACTGCATTTTCCCGAGGTCCCTCGAGGGAAAAAAAGAAAGGTAAGAGCTGCTGTGTTTTTTGACCGCGGGTGATTGGTTGCATCATGCACGTCTCCGCACGACCCGTATCGACAGGGAGAGATTCTTTCTCTAAAGCTCGCGTTTCGGTGCGGGAAACAGAGGTTGCGGCTGGGATTTCGTGTGATTAACGTTCTTAATACGGAAAAAATCGAATCTTTAAGCATCAATCACCGTTTACGGTGACGGTACATGCATGGAAGTCTTTCTATTTCCACTCGCCGTGAGTTTCCGCGACAGTTTCTTCGGCTTTCGATCTCAAGTTTTGTTTTTTTTTTTTGGTTTTGCCTGCCTCCTCGGTTCATCTAGGACCATATGATATCGGGCCCATATTTTTTAACGCCATATAGTTTTCGACGACGCGATTTCCTCGATTATTTTAGAGGACTGAACAGCTTCCCTGCTTGGTTCAGCTTTGAAAGAGCTGTGTACTTGCTGAAGATGGTGACTTTGAGGACCCCATTTGTTTATTTTTGTTCATGTATCATGGGTTGATAATAAAGTTAATTGCTTGTCGGTTGCTGCACTCCTAGTGGTCGATGCTGATGTTTGGGAACGTGTATCAATCACTTTCTTTGCAATGCAAAACCGCGAAACGTGTCTTAATCACTTTCTTTCGATGTGAACTGTTAAAATAGAAGTTTTGATGATGTGCTTCTAGCTTACCATATTTTTTTTTGGTTTCTTGATTGGCCTAGAACCTTCTGTCTGTAATTTACAATCTCGAATTGTTTCATCCTATATAAGTTCGAACCAAAAGTGGCAAGATTACATGTCTCGTGTGTGAACTATGAAGGTTGAGGTTGTGTTCATTTTCTTGTTCATTTTCCCCCATTTTTGTGCCTGGTGGCATCTCATGGTCGTTTTTCGTAGTTGCAGTGTCCTTTTCACGGTATGAAATAAACCATGACGATTTCCTGATGGGTCATACTATTATGCATCTGTGAAAGTGATCTATGAGATCTATTCATAGGTATTACATGCCTCATTTAAATTTCGATCTAGGCCCCCACAGCTCTAGGTAGTAGTACTACATGATGCTTGCATAGGAGACGATGTGAAAATGATTCCTTTGTTTTTTTTTTTTTTTTTGCGGGGTTTCGTTTTTCTATGCATGATATGTAAGAGTTTGGCGTATGTTCCATGTGCATCATCTCAGTAGGAATTGGTGATTGCTCCATAATTGTCCCTTCCAGTCTTCTCAATAACAACTGCGACAAACTGAGTCCTTGAGATGACACAAAGGAAAAGTCCTTTAAGAATTAAAAAATCTTAAATCATCTTGCTGATGATTACGTGAACCGTTGATCACTCTCTAGAGAGCACGAAGTCTGTATAAAGTAAATTTGGGATGGAATCATGGAGATTCTGTCTCTGGGTGTTTTTCATTTAATGCCACATGGTGCAAACATTGCATGCCATGTATTCTGTTTCTGCACTTTTGTCTTTTCAATTTGTCATATGAAAGTGTCGTGTAAAATTTTGGACTGATTGTTACATATAAAATATAGATATCCAGCACCAAGGTCATCTGTGTGTGCATATTCAGTCGCCTTTTTCCATGTCTACATTTGCAAGGTGGGTTCTTTACCGCCTGCTGCTGAACAAATTTTTAGGAGTAAAATATTTCAACAGGCTCAAACTTCAGATGCTAAATTAGCGATTTGCATTTGCAGTGACCTTCAGGGAGGTATTGAGCACACAAAATCTGGAAGATAGTCAGCTCTCTCAAACATTCCAATGAATTATCTGCTATAAATGCAACACTTTGGAAATGATAAGGTATTTTCTGGCATAAAGGTGATCTGTCTCGTTTCATGTTAATTATAGTACTCTAGCTGAATGTTTTTGTTTTATATTCAAGACCAGATCTCAAGAACTCAGCACTCAATGGACTGCACTCCCAATAGCAGTGATAAGAAAACTCTGAAGAGGTGGTTTTTCATTGACAAGAGGGTAGGATATAGCATATTCAGTTATAGCTTATAAGTCACTCTTAAAGCACAATTTCCAGAAACTGGCAGCACAATTGATACGATCTGTTTTCCTATAGTGCTTTTATTCTTGATTCAATGGAACTCAAGTCTACTCATTCATCTCCTGTTCTTGCCGATCCTGCACCCATTAACAAGACAAGACTAGGCATTCATTCCAACTTGTCCTCTAGCAAATGCATACCGATACTGAGGAGAAAGCCGGGAAAGCTTGATGAGGCTCTCTCTAATGGCTGGCTAGATGCAATGAGGGCCTCGTCTCCTCCTCGTAAAAGGTTTATAAAAGATTATCGTGTTGAAGTTGCTTTAGATGATGCCGAGATTGCCTATTGCTCTTGGAAGGTACTCCATTTTTGTAGTTTCTAGATTTTAATGATGTGATAAGTACTATGCTATGCCATTTGCTCTAATTCATGTTGTTTAATTGCAATTTCTCTGGATTGCACAGATTAAGCATCCATCAGCACTCAATTCATTTGAGCAGATCATGAAGCAGGCTAAGAAGAAAAAGATAGCCATATTTTTGGATTATGATGGGACTCTTTCGCCAATTGTAGACAACCCTGATGATGCACTGATGTCTAATGAAGTAAGAATAGCATTTTGTAAGCATAGAAGCCCTCCGTTTCTCGGTATTCCATAATTATTTATTTTATGACATCGGTGAATATATATTTTCAGATGCGTTTGGCCGTGAAAAACGTTGCAGAGTTCTTCCCAACTACCATTATTAGCGGGAGGAGTCGCAACAAGGTATCGAGAGGACTCCACTTTAGAGGGTGTTTGGGACATTTCGAGCCTTTAATCCACTTTTCAACTTTCACTTTTTAATTGATACTCTGAAGATGTCATGCCTGAATTACATCAATTTAATATCGTTTTAGGTACATGAGTTGGTAGGACTGACTGAACTTTATTATGCTGGAAGCCATGGGATGGATATTATGGGTCCTGTGGGTGTTGCCGCATCCATCGACCATCATGGCTGTGTCAAATTAGCTGACAGCCAGGTATTTGAAGATCCACTCGAGAATGTTTAAATTGATTCTCCCAGGGAAATAAGTTTCATGTTGATGGTTTAATTTTTCTGTGATGTCTGTCCTTATTATTATAGGCTGAGGAATTAAAGCAGTTTCAGCCTGCTGGAGAATTCTTACCAATGATTGATGAGGTGCGCAACTGCTCTGCATCCAATTCCTTTTTTATTTTATGGTATCTATATATGGTAAATGGCAATTAGAAGATTGATTTTTGACTTGGGCATGCAGGTTTTTAGAACCCTTGTTGAGAAGACAAAGGGAATCAAAGGCACAATAGTTGAGAACAACAAGTTCTGTGCCTCAGTACATTACCGAAATGTAGATGAAAAGGTTAACTAAGGGCTGCAGTGATGTTCAATCAGGTCAACTTCCAAGTCTGTCTCATTTTAATTGATTGCTCTATGATTTCAGAATTGGCGCACTATTGCTCGATTAGTCCACAATCTATTAAAAAACTACCCGCATTTGCAAATAACTCATGGACGGAAGGTATAATTCTTGGCTCGATTCTGGCTTTATGCATCGTGATTTCCTTTTGTTAAGTGGGTCTCAGTAATTTGTTACACATACTTCCTTTTGGTTATCCAGGTTTTAGAAATCCGTCCTGTGGTGGACTGGAATAAGGGGAAAGCGGTGGAGTTTCTGCTTGATTCTCTCGGTATCTTTTCTTTTGGCCTTTGACTCTCTCTTTTCCAGAACATAAGTGGACACGCTATTCTACAACTTTGCTTTCATGTCGACACAGGTTTCGCTAATCAAGCTGACGTGCTCCCGATCTATATTGGAGATGACAGAACTGATGAAGATGCATTTAAGGTACTACGCACATACAATTTCTATTGTTCTGTTTCTTTTTCTACCTTGAAGCAAGCATGCAAATGAGTTGGCCATTTTGATGATCTGTATCAGATGCTGGGTGAAAAGAAATGTGGCATTGGGATTTTGGTATCTTCAGTGCCCAAAGAAACAAAGGCATTTTACTCTCTCAGGGACCCATCGGAGGTGCACATCCTTGTTCATCTTTTTCACTTTTCGTCTCAAAAGTTTCAGTTGTGTTTTCAGAAGCATATGCTAATATACGACGGATGTGTCGGAATTGCATGTAGGTGATGGAGTTTCTGAAGTCTCTTGTCGCGTGGAAGAAGATGGAAGACGCATGAAGGATGTGAAATTGCAGTGCATACTAGTGTCATAAGGCTAGGGATTCAATGGGATACTGTCTATGCTTCTAATAGATCACGGTCAGGCGGGCAGTCGAAATCTGAGCAAATTTTTTTTTGCTTTTGCATCTCGGCCATTGGTCCGTTTAGTTTCTAGTGTTTATATGTGTTGTTCAGCAAGCTGATGAAGTTCTGTAATTATGTTGTACTCTTCTCTGCTAAGTGATTATGAATAGACAATATACTAAGTTATGACAGCAGTTCAAAGAACTTCAGGGGACCATTAGCATTTCAGTTGATGTGATCTTGTAAATACCCTGGGAATCATTATATCTGCCTAACAAGGAAGTATTCGACTCGCATTGCTCGTGTAACCTTTATCTTCGCTTGTCCTCGGATTATTTCAAGGTTTTTTCTTTTTCGGGTGTAAGCGAGGGTCGTTTCTTCTCATCTGAATATCATGAAGTTTATATTCATCCACCGGTTTATCCTTGAGTTATGCTCATGTTGTCATCAAAAGAGGAGAAGAAATTCAACCTCATGAGTCTCTTGCTTTCCTCGAAACAGTATTGGTGACATTCATTGTCGGGGCGACGCCTTATGAATTCATTTCCTTCGCCGACCGTGTTGTTTGGCAATGCCAGCCGAGTTTCAGGACAATGAAGGCGAAAAACGTTAGGGATCATTAATGATTTGCAAGAAGTCCTGAGCCTAATGAAATTTTTCCTAGTTTCCACTTTGTTTCCTTATCCCTACATAAGAAATACCGGGGGTGTCGTTTGTTACATATCACTTTGGCATCATATATGCTGAACCTTTCTTCTCGTTATTTATAAAAGGTTTGTGATGACTAGTTACGGATTATGAAATTCCTATTTTGTCATTTAGAAAATAATGATCATCATTACAAGTGATGCTCTCTTGATTTTTGCATATCGCAATAATTGATAGGTGACGAGTGTGAGATAGCTCTATCGAGTTAGAATATGAGCGATGCTATAAAAAAGATCTCTTTATATATATATTTGAAAGTCCTTCACCATTTATTTTACCATATTTTTTTTTTTTGGGAGCAAATAATTCCGAGTTCCCCATTTGCCCCAAAAATAAACGGAAATCCTACTTTATTACGAGGCCGGCCCTAATATGGTTGTCTTGGTCCAACTCCACCAAATTGATGAGCCTTCTAAAAAGAAGTCTAATAAAAAAAAAAATACCAAAGTTCATGAGCAATTATTAAAACTACTTTGTGCGGATGACATTCAGCTACCCATCGTCCTTGGAAAAACGGTACATGAATGTCTTCTATCAAGTGATTCAGCCCGTTCTCTTTCTTTATTTGGTAAATCTCGATTACTTCTTTTGAAATTTCACACCCTTCCGACTTGCTCTAACTAGTACGTCATTCAGGTGCAATTTTATAAGATGTCTACAGTGACTATCAATTACAAGGAGCGTAACTAAACGCCATAGAGATCAGGCCCTAGGATTGGAAATTCGCATTGTGATACCCTTAAGTCATGAACATTAAGTAATCCATTATTTACTAGTAATCATCATCACTATTTTATATCGACATCTAGTCATGCTGTAAGCTCGGATGTGGCACTCAAAAATAGAGAAAATTCCAAATAAAACTGAAGTGTCATCGTTTTTTTTCAAATAAGGGTTCGGAGTGCACTTTGAATCAAATAAAAGTATGAAGTGGTAAAATCGTTTTAAATAAGGGTCAACTAAAGGTTTTTGGCTGGCCGATGACTATTCTAATCATCGAAGAAATGGTTTTTTAGTTAAAAAATTATAACAATATTTTTTTTTTCCTTTTTTTTTTTGTTTCTTTTTTCCTCTTCCCTCTCCCGGCTATCGCCATTGATGGCCGATGGAGGTCGCCTTGCCTGGGCTAGGCGGGGTGAGGGTCACCCAAGCCAAATCCGGCAAGGGTAACCCTTGCCCAACACTGACGAGGAGTGCCCTCACCCAACTCCAACGGGGGATACCCTTGCATGAGTCCGACGACCTCCGTCATGGCTAATGGAGGAAAGGGGAAAAAAGGAAAGAAAAAAAAAAGGAAAGGTTTAGCACTTTTTAAAAATTGATATGACCACTTCGATTCTCATTTGAAATAAATTCTACTTCAAACTTTTATTTGAAATATTTAGCTATTTCAAGTCCTTATTTAAAATAAGTTCACTTCGGACTCTCATTTGAAAAAACGATGGTACTTCAGGCCTTTATTTGAATTTATTTCCTCAAAAATACAATGAATTTATGCATTTACGAACCCTCATCTTTAAAAGCTCGCAAGGACTTAAATGTTATGATGTGATTTCACTGGTTAAATCGAGGATTAGCAAACCCTTGACCCTAACCACTCTCTCTTTTTTTTTTTCCTTTTTCTTTGTTTCGTTAACCCAACTTTTTGTAGTTAGGGTTTTCTTGTGGAGGAGGAAAAGGAAACTACGCTCAATGATTATAGCTTGCGCAAGTTAAGAACGCGGTGGAGACATAATGTAATGAAAAGTCTTATCCAACCGGATTTATTTATATTCCTGGCTTTTCCTTGTAAGCAAGATCATCCCATCATATAGATACACGCTTAAGAAAAAAAAAGTGAAATAAATTAAAAAAAGTCAAGAACTTGAGTTGGACAATTTTTAATGGCGTGAAAGGCTGAGCCGACACCATGAAGTTAGGACATTGATGAAAGATGTCTAGGGTTGATCCTTTTTCCACACGTTATCATCAAGGTTTTTCAAAAGGTGTGATTAATGTTAGGATCGATTTGGGATGGTTCCTTCACTGCTGAAATTAGGTCAGTTGGAGATTCCTCGTGATCGAGACGATTCTAATCCATTCGTGACCTTTTCATTTTCCTTTTCTCGCTCCTTAATTTTAGGAAAGACGAACGCAATTTCTTTTTCCACCTACCCTCGAAATCCCACTTGGGTTTGCTCTAAAGGGTCTAACAAAACCAGTGATCGTGTTCTTCGCCCATTAAACTCAAGTTACGAACAAGAGAAGTCAATTCAATTGTAAATTTCTCAATTAAATTAATTTAGTTTTAAATATTTTCATGTTTTGTCAATTGAATCTATTTGTCTAATTTTAACTGAAAATTATTGACATAGACATCGATTGTCTTACATGATGCTATTGGTGCTAACGTTGATATTTTTAAATAATATTTTGAATTTTTTTTATAAAATTTCATGGTTTTTTCTTTTTCTTTTCTTCTCTTCAAATTTTTTTTTTTTTTTTTTTGGGGGCTGAGGACTGGCAAGGGTTGGTGGCCACATCGTTCACATAGAATGGATTTAATTGGCATAAATATATAAGGTTTAAAACTAAGTTGATTCAATATAAAAATTTATGACTAAATTTATATAAATGTTATGTGTCTATAACTTTTTGGTTTTGTATTTTCTTCTTAGGAAAGGTTTTTGGATTTCTCGAGTATCGTGACGATACATTAGGATTCAAACTCATATGATTAGATTTATTTTTGTGTGATACTATTTTCGTTTTTTTTTTTTTTTTTTTTTTTGGTCAAAGCTGTAATAGTAGTAGTAGGCTTGGCTATGTTAGACATAGCAAAACATCCCCATTTTGGCGGCTTGAATTGTATGATAAAAGCCAAGATTTCCGCGTACCTATTCAGAAAACGTTATTAATGAGGAAATTAGATTCCATCTCAATTCTTGCCGTTGTGGTTACTATTATTTATATTTGGCCCCCCTTGGGAAACACGTAATTATTAATCTTCGGCCTACAATGTTTGCGGCCAAGCAAAAGCAAAAAAGCTTAATTAACAAGGCTGGTTTCTAGGGTCAGGTATGGAGGTTGATTGAGCCTACTGCCTCTCGATCCTATTCGGATTACGTTTTACAGTAGCCCCGAATGTACGAGTTACCTTTATCTCCATCCTTCCAAGTATTTTCCGAGGAAATATAATAGTTGGAAGTATTGTTACATCTCAATCAATTGACATTTGTGGCAGCTGAACACCTCAATGAACAAGCCGTTGTCTAACTTGAACGTTCTTTATTTCTTCTCTGACTCTCTTATTCCCTCTCGCCCTCATTCCATCTCACGTTTGCTCATTCTATGCTCTCGGCCTTAGTCTGGATATGAATTTTTTTAGGTTATATTAAAGACAAAATTACTTTAACAATATGGCTGGATCATGTATATATTGTATAGTAATAGGTCAAAATGGATCAAACGTGCTAATTTGAGTTAAATCATTTTCGATCTAATCTACTCATTTAATAGTATCAAACGTAGAGATATGCTTGTCAGGTATTTCTCTAATTTGCCAAAGCAAACTCGCCTAATGAACATTGGTCGGAAGCGATCCTCGCCCATGATCAAACGATGAACGGCAGGCATGTTTACCTGTCAACTCTCACCTTTTTTATGACAGCAATCAATCCTTGCCTTGCTGGATATGGTCCATGCATGGCATTTTGCTTGCCATCTCCGGCGAAGGGAGAGAGAGAGAGAGAGAGAGAGAGAGACAGCCACTCTCTGGGGCGGGTCCAAGGTTTTAGGGAGATCATGGGCTTGGCTCACGAAAATGTGCAATTCTTTATTTCGATGTTCATTTTAAGTATGATATCCAAATTTTACGTGCGAAAGTAAAGTAATAAGGAGGAAAGGGGAATGCAAAACAATGCATATGAATATGTTTTTCTCATGATCCACTCTCCGAGCTTTATAAAAAAAATATGGAAAAAGACTTTTTGGGTTAGAAATTTATGTATTATAACAAAATAGAAGTACCAAAAAATGGAGGAAAGAAAAATAAAAACGACACAGACCCTAAAAATGTCATCTTGGAAAGTGACAAATTCTTTAAAAAAAAAAATTTAAAATTCTGGTGGAGCAATTTCCGCTTTCGGCTTGCCATTTTCTCTGCCTCTGACCCCACCAGTACCACTCCCATTTCCCATTCTCTTTCCGAAGTAAGATCTCCAAGCAAGTCGTACCTTTCAAACTTAAAGAAAATATATAAATGGTCCTCATGCTTTCACTCGACACACAATATTATCCATAAAACTTTAATTTATTCGATAGCATTCTTAAAGTTTTACTCAATATATAATATCGTTTTCGAACTATTAATCTTTTCAATATAACTCTTAAATTTTCTAATGCATGTTCAGTATAATTCCTAAATCACGTGTGGAATTATCCCTGTAAACTTCGAAGAGTAGCAGATTCCGGGGTCAAATATAAGTTTTAAGAGAGCAGGTAACCTTGAAATTTACAAATTGAAGAAGGGTCAAAAGAGCAGGGGTCTCTCTCTGTCGCACTCCAGACAGTAAAAAAAACAACAAAAGAAAACCTGAAAAGCAAAAGGACCGAATCAAACGGTTGGTAGGTGGAGTTACCTAACCAACGACACTGCTAATTGCCAGGTTAAAATTTTCGAATTTCCTTTTATTTTTCCAAAAAAAAAAAGGAAAACAAAAAGAAAAGAAAAGGGGGGACTGTATTAATTAATTTGCCGTGGTGGTGGGGGGCCCAGGCGTGGGAATGGAGATAGGCTGGCAATCATGTGGCGCTTTCAGTGGAAGATCTGGGAAGGCACCAAAAACAAAATTGTTCCTTTTTTTACTGAATTTTCCTCTGTTTTCGCATCTGGTTTTCTGGAATTTTCTCTCTCTTTTCTTTTCTTGAATTGGGGACGAGACGACAGGGGTCGAACGTTGATCCCCTGCCACGCGCGTGCAAGAAAGAGCTCGTTTCCATCAGCTGTCTCCGCTGCTGCTCTTCCTTCAGCTCCAAGCGGAGGCGCTCGAGATAATAATGGTGTCTGGTTGATTGCCTGTCCTCGGGCAGCATTAATTTAGGAAGGTAATCAGCAAAAAAAATCAAGTCTTGATATCGAGGAGCGGTGTGCTGTGGGCTCTGGCTACATTTGCTACTCTCGAATAAGGAAAAAACCAGGTGTCCCTTTTTAATTGACGGAGCTGGTGCGACCCCAGTTTCCTTGATTTCGTCTCTTTTTGAACTGGCGATAAGCTGTCACACATCACGCCTCCGTCTCTCTCTCTCTCTTTCTCTCTCTCCGTCTATATCTCTGTCTCTCTCTCTCTCTCTTTCACGCACAGCATGCACGGTCATACTCAGCAGCGCATGAACGACGAGTGGCGAGCGACAAAAAGAGAGAGCTTCGATTGGGATCAGGATCCGATCCTCAACCCGACCATAGTCACCCCCCTCTCTCTCTCTCTCTCTTCCCCAGCGGACGAATTTCCTTCATTGTTTTTATGACTACCCATTAAACTAAAGGAACTTAGATCTAGAAAGGTTTCGAACAAACAACAAATCTTTGACAATTCTCGCTTCCCCCGTCCACACTGTCTTTGACCCACCAGCGCTCTAATGACTGAAAAGTGCTCGACCCAAAAAAAAAAAAAATAATAGAAAAGGACTGAATGGGTTCGTGGAGCTAGCAATCTTGCAGAAAGGAAAACGTTAACATGGACTTGCGAATTTCACAGTGCATTTTCTTTCCTTGGACAAACTTATATGAAAAGTCTCAAAGGAGTGTGTTGGTCCCAGTAATTGTTTCTTTCTTTTTGCCTTTTTTTTTTTTTTTTTTTTTTGGGTTTCAGACTGTCCCCGGAGGTAATGAGCATTATAAGCCCACAAGGGCAGATAAAGCAGAAAAGAGCCGTTTCCTCTCTCTCTCTCTCTCTCTCTCTCTCTCTCTCTTAAGCACGCACACGGAGGCTACTCGGTCTTTCACCATTCTAGCTTTCCCTCTCTACCAGATAATGCAAAGCCCGTAAAAGACTTGGGAAAAATCGCCCCTGTTTTTCGACGGGAATACGCTGAGAGGGAGGAAAAGAGAGAGCTTTTCTAGAATGGCTTCGAACGGCCTCGCCGCCGCAGTTTTGCTGCTGCTCGTCCACATTGGCCTGCTCTCGAGCTCCTGCTATGCCGACGATCCGTTCGTCTACTTCGATTTCAAAGTCTCCTACATCACCGCCTCTCCGCTCGGCGTTCCTCAGCAGGTCCGTGCTCTCAGATCTCCTGCTCTGTTTTTCCCCTGTATCTGTATCTCCTTCGTGCTCCGTCTTTCAGTGTCGAGCTTGGCTTTTTGCCCGCTTATGGTTGATGGGTTTGTGCCGAATCCTCGAAAGTTTCCATTTTAAGTACGGATCTGTGTGATGTGAGCTTTCGGTAGTTTGCTTTGAGCTGATGCGTTTTGGTTGGAGGTCGAAACGGACAATGTAGTGTCGACAGAGTGAGTGTTCCACTGGGCTTATCGTTTGGGTTTCGATTTTGCTTTGCAGGTTATTGCTGTTAATGACGAGTTTCCAGGACCTACTATCAATGTCACTACTAACAACAATGTCGTTGTCAATGTGCGCAACAAGCTGGACGAGGGTCTTCTTATGCACTGGTATGATTTGCTTGACATTGCGAGACAGGAGGGGGCAAAAAAGAAAGATTTGATTTTGCTGCTCTTTTGATCATGTGGAGTGTGTGGTGTGTTGGTTATGAGTAGGTCCGGGATACAGCAGCGGCGCAGTTCGTGGCAAGACGGTGTTCTGGGGACCAACTGCCCCATTCCTCCAAAGTGGAACTGGACTTACCAGTTCCAGGTCAAGGATCAAATTGGGAGCTTCTTCTACTTCCCCTCCACTTATTTCCAGAGAGCATCGGGCGGATTCGGTGGCTTCATTATCAACAACCGGGCTATAATCCCCATTCCCTTCGCGACTCCCTATGGTGATATTGTCATTCTGATCGGTGATTGGTATACCAGGAACCATACGGTCGGTGATTGTTTGATGATTTGGGATTGTGGCATGTGGTCGAAAGCTCACTTTTAAGATAGATTTTTTTTTTTGCTGTAGGCCTTGAGGAAGTCCCTCAATGGTGGAAAAGATCTTGGGATGCCTAATGGCGTTCTTATTAATGGGAAAGGACCTTACCAATATAATAGAACGCTGGTCCAGGATGGTATTGATTATGAAACCATTCCAGTCCACCCAGGTAATATTAATTAAGGTTCTATTATTAAACAAATTATCTGTGATTATTTAAGCAGACCAAGTAAGCTCTGCTTCCAATAGATAATGTTATGCTGGGGTTTTACTTGTCATTGTGGAGTTTTCCCAAGACTCTCAGTTGTGTGCTAGAAAAAGAATATGGCTGACCAAGATAGGTGCCAAAATTATCTGGTCACTTTTGCACTATGAGTATGATTTTAGGAGTTGCAGCCATGTCCTAAGAATATCTGCATCACCATCGTGGCGTTAAGGGTGCTTCTTATGTTTTCATGCTCTTTTCTGTCATTCTCTTCTTGTGTAAGCAGCATTATCGTTCTTGATTTTTGCTTCACCATCTGCAACATTTTGCCTCATCAGGGAACATATTTATAGTCAATGACATTAACAATCTCATGTGTAGTAGTTATTTTATTGTTTCATAATGCTGCTCGGTCTAATTAAAGTGAGCACATACAATAATTTATCCTGTAACTAGTTCATGGGTTGTGGTGGATATGGCTCGAGCTGCACACCGAAGTTTGATCGTTCTGTTTCCCTTCTTTCTTTTCTTTGTTTTTTTTTTTTGGCTGGGGGGGGTGGAAGGTTTAGGAAGTCCTGCTCAAATGAGTACTGATTTGTTTGAAGGTGGGGTAAATCATCAATAAAGCTTGTATGATTATGAACACCATGAGACTTACTGATGCCAATATGATTAACAGGGAAAACATATCGCATCCGTGTGCACAATGTCGGAATATCAACAAGCTTGAATTTCAGGATTCAAAACCATAACCTCCTTTTGGCTGAGAGTGAGGGTTCATACACGGTGCAGCAGAATTATACTAGTTTGGACATCCACGTTGGTCAATCATTTTCATTCTTGGTGACAATGGATCAGAATGCTAGCTCTGATTATTACATTGTAGCAAGTGCCCGATTCGTGAATGAATCTCTTTGGAAAAGAGTAACTGGTGTCGCCATATTGCATTACACGAATTCAAAAGGGAAGGCAGTGGGCCCTCTTCCAGATGGACCACAAGATGAATATGACAAAACCTATTCTATGAACCAAGCGAGATCAATCAGGTATGCTTCCAGGAATTTTATACATAGACACTTACATTTCTTTTCCTGACTATGGCAGGAGTATGTTGAGTCAGCATCACCTTGGATTCAACATCTGGACCACTTTTTATCTGGAAAAACCGTCACTGCAATGAAAAGTCTTAAATTTACATTCTGAGATTGTCGGTCCATGTTAGTTTTAAAAGTCGATGAGAAGATCAATGCATTAAATGTTTGAAAATAGATCAAATTTGGTGTCAAAAGTGCCTCCCTTATTTGTTGTAATAAAAAGTCTTACTAATTTGAGACAATAGATATGAATCTCAATTCTTTGATCTGATGCTGGGATGCAGATGGAATGTGAGTGCCAGTGGGGCTTTTCAATTATCTATTGTCGGTCCATGTTAGTTTTAAAAGTCGATGAGAAGATCAATGCATTAAATGTTTGAAAATAGATCAAATTTGG
This sequence comes from Eucalyptus viminalis, assembly GCA_014182385.1. NCBI lineage: Eukaryota > Viridiplantae > Streptophyta > Magnoliopsida > Myrtales > Myrtaceae > Eucalyptus > Eucalyptus viminalis. The sequence goes on from CM024531.1 coordinate 7,571,594, forward strand.
TGTCAAAAGTGCCTCCCTTATTTGTTGTAACCTAATCTTTTAATCGCTGACACGACATGTGCGATTACTATGTTTATTGAGACAATAGATAATTGAATCTCAATTCTTTGATCTGATGCTGGGATGCAGATGGAATGTGAGTGCCAGTGGGGCTTAGATTCAATTATCTATTGTCGGTCCATGTTAGTTTTAAAAGTCGATGAGAAGATCAATGCATTAAATGTTTGAAAATAGATCAAATTTGGCGTCAAAAGTGCCTCCCTTATTTGTTGTAACCTAATCTTTTAATCGCTGACACGACATGTGCGATTACTTTGTTTATTGAGACAATAGATAATTGAATCTCAATTCTTTGATCTGATGCTGGGATGCAGATGGAATGTGAGTGCCAGTGGGGCTCGTCCCAATCCACAGGGGTCTTTCCGCTATGGCTCAATTAACGTGACTGATGTGTACTTATTGAGAAACGCTCCTCCAGTGACAATTGATGGAAAACGGCGCACGACGCTTAGTGGAGTTTCGTTTGTGAATCCTTCCACCCCAATCAGGCTCGCTGACCAGTACAAAGTGAAAGGAGCATACAAGCTTGACTTCCCCGAAAAACCACTGACCGGGCCACCGAAGATGGAAACATCTGTGATTAATGGAACTTATAGGGGATTTATGGAAGTAATATTGCAAAACAATGAAACCAAGGTGCATTCGTATCACATGAGCGGATATGCATTCTTTGTAGTGGGGTAACTTCTACTGCCTTGCCATGCCTACTTGCAACATTGCTTTTGCTTTCCATGGTTATACTAGTGCTATTTACTTTGTTAGTTGGAGTGGTAGGAATTCCCTTTCCTTTTAATCAAAGAGTGGTGACAAACATCTTCTGTGTATAGGATGGATTATGGCGAGTGGACAGAAAACAGCAGAGGGACATATAATAAGTGGGATGGCATTGCCCGCTCCACAGTCCAGGTGCGTTTTCACTAGTTGAAAAACTTCTACCAGATAAATTTCTAAATATCCTTATCTTTACCCTTGACTTTCTCAGAATGGTTGGGCTCATTTTTTGCATTCATTGAGGAAGACTCAGCATTTCATTGGTTGTTGTATGCCTTCGTAGTGCTTTATTGTTGAGTGTGAAAGATGCTTATTGCAAATGATCCTGCAGTGGGGATGCTCTATGGCATCTTCTGTTATTCAAAAAGATAACGCTTGACAACTTATTCTAGTTCATAAGAAGCTGAAGTGCCTCATGTTTCTTGTTTCCTTTGGTCAATGCTAGATTTTCTCCCAAGTAAATGGGAGACAGATGAAAGATTGCTTATACTGATTACTCTCTCTCTCTAGGTCTTTCCTGGAGCATGGACAGCGATCCTTATATCCCTTGACAATGTCGGAGTTTGGAACTTGAGAACAGAAAACCTCGACTCATGGTACCTCGGCCAAGAAACTTACGTGAGGATCGTCAATCCAGAAGAGAATAATAAGACTGAGCTGCCCATACCTGATAATGCTCTGTACTGCGGTGCACTTAGCCATCTGCAGAAGTAAGTAATCCAAATCTGCCCCTAAATTCTTTGTTTCGATAGATAGAACGATCATCAGACAATTAGGCAGCCTTTCCCTTTCCGAAATCACGCCTTTGACCCTGACAAAAGGCATCTACTGCTCATTTTTTTCTTTTAGTACCTTCAAGGAAACGTATTTAATCTAAAAACCAAAGCATAAAGAAACAAGCATTTTGACCTATCTTATTGTTTTGGTGAAAGCTTTCCTGCCACATACTAAAATTCAATGCCTCCAATTGCAGGCCTGAAGATATCTCTTCGGGAGTCACAATCACTGCCAGTATATCAACCGTGGCTGTCACTGTGCTAACGATACTCTGCGCTCTCATGTCCATCTCCCGCTAGGCATCATGCCATCTCCTTCTAGTGTTTCCTTTATGTCGCTTCGCCGGATTGTAGCTTCTTAGTGAGGTTGGTTTGCGAGTGTTTTAGGGTGTGCCATTCTAGCCTGTCCATAATTCAGTGATTTTGACATGTATTCTTTTGATCCACAGTAGTCTTAAGTGTTCCGCAAGGGGTCCTTTCGTCCAATTTATTGTGATCTTACATTCTTTTAAATACCCTACAATTGTATGAATGACTTATGAACAATTTTCCGAAGCAAATCTAATTTTCTGCCCTCCGGTTTGGCTCTATTAATCACTCATTAGCTTTGTCCTGTCTTTAGAAGGGACTAGTCCATATTACATATCGACTTGGAAATTTGAGCCTTTGTTGCCTGGCTTATGTCATTGCTATGGATTGTCATTGCTATGGAACTGTAAAGGAGTTAGTTTTGGCTCTATTTTCTGCCCTCCGGTTTGGCTCTATTAATCACTCATTAGCTTTGTCCTGTCTTTAGAAGGGACTAAGTCCAGATTACATATCGACTTGGAAATTTGAGCCTTTGTTGCCTGGCTTATGTCATTGCTATGGATTATGTCATTGCTATGGAACTGTAAAGGAGTTAGTTTTCACGTGTATTTTTCATTTTATTACTGTTAATATAAATTTATTGTAGGTAGTTCACTTAACAAAGGTCGACATTCTGACAAGAAGACCTAAGTTCAGTTAGTCATTTCGATACAACAATCGTTCATCGTATTCTTTTCCCAGGTTTCTCAAAGGCTATCTCTATTTGCACACAAGAATCAGAATCCAATGTTCACGTTTTGGCTTACTTTAAGCAATGCCTCGGATACTGATAGTGACGGACTTGGCATCAAAAACTCGAAATCAATGACTGTTGTACGCATCCAAAACCAGTTGAAAAAAATGATGAAAGGATTTGTCTGTGGCAGCGATCTTTAACTTGTGTGCTTCCGACCAAAAAAAGGGCAGCCAAAAGAATCGTCACGACAGAAATCCCATGCTCTCATGTCTTATGCTTCACAAGCCCTTATCTCTGAGGAATCCTCAGTTCTCAGCAACTAAAGAATGGTAATGAAGATCCTCAAATCGATTACCCAGAACTGAAGTCTCCTTTCTAAGAAAGAAACTCGTAATTCCATGAACAAAATCTACGGTTTGGCTCGGTACGAGATGTGCGGAGCAAGTAGGCTCGCCCCTTTCACTTCAGGTGAAATTTACATTTGGTTGGGTCAAGAGATAGACTGAACCAAAGGGTTCGTGGACGAGCCGGACGAGGAGTCATGCTGCCCATTAAGTATCTCAATCACCCGCTGTTTGGCGAGATGCAAAAGGAAGCTCAGAGGGTTCGTGGGTATGATCATCCGGCTGGGATCAATGTACATTGCAGGATTTAGGAGTTTGAGAAGGTGAAGATGAGGATTGTCACCAGAGATTGGCGTCGGCAACAACAAAAGCCAGGCTGGTAGGTAGCATTTACTAACCTCACTAAATTCAAAACGTTTAATCTATAAATTTAAAGATGATGGAATGAACGACTGAAGGCAATGGTGATTTTAAGTCTGGTGGTGATCAAGATTTAATGATTGGTGTTCCACAAGTTGCAGGTCCTCTGTTCTTCAGTTTCTAATTTCTTCTGGTTATTTGATGCAAACATCAAATTACTTTCAGAGTTCTGCAAACTATGGAACTCATCCCCGACTTTCCCCTGTCATGGGTGACCCGATCGTCTCCAAAGTACGCAAATAACAAACTACACGAGATTGTGGATATTGAAACTAATTAAAATCACAGCATCAAAGCTATCCTGGCCTAAAATCAAGGCGATCCTCCTTCAAAGGATGAGGATTGTGAAAAGAATGAGAAGCTGCCCTACTCTCGGTCTTGGATTGTTATAAGCCCAACAAAAGTACATAAGGAAGACATGCAATAAGAAGTCTCTAACAGTGTCCACAGCTGAGCCATGTTTGAATTCTGTTCACCCTCAAGCTTGCTCAATAACTGATGCTGCTTCGGGATCAAGAAATTCACCTCTGCCCCTCTTTAAATTGCAGAAAAGTACGACAGTCGTAGTCCAGCTCATTCGAGCATGGTGAAAATTACAGTGAGAAGATGCAATTCAAGGGGGAAAAAAAACCCCTCACATTACCAGCAATTCAAACTTTTATCTCCTGGTTGTGTAATCAGTTTCTTTGTATTATTCAACTCACTGCGAATGACTATTCTCTAGTATCTACCCCTCCAGGAACTCCATTTGAGTTTCAGTTGGTACCAGAAAGGAGAGATGCCCAGAACTCCTCGTGGTATCCTTGGGTCAAACACATCGAACTGCACCTGACTGAGGGTATCTAGCATTACTTGCGCAGGCACAGCCGGGAGCAGCACTGGGATCGCCTCAACAGGCACTGTTCCAGCTAATTCACGAGCCTTCTGCAAGTGGATGTTAGCCACAGATGCCATCTCGAATACTGCATCGCAAAGCTTCTCACGGGAGTCTAATCGAACTTCTGATTGACCTCCCATTTCGACCAGCAATCCATGCTTGGCCGCCACTTTTCTAGGTATATATAAAGAGTGGCGGCTCTTGCTAGCATGATATGGCAGCGACTTAAGCAGCAAAAGAAGGCCACTGGCCTTTCCAATATGAGATGCCACGTGATCAGCCGCAGTGGACCTGATTCCACCAGATTGAAGTGTCGTGTACAGAATGGTTGATGCAGTGTCCTCGGCATACTTTTCCAATTCATCAATGGTTTCTGGCATTTCAGTCACCTCTCTGCTAGCATCATTGATACGAGCTTCAACAGATCGTTTCAACCATGCTTTGCTAAATTTGAACTCAGATACAACTGCAGATAAGGCCCGTGCAGTTGGGTGTTCAATAAGTTTATTGGCAAAAATTTTGTCTATAGCTTCCTGCCACCACACAAGGCGCATGAGGCCAATTCTTGGATCAGAAGCAATGTCCATGGCTCTGGATGTTTCAACATTGAAAGCACGGAGGGCAAATGCAGCCTTGCGCATGTTGGGTGGAAGTTCAAGAAGGCAAAGGTAGTGATGGTAATCATAACTCCGAACCTGCTGCACGCAATGGGAAAAAGCAGTACGTAAGTTAGTAGATGCACCGGAGCCGCTCATCAGTTCAACGTCAGGAAAACCACCCTGCAGATACACAGAACTCGAATGAGAACAGGAGATCTCTGTAAAAGAAAGGAAGAAATTTCAGCTCATTCAAGTTTCCAGGTAGTCTTTCAACTGAAAATTTTGGCTTTCACACATGCATCTATGCTGCTTATTCTCTTTGCCAATGCAAACCTCTATCCTATCTATGCAAATTGATAGCCCCAACATGTTGCTATAAACGTAGGGCCAGGTCATTGAGTGAGATGGATAAGGAACGTCATACTAACCATTGCGCATCACTAGAACTTCTTTGATACTCCTTACTCAAAATTAAGCTAGATATTCCGCTCTTTTCTGGTAGAGTTGCGGTTTTTCCCGCCCCACGACGCGTCATATGGCCCGGGAGCGCATACATAAATTGGCCCAATTGTTGCAGACCTTTTAGCACACAAGTATTGATCACCGCACGCTGCTATACGTTCTACCAAATTATTTTCACCAATGCCAGTCCATTTTAGTAGGCGTGAATTCACGACAGGACACAACACCAACTGTTCGGACTGGGTGCATATGACAAAATTTCTGAAAGCTGATTTCTTCTTCAAATTTATTTCTAGAACAGATTTCTATTCCAAAAATAGAAAAATCAAATTGTGTTACCAAACGAATTTCTATCATATTCCGAGAACAAAGAAACAGATCAATAGAGAAATTTTATAATGCGCTTCCGAATATGATCTTGCTGAAGCACACGCTCACAGAGGCATTTCATCAAACAGGTGACCCCCAACGCAATTTCCAACGGTCGAATCCAAAATAAACTGACGCAAACGCGAATTTCGGATCTTACCCGGATCGTCGCAAGCGACGGTTGGCGCAGAACAGTGGTTCCAACTTCCGGGCAAGTACCAAGAGGCGAGTCGGGTCAAGAGCCCGAGAGAATGCCGTTCCGGGACAGCGAGCGGGAAGCGGGTATGGCGTCGCGGGGAGCGGCCGAGCTCTTCGGCACGTGGAGGCGCAAGTGCGGGATCTCCGGCCGGGGGGGGAGGCGGGGGCGAGCGAGGGCGGCGGAGGGAGGGAAGGGGAGGAGGAGGAGGAGAAACGCCGCGGTTGCGGGCGGAGTTACGCGAGCGGCGTGGATCTGCTGGATTTCGGTCAGCTCTCGACCCTGTCTCACATAGGCTTTGTGTTTTTTAGTTGTGTCATGTGGGAGGGGAAAAACACCGTTGAATCTGTAAAAACCAGAAACTATAATCAAGTCTGCCTGGTTATTTCCATTGGCATTAGCACATCATTTTGTTCTTTATAATTCCTGAATTTATGTTTTTGCATGGCCATCATATTTTCTTTCTTATTATGTAAAAGTGTTGTAATTGAATGTATGAAATCGTGTTAAATTTCATCAATTTTATCTGTTAAACATAGTCGTGTCTTGACACTATCGGCCTTGAATATAATTGATGGTCTATTGAAAAAAAAAACAAAACTGAGATCATTTTGCTATAAAGTTAAATCTTTAGAAGAAAATGTAAATCAATCTCGGCTGTGCTTATTTTTCACCTCCTAAACGAGTTGCCCTTCTTTGTTGTGAAAGAATCTTAGGTGAAAAAGCAATTATTTAGCTATTTTACACTGAAGGAGAACTTATGAATAGTTGCTTCTTATTCCCCATCTGTCTGTGATTTTTTTTCGAAAAATATTTTTCAAATTATATATTTTCTGCGGAACAAATGTATCTAAGTATCATTTGAGTTTACTCAATAAAAAAATTCATAAATAGGAAACCAAGCATATTCCTGGAAAAAAAATTGGAAATCCCATGCTCAACCAAAAAAAAAAAAAAAAAAACTTAAAACCAAAATCTGACCCAAAAATAAAAAACAACACGTTAAAGTTTAAAAAGAAGGAAAGTGGTGGGGCTGGGGACAGACCAGAACGTACGATCTTGCTCGCCTCGACCACCGGCATGATATAGTTCGACTGTAGAACGAAAATAAAAGTCCAGCATTTTTTGGACGTGATTTTGCAGATCCGATTTCATATCTGAAAATGCAGAGCACAAGCCTTTTATCCGCGTAGGAATCACGCAACTTCTGCGGTTGGACAGAAAATTAGAAACATTCAAATTTCCTAATCATATTGAAATTTTAATTAAGATGAGTCCGTGGCACATCGTCATTGAGGGTATAATACTTTTCATTGTTTGATTATTTGAAGTTATACAAACCTTCATCTATAAGACCCACCCCATTGTGGGCACATTGGCTCGGGCGGACTTCCCCCATTCCACTTGGGGGGTTCGATTCTCCCCGCGCGCAATTGCGCAACTTAAGTGCGGTGCCGTGGGAAGTGGGTCCCTGCACTAGCGTCGTCCCAGGTTTATGTCGCCGGCTGCCGCCTGTAAAGCGATTCCGAATCAAAAAAAAAAAAAAAAAGCCTTAATCTATAAGAAAATATATTATGAGTTATTCATCTTTTCTGGAAATAAACGAAACTTGTTTGATTGGCCATTAGAAAGGGATAAACGCAATATACCAGGTGGGATTATCAGGCTTACAAATTTTTATTTGACGGAACCAGACTAAGTAGATGGGCCTAGGCCCAACATCCGTTTCAGTTTGTTGTTGCAAAGAGCTTAGTGGGCCTGACCGGGTCACGATCGGGTCCCACACGTTACCCGAGCTGGGCCAAGCCAAGGGTTTCGCCGGAGTCGTCTCCCTCCTCGAAGAGAGAAACACAGAGCGTGGGACGAGAGCAAACACCACTTTTTTCTTCTTCCATTTCACATATTTCACAGTAACTTCTTACATTCGAAAGCACAACATGCGACAGAAGAACTTCTTACGTTCCTGCATATGTTATACATCTTATATAACTTGTCCTCTTTCTCATCGCCATTTACACATTTCTCAGAACTATCGTTTCTTTCAGTGTCGACCCAGACCTTGCCTTCCCGCCGTGATGCCTAGATCTAGGGCTGCCCTTCGGCCCCGCGGTGCCTCGACCCGTACCTGTCCACGAGGGCCAGAGCGTTGCTCACCACCTGCGCCAGCTGCAGGACCTGCCCCTGCACCGCCTTCTTCGCGGCCCCGTCCATGCCGGGCCTCGCGAACCCGTCGAGGCACGTGTTCTCGTCGGTGAGGGCCCCGCTCACCCACGTCTGCGCGTTGCTCATGTGCCAATCGAACGCCGCGGCGGCGGCCGCCTGGCCTCCCATCTGGCCGAGCTCGTCGATCGCCTGGCTCAGCCGGCTCACGCTGTGGCCGACGTTCTGGACGCAGTCCTGCACGGCCTGGGACTCCCGGGGCGTGATGCCCCGGAGCCGCGACAGGCGCCCGATGTGGGACGCGGCGGCGCGGGCCCGGGCGAGGCTGACCTGGAGCGCGGCCCGGGCGAGCTGGCGGGGGTCCTGCTGGACGGAGGCGGCGTAGCCAGAGAGGCACTGGACGCAGAGCGCCGGGTAGTGGGTGGACCTGCAGGAGGACTTGATGAAGTCCGTGCTGGGAGCTTTCGCGGGCTGAGAGTTGGACGGTTCGAGGAGCGCTGTGAAGAAGAGGATGTGGAAGAGGAAGAGGAAGGAGAGGGATGGTTTTGCTTTGGCCATGTTTATGAGCTGGTTTCGGACTGCGTGCATGTGAATGTGAAGGTGAAAGGCATCGTGGAGTGCATGGTTTATATAGAGAAGTTGAGAGAGAGAGAGAGAAGGAGGGAGGACCTTCCTTGGAAGCTCCACGCCAAGTCATTGTTTAATTATGTCGCAATTTTCATTTATTTATTTATGTGGTGGCAAAAATGAGGCAGCCACGTGACTGCCTGCCAGCCCTTTTGAGCTCCCTTCATTTAGGGTTTGCATTTATTTTAAGCTCTAAAAGTCGGTACCATTTTATTAACCCATTTCGACTTCATTTCTCTCTATGGTATCATGCAGCGAGAACAGAAATCGGGAGTTTGATTTGTCCTGATACACAAATGAGTAGTGCTTGACTAATACTTGATCAAGCGATATCGGGCAAGGCTACTAGGCTTATCAAGCGACGGAATGGACAAATTGTTGTGTATGCTTAGTTTAGTAACGAGAAATCACGAGACCCACTTTTGTCTTGCTAAGGAACACGGGTTCTCGCACGACCTTTAGGCCCCAATCAAATATGTTGACACATCTTTCGTATATAACGAGATTACCCGATTTATATTTCGAGAGAGTGGCTTCTGCCTCGAGGTTTGTCGTCCACCCGGTAGTTAAATAAGCGGCTGCTGTCCTAACTTTGATCGAGAAACCAAATTTTGCGCATATGAAGTTAAATTCTAAAGGTTAAATGCATAAAAAGAGAAGCACAACAAGTCAATAAACTGGTGTAATATTAGCTAAACTAGCATCTTGATTGCGATTGCGGGTCTCAAGAAGTGCGGAAATTTAGGGTTTAACTCGGATTGGACATAATCTCTTTGAGTTTGTGGGAAGCCCTTACATCCACAATCTTGGAGGCTTTGTTGTTTTATAATTGCCACGAAATCCATTATGAGGTGATTTACTTCTGACATAACACTAATGAACTTCAAAAACAAATCATACAGCAGTATAATGTTAGTGGGAAAATTAATGTCCTAAATGTGAAAATAATTTTGACTATACATCTAAGCAAGGGCATACGGACATACAAGGTTAAATTCAAATTTCATACCAAAGAGAGCCAAAGAAAAAGGGGTTTAGAGACTAATGCCAAAATAGTAGCATGGTTTCTCGAATTTTAGCTTGGTCATGACCTCGAGCATAGAGACTATAGAGAGCTAGTATGAACATTAATATACCGTCACTGATAAAGAAAACATCTTTTTGTTGATTGATATTCATTTTCAACTAAATAAAGGAATCCCAAACAGAATAAAAACTAATTATAAGTCAAGTTTTAGGACAGTTTGGGTATAGGAGGGCCGACACCGGAGGAACAGCTCTACAATGATGAGTCTACAATAATCCTATGAATCAACTGGCAACGCCGACCGGCTAAGTACAAGCCTACCAAGATGGTTCTCCTTCTTCCTCGATGCTTCTTCCTTGTCACTCAAATCTCATGCAACTACCGTCACAGATCATATGCGATTCCTGTACGACCGCTGCATTAAAAAACCACAAGTCCACGTTTCTCGCTTCTCGAGAAGGCGCAGACCACACGGCCAGTTGCACAATGTCAACCCCATCGATTCAAACTTGTTTCCCGTGTCAGGGTCTCCCACCACTTGCCTCAGACTCAGAGCAATATAATAAAAAACAGCCACTGCCAGTTATTAGAAGCTGTCCCTTCTTGTCTAGTGCTCTGTTTCCTAGTCTCCTCGTGGGTCTGTTGCGCATTAAAAGATCCTGTCTCAGAATTTGCTTGACCAGCAATGCCGATACTGGTTCTGGTCTCTCCCTTGTTTCTGTAAAGAAAAAAAGATGGGATTACACAACTTGAGTTATGGCGTGGCACGTTACCCAACCCTTGGTCAAACCTCTAAACTTGGCTTGGATCTTAAGATTATCTAGGGTTGTCCAAAACCGCCTCCTTTAATGCGTGTACACGTATGAAGATGACCGTCGAGATGGATTTTGTACCCGCAAATAATGAATCGTAGAATTTTATGATCAAGGATCAAACTTAGCTTCTCATAAATTTAACGAGTACCTAAGACTATTAGACAAATGGTTCTTCTTAGAAAAAATTAGAGGGTCTTTTAACACTTTTCCGCGTGCAAGTCGATTTATGTACCTATGAAAGAAGTGGAATGTACAATGAGATATCTAAAGAACCAAAAAATATATAAGATGAAAAATGATGGACATGATAAGGATCGATGGAAGAGAGTGTTAGGGTTTAGGCTAATGCAATTATGTTGGTTAAATCACTTTTTTCTCAAAATATTTAAATTGTTCAGAAACAGAGATATTATCTGTGTATAGCACGTTTCTTACCAAACGGCAAAGAATAAGGATATTTGAAATTAAATCGCAAGACTTGACAGCCATTTAAGATGACGACGAGGACTATGTGATGAATCCTAATGATATATTGCCATGGCTATATATTTTGATTTTATAAGCTCATATTAGCTAACTCAAAATTTGAAAAACTAGCTAGGCATCCACATTAAAATTGGGGCTACGTATTCTTAGGTACACGCTATCGGTCCATTGACTAAACATTACATCGTTGATGATTTTTGTTGGGTCGACTGCATTAATGGGGAGACAATGTTGCTGGTTGACTCCACTTTATTAGAATTTATCGAAAGAAAGCAAAGAAATCAAAACAAAATAGATAAAAATAAAATAAAATCCACCATTGGCGATCGCGTCTCCCACATAAGCCCAGTCAAACTTCTAGCCGCGCCTCTAAAAGTCTGAAGTCGTGCATTGGGCGGGGAAAAAATTATCTTTTCAGCTCACGTATGGATTTTTGTTTCCTTTTTCCATATGTACAAGACAATCGTCACCCATGTTCTAACAACAATTTAGGCATGTGTTTACTAAGGCTATGTTGGTTTTGTGGAAAATAATTTATAGGAAAAAGTTTTCCAAATTTTCTGGCGTCGTTTCAAGGAAAATGAATTTATTGGAGAGAATGTTGTTCATGAAATGAAAAAAAGTCTTATAAATTTAGGAAAAATGTTTTCCACTTTTGAAAAGTGGAAAATATTTTCCTCACTTGATTTCTCTTATCTCATACATTTACAAATCCTCACTTCCTCCTCTCCTTTCTTTTTCTTTTTTTCTTTTTTTATTAGAATTATTTTTTAATTTTCTTTTTCCTTTTTAATTCGAATTTTTTTTTCTTTGTTTCCCATCTTCTTCTTTCTTGGCTAGTCGTCGGCCGTTGCCAAGTGAACCTCAAGCTCGTCGATCTCAAGTTCGCGCTTTGTACTCTTGCTTATCTTTTTCTTTATTTATTCTACCTTGCAATTGTAGATTACTCAAGCAAAGGGTTCTACATGCTTTGCTTCTTTTTTCTTTTATTTATTAGAACACAAAAGACGCAGGAGGAGAACAAGCTATTCAACTGGAAGATTCTCATGAGGGCTATACATGCTTTGTTTCTTTTCTCTTTTGTTTCTTTTTAAAATCTATATGAACATTTTTTAGAGTAGATAAACATTTGGTGACAATGAGGAAACAAAAATATGAAGTAAGTTTGCCTGGTAAAGACAAGTTCATATTTGATGGATTTGTAGGTTGGTAAGTGATGCATGCCTAAGTGGTGAAGTATTAGAAAATATTTTCCTTACCGAACACCGGAAAATATTTTCCGAAACATTTTCAGGATTTAGCCGAATACCAGAAAATATTGTCATTTTCCTAGAAAATGATTTCTGGGAAAATAAAATATTTTCCGCGAAATGAACGGACCTTAAGACTTGCTACATTGATTTGATTTCTTTTTGGACCAAGATTAACGTTTTTGTAATTCGAGTTTGAGTGCACCGCTGGTATTGTCTGATAAATTTAAGAAAATATCGAACTTCAAGTTCTCCTAGATGAAGATTATGGTGTGGAAGTGAAGGATTAGGGTCGAAGTCTTGGCAATCGTGATTGTATTGATCATAGTTCTAGAGGAGAGGCTCGTCGAAGTCGAAAGGCGAAGGCTCGACCCAAATTGAGGGGAAGTTCGATTCCTCCTTGACGTATGCATGTACATAAGAGGCTGAATTATGTAGTGACAGACAGAGCCAGAAATCTGGCTTAGGAAGGCGAGATTCCTAGCACAACTCACTTTAATTTTCAATTCCAAATTTTGGTAATCATTCAGTAATACCAACTTAATCAATTTACAATAATGAAACAAAGCCTAATTATTCAAGAAAATGCAACATAGTACGACCACTTATATGTGGAAAATAGAGAATTATTAGCAATTAACATCTTACTTTATTTGTATTCATGAAGGAAGGAAATCAACTTTAAAGGCTGAGTTACAATGTTTAGCCGTTATAGTCTTTTAAATTTAAATCATAAAAATTTGTTTTCCAAAGTACATGAAAAACTAAATATATGTTGGTATTGCGTTCAAACTTGTTGGAGATTTTATGTATCCTTCCTGCTAATTATGGTAAAGATTTGGGTAATGAATAGTCACATTGCTTTGCGAGGGGATTGTTTTACCTTAGAGAGAAACGGACTTGAGAGCAAAACATCACTTATCTTGCAGTTCACATATTTCACAAAACTTCTTACATTCACAGAACATGAACGGGTGACAGCAACAGCAGAACTCACGTTCCTACATGCGTTATATATCTAAACACTTCTCTTTCTCATGACCATTTACACCAAACCCAGAACTATCATTCTTTCAGTCTCAACAGCAGATCTACGGCTGTCCCTTGGCCCCGCGGTGCCTCGACCTGTACCTGTCCACGAGGGCCAGCGCGTTGCTCACCACCTGCGCCAGCTCCCCCACCTGCCCCCGCACCGAGTTCTTCACGCTCCCATCCATGTCCGACCTCGCGAACCCGTCGAGGCACGTGCTCTCGTCGGTAAGGGCCCCGCTCACCCATGTCTGCAAGTTGCTCATGTGCCAATCGAACGCAGTCCCCGTGGCCTCCTGGCCTCCCATCTGGCCGAGCTCGTCGATCGACTGGCTCAACTGGCTTGCGCTGTGGCCGACGTTTTGCACGCAGTCCTGCACGGCCTGGGACTCCCGGGGAGTGATGCCCCGGTGCTGGGACAGCCGGGCCACGTAGGAGCTGGCGGCACGGGCCCGGTCGAGGCTGACCTGGAGCGCGGCTCGGGCGAGCTGGCGGGGGTCCTGCTGGACGGAGGCGGCGTAGCCAGCGAGGCACTGGACGCAGAGCGCCGGGTAGCGCGTGGACCTGCAGGAGGACTTGATGAAGGCCGTGTTGGGAGCTGTCGCGGGCTGTGAGTTCGATGGTTCGAGGAGCGCCGTGAAGAAGAGGAGGACGTGGAAGAGGAAGAGGAAGGAGAGAGATGGTTTTGCTTTGGCCATGTTCACGTCTGCGTTTGAGGTTAGAGAGGGTGCGTGTGCGTTTGAGGTTGGAGAGAGTATGTGTGTGCGTGGAGGTGAAAGGCATTGTAGAGTGCATGGTTTATATCGGATTATATAAGGAAGTTTACAGAGAGAGGTGCCCACTTGGAAGCTCCACTGGAGTCAATGTTTATCCATGTCGCATTTTTCGTTTATTTATTTATGTGGTGGCAAAAGAAGAAGAAGAAGAAGAAGAAGAAACGCCGTCACGTGACTGCCTGCCGCCCCTTTTGAGCTCCCTTCATTTAGGGTTTGCATTTGTTTATGTTCTTAAGTCGGTACCATTATATTGACCCATTTCGACTTCATTTTCTCCCCATGGTATCATGCTTTAGATTACTTCAGTGAGAACAGAAATTGGGAGTTCGATTTGTCCTTATACACAAATAAAAAGTGCTTGACTTATACTTGATCAAGTGACATCTATTATAACATTATTAATGTGATTTTACGTTCAGTTTATTATTACTCATGTTACCTAGTTTTATTAATGATTTATTGTCCGCATTAAGGTGCATGATAACTATGGTATTTGCTCAATATTAAAATTGGTGTTGATGAAAAACATTATCCGAAAGGGATGTGGACATATAAATAAGTCATTTAAGTCAAATCCTCTTCTTATTAATCTTAAAATCTGATGATCAAAAAACACACCATCAACGTTGAGAAGGTAATTGGCTAGAAACATTTATTCACCAATTGTGCAAGACTTTGCGAAGATGAGTTTTAAGATAGTTTGGGTGCTGGAGGGCTGACGCCGGAGGAACAACTCTTGAACGATACAATAATCCTATGGATGAACTGGCGACGCCAACCGGCTGAGTACAAGCCTGCCAAGATGGTTCTTCTTCTTTCTGGATGCTTCTTCCCTGTCACTCAAATCTCATGCAACTACCCTCACAGATTATACGCGATTCCCCTACGACCGCAGCATTAAAAAATCACAAGTCGACGTCTCTCGCTTCTCAAGAAAGCGCAGACCACGGCCAGACGGCCAGTTGCACAATGTCAAGCCGTCGATTCAAACTTGTTTCGCGTGTCAGGAAGGCACCTAGCACTTGCCTCAGACTCAGAGCAATATAATAAAAACTAGCCACTGCCAATTATTAGAAGCTGATCCTTTTGGTCTTCTAGGGTTCTATTTCCTTGTGTCCTCGTGGGTCTGTTGCGCATTAAAAGATCCTGTCTCAGAAATTGCTTGACCAGCAATGCCGTGCTGATTCCCGTCTCTCCCCTGTTTCTGTAATGAAAAAAAATAATTGGATTACACAACTTGAGCTATGGCGTGGCACGTTATCCAAACCTTGTTCAAATCTCTAAATTTGGCTTCGATCTTAAGTTTGTCTAGGGTTGTCCAAAACCGCCTTCTTTCGTGCGTGTACACATATGAAGATGACCATCGAGATGAATTTCGTACCCACAGGTAATGAGTTGTGGGATTATATGATCAAGGATCAGCTTTGCTTCTTGATGATATGACATGTTCGCATGTAAGTCAATTCATATACATTTGAAAGACGTGATGTCCGACGAGTAACTAAAGAATTGAAAAAAAAAATGAGACGAAAAATGACGGGCATTATAAGGATCGATGGAGGAGGGTATGTTAAGGTTTAGGCTGAAATCACTTCTTTATTTTTGAAATATTTCAACTGTTCGGAAACAGGGTACTAATAATATGCGCACAGCAAGTTTCTTACCGATCACCAAGAACGAGGGTGTTTGAAATTTAATCGCAAGACTCGACGGCCATTTTAGACGAGGACGAGGACGGTGTGATGAATTTTAAGGATATAAAGTCATGCCTATATATTTTGATTTTATTAGCTCATATTAGCTAACTCAAAATTTGCCAAAAACTAGCTAGAGATCCACATTAAAATTGGGGCTACATCTTCTTGGGTACACGCTAACGGTCCATTGACTAAACATAACATCGTTGATGATTTTTGTTGGATTAATGGGGGAAAATTTTGCCGGTCAAATCCATTTTATCAGAATTCATAAAAAGAAATCAGAACACAATAGATTTTAAAAAAAAAATTCCACCATTAGTGATCACCTCTCTCCCACATAAGCTTGGTCAAACTTTCAGCTATGTCTCTAAGGTGTGTTTGGTAGCTTTTCTATTCAAAAATTGTTCTAGGAAACTGAAATAGAAAAACTATTTCTATTCTGAGGAACAATTTTTGAACAGGAGAACGCATTTGGTAACTGCACAAAATTTCTATTCTTGAAATAGAAAAAGAACAGAAACACGTTTGGTAAACTTGTATAATTTTTTTGTTTATTTAAATTTTTAATATTTTATTTTTTCTTTTTTTTCTCTTTTTCTCTTTCGCCAATCGCCGGCCACGGCGAGCTTGCCGGAGGCCAGCCTAGCCCTAGCGAGGCTTGGCCTCGCCTAGGCTGGGAGAGCTCGACCTCGCCGGATCTGGGCAAGCTCGACCTCGCCAAGCCAAGGCGAGGCCAAGCCTCGCCAGTGGCCAATGACGCTCCGACCAAAGAAAAAGAAAAAAAAAAAAAAGGAGAAAAATGAGAAAATAAAATATATAAGTTTTCTATTTTTGTTCTTTTATTTCTTCAAAAATGTTTTCGGAAACAAGAAACAAGTTTTTCTTGTTTCTTATTTCTGTTCGAGAACAAAATTATAGATTTTGAACAAAAGCGTAAAGAAACGCGTTTCTGTTCTTTTTTTGTTCCCTGGAACAAAAGAATATAAATTGTTTTCCGGGGAAAAAAAAAGAACTCAAACAAATAGGCCCTAAAAGTCAGAAGTCGTGCATCGGGCAGGGGAAAAACTTATTTTTTCAGCACACGTGTTGATTTTTCTTTCCCTTTTCCATATTTACAAGACAATCATCACCCATGTTCTAACAACGAGTTTGGCATGCGTTCATCAAGACTTACTACATTGATTTCATTTCGCTTTGCTCAAAGGTAAATGTTTTTGTTAATTCGAGTTTGGGAGTACCGCGGCTCTCGTCTAATAAATTTAAGAAAATCTCGAACTTCGAGTTCTCCTAGATGAAGACTATGGTGGAAGTGAAGGATTAGGGTCTCGGGAATCATAATCGTATCGATCATAGATTCAGAAGGGGACAACGAAGTCGAAAGGCAAAGGCTTGACCCAAATTGACAGGAACCTCGATTCCTCCTTGACGTATGCACATATATCAGAGGTTGATTTATGTAGTGATATACCCGAAAATCTCGCTTATGAGGGGCGAGATTTTAGCACAACTAACTTTAATTTTCAATTCCAAATTTTGGTAAGCATTAAGTAATACCAACTTAATTGATTTACAATAATGCAACAAAACCTAACTATTCATGAATATGCAACATGCGGCTGAAATGTGATTAAAGAGTACAACCATGTATATGTGAAAATAAAGAATCACTTGGGTGTTTTCATCTCGTGAAAAACTAGCGATTCGGAATATATTTTCTGAAGAATGATCGCTTGTATAATTTACAAAATTAAATGAATGGAAAATATTTTCATTTCCCGCGAAAATAGCTAGATGCAAATTGTTATCGATAATAAAAATATTTTTCATTGACTAATTTTTCTAAACAATATAAACAATCATTTTTCGGAAAATATTTTCTACATCACTCATTTTATGCTAAACGAACACATTTGAAATTTGAATCTTACTTTATTTGTATACCTGAAGGGAGGAAATCGATTTTAAAACTGAGTTACAATGTTTAGTCGATAGTCTTTCGGATTTAATTCATAGAAGTTTGTGTTCTAAAGTACGAGAAAAACTAAATATATGTTGGTATTGCGTTAACGTAGAAACTCAAACTTGTTGGAGATTTAGTGTATCGATCCTGCCAACTGTGGTCTATAATTGGGTAATGTTAAGTCAAATTGCTTTGTGACGGGAGTGTCCTTACTTCTTCCTTAGAGAGAAGCGCACGGGAGAGCAAACATCACTTTTCTTGCAATTCACATATTTCACAGACTTCTTAGATTCACACGACATGAACACGTGACAGCAACAGCAGAACTCTTGTTCCTACATACGTTGTATGTCTAAACATTTATCTTTCTCATCAACATTTACACCAGTCCCAGAACTATCATCTTCCCACCGCGATGCCCTGATCTAAGGCTGTCCTTTGCCCTGCGGTGCTTCGACCCGTAACTGTTCACGAGGCCCAGCGCGTTGCTCACCACCTGCGTCAGCTCCACCACCTGCCCCCGCACCGAGTTCTTCACGCTCCCATCCATGTCTGACCTCGCGAACCCGTCGAGGCACGTGCTCTCGTCGGTAAGGGCCCCGCTCACCCATGTCTGCAAGTTGCTCATGTGCCAATCGAATGCAGTCCCCGCGGCCCCCTGGCCATCCATCTGGCCGAGCTCGTCGATCGACTGGCTCAACTGGCTCACGCTGTGGCCGACGATCTGCACGCAGTCCTGCACAGCCTGGGACTCCCGGGGCTTGATGCCGTGGTACTGGGACAGCCGGCCCACGTAGGAGCAAGCGGCGTTGGCCCGGTCGAGGCTGACCTGGAGCGCGGCCCGGGCGAGCAGGCGGAAGTCCTGCTGGACGGTGGCGGCGTAGCCAGAGAGGCAGTGGACGCAGAGCGTCGGGTAGCGGGTGGCCCCGCAGGAGGACTTGATGAAGTCCGCGTTGGTAGCCGTCGAGGGCTGTGAGTTCGACGGTTCGAGGTGGGCCGTGAAGAAGAGGACGTGGAAGAGGAAGAGGATGGAGAGAGATGGTTTTGCTTTGGCCATGTTTATGGCTGTGTTTGAGGTTAGAGAGTGTGCGTGTGCGTTCGAGGTTGGAGAGAGTACGTTTATGTGAAAAGGCATCGGGGAGTGCATGGTTTATATAAGGAAGTTTAGAGAGAGAGAGAGAGAGAGAGAGAGAGAGGTGCCAACTCGGAAGCTCCACTCAAGTCAATGTTTATCTTTGTCGTACTTTGCATTTCTATTATTAATTCGTTTAGCGGCAAAAGTGTCGGAAAATTAAAAAATGAAGTCACGTGACTGCCTGCCTGCCCTCTTGACCTCCCCTCATTTATGTTCTTAAAGTCGGTAATATTAGACTCGATCTATTTCGACTTCATTCCTCGATGGTGTCGTGCTTCGATTACTTCAGCAAGAACAGAAATCGCGAGTTCGATTTGTCCTAATATACAAACGAGACTGCTTTGTCTAATGCTCGACTAAGCGGTATCGAACAATGGTGTTTGGCTTATCAAGTGACGGGAGAGAGAGGTTCTTGTGTCAATAAACTAAACTAACCGCTTAATAAGAAATAACGACATTCATAGGGGTCATATAAAAACAAAAAATGGGTTCTCGGACGGCTTTCGGATTCCATAAAATCTGTCGCCCTAACTTTGTGATATCAAATTCTGCAACTTAGGAACGTAAAATCTAAGTGTTAGTGTAAGTTAATAAATTGGCGCAATATCTCTAGGGTTTAGATCAAGGAGTGTTGTGAATTTAGGTTTAATTTGGATTCGCAAGATATCTTGAGTCTGTCCAAAGTCCTTAAATCCCCTAATCTTGGGGCAATCTCTTATATGGACAAGGCTTTGTTGTTTTGTAATTGTCGCTAAATCCGTCAGGGGGCGATTTTTACTTCTAACAGAAAAACTAATGAACTTTGAAAATAAATCACGCAGAGTCTGATGTCGGTGGAGAAATTAATGTCCGAACGGATTGTGACTATGCATAGATCAGCTAAAGAAAGAATACACGACATCTAAGCAAGCAAGGACATATTCAAGGTTTAATTCAAACATCAAACCACAAGAGAAAAGCAAAACAGAAACGGTGCGTTCAATGTTCATGGCCTTACTCGAGCATTTTCATTTCGATCGTCTTTAATATTTGAACTAGTAGCGTGATTTCTCTCATTTTAGCTCGGTCGCATCCTCAAGCATAAAGATAATGGAGAGCTGGGACTTTGAGAGGGTGCATATATTATTTCTTTCAAATGTTAATAAACCATCGTTGATAATGGGACTATTTTATGTCGAGTAACATTTCTAGGTGATACAAATCATCGTTTCGGTAGGTATTTTTCAAATTATTCGTTTGCAGTGAAACAAATCGATTCCGCGTGAAACGAAAACTAATTGTAAATTATGCCCTGGGACAGTTGGATACAGGAGGGCCGACACTTGAGGAACAACTCTACAACGAAAAAATTACAATAATCCTATAAGAATGAACTGAGGACGCCAATAATCCAGCCGAGTACATGCCTCCCAAGGTGAGTTCTTCTTCCTTTCCGGATGCTTCCTCCGAGTCGCTCGATTTCATGCAACTACCACAATAGATTAACGCATAATTCGTGCGCAACCGCAGGATTAAACAATCGAAGTCCACGTTTCTCGTATCTCGAGGATCGCAGAAGATGGCAAACTGCACAATATCAACCTGTCAGTTTGATCCCCTTTCACGTGTCTGGAAGTCACCTACCACTTGCCTCGAAGCATTAGAATAACACGGGTTGGCAATTAAAAAAAATAAAACAGCCGGAGCCAGTTATTTCGAAGCTGTTCGTTAGGTCTAGGGTTTCCATTTCGTTTTGTCCTTGTTGGGTCGGTCCCTGCATTAAAGATTTCTCTTGAAATAGTTTAACCGGCAATGCCGGCGCCGATTCCCTTCTCTCCCTTGTCTCTGCCTGCAGCTGGACATAGGTTTCTGACCAATTCTTCAGATCTGTTCAAACCAAAACTTACTTGAACGTTGAGGTTATCCATGTTTATCCGCAGCTGCCCTACGTTCATGAAGTTGACTGTCGAGATGAATTCGTATGCTACGCAAACGTTTCTTCTTCTATGAGTTTGAACGTTCCTATAAACACTTTTCTCGCGTGGAAACTGGTTCATATACATATGAAAGACGCGTGGATGTACGACAAGATACCCCAAGAACGAAAAGGTAAGTAGAAAACATGAAATAACAGGCGTGATAAAGATCGATTGAAGGGAAGGTTGGGGTTCAAGTAGGTGACATTGGGTTGGATAAATTGCAAGTCTTGACAGCTATTTTAGATGCGAATCTCGATAATAATATTATCATGCCTATATATTTTGATTTTATAAGCTTGTGTTAGCCAACTCAAAATTCTAAAAACTAGCTAGTGATCCATACTAAAATTGGGACTACATCTTTCTAGGCACACGCTATCGATCCATTGACTAAACCCGATATAGTCGTTGATTTTTGTTGGGTCGACCGCAATAATTGGGAGACAGCGTTGCTGGATTGACTCCATTTCATTAGTAGCTGCAAAAAGAAAACGAAGGAAGACGAAAAACAATGAGAAAAAACCTCCACCATTATCGGTCGCATTTCCCACACAAGCCTGGTCAAACCTTTAGCTACGCGTTTTCAAGCCTGTAGTCGTGCAATCCCCTTGAGCTCGCGTGTAACATTTTTCTTTCCCCTTTCCATATTCACAAGACAATTTGGAAAAATAAAAAATCATGGGTTTGCTTTAGCATTACGCATGTTCTATCAATGGTTTAAACATGCGTCTATTATGAGTTGTTATAATGATTTTGCTTTCGATTTTGGATAAAGATGAACGTTTTTTATATCAAGCCTGAGTGTACAGTGACTCAAATTTGATAAATTTAAGAAGATCTCGAATTTCAAGTACTTCTAGATGGAGATTGTGGAGAAAGATAAAGGCTAGAGTCGAGGTCTGTACCGGCCCTTGTCGGCCCTTGGCGAGGGCTGGCGAGGGCTGGGCGAGGCCACCTCTCACCGGATTCGGCAAGGGGACCCTTGCCTAGCCAACGCCAGAGGCCGGCAACGGCTGGCGAGCACTGGGAAGCCCTCGCCAGCCTCGCCTGGACGAGACAAAACACAATGAGAGAAAACCTCCCCCATTATCGATCGCATCTCCCACATAAACCTGGTCAAACCTTTAGGTATGCCTCAAGTCTGCGGTCGTGCATTGCGTGGAGGAGAAAAACTATCATTTTGAGCTCACGTGTTGATTTTTCTTTCTCCTTTCCTTATTCACGAGACAAATTGGAAAATAAAAAAAAACATGGGTTTGCTTAAGCATCACCCATGTTCTACCAATGGTTTAAGCTTGCGTCTATTAAGACTTGTTACTGTGGATTTTGCTTCCGATTTTGGATAAAGATGAACGTTTCTTATTTCGGTTTGAGTGTACAGTGACTTACATGTGATAAATTTAAGAAGATCACGAATTTCAAATACTTCTAGATGGAGATTATTGTGGAAGAGAAGGTGTAGAGTCGAGGTCTCGACGGTCGGGACTCCACTCGTAGATATAGAGGACGGATAGTGAAATACGAAGGCTCCACCCAAATTCACAGCAAATTTGGTTCCTCCTTGGTATAAATAGATAGATTTAGAGGCTGAATTACGCAGTGATGAAGCCAGAAATCTGGCTTGGGGAGGGTGACATTTATAGCACAACCGACTTTAATTTTCAATCCCAAATTCCAGTAATGCAATGTCAACTTAATTAATTAATAAATAATGCAACAAAACCTAACTATTCGTGTGAATTTAATAATCTTTAAATCTTACTTTATCTTTATTCTTGAAGAAATGAAATCGATTCTAAAAACTAAGTGAGTTGAAAAGAAAATAAGTCATTCAAAACCAATGTTTAGGCAATACGGTCATTTGAGTTTATGTTTGTGAAATTTTTTATTTTTAAGTACATGAAGACGTAAATTTATTTTGGTGTTGCATTACGATAGAAACTCAAGCTTATTAGAGATTTAATACAACGTTCCTGCCAATTATGAAGTATGCAAAATTACGTCCATCTTATTAAAAACTCATATGGAAAAAAGATGATTTAGAACTGATTGAATAACTTAGATGTTAATAAAAGGAATCGTTAATTGCTAAAAGAATATGACTTGAGAGTTGTGTAAGAGACAATTCAAATATTGAATTTAGATGCGCAACTCTAACATTGGGTCCATTTGGAAATTGCTTCTCAAAGTCCTTTGAGGGCCCAAAGCCCATTTGCCCAAATATTGGGTGTTTGGGAACACCCCATGAAACTTGCCTTCAAGAAATGCTGGCATTCCAAAGCTAAAAGCCCAAGGCAGCTTAGGGGCTGCCTCGGGCAAAGCATTTCGGGAATGTGAGGGCGCGTTTGGTAACGATTCATTCCCGGTGAGGCGATTCGATCGATCGTAACCGATTCTTTTTTATTCGTTCCTGAACCGATTCTAAGCATTTTAAGCCGTTTGGTAACTGTTCGAAATTTCCGATTCTGGAATAGAATTGCGTTTGGTACCGTGTTAATTAATTCTGTTCCAAATCAATTTATTTTAATTTTTAAATAATTTTTTTACTTTTTTTCCTTTGTTTTCTTTTCTTTTTTTAATTTTTAATTTTTTTCTTTTAATTTTCCTTTTTTTTTCTTTTCTTTTTCTTTTTTCTTCCTTTTTTCTTTTTTTTTTTCTCATCTTCTTCTTCTTCTAGCCGGCAACCTCACCGGAGCGTCGCCGCCCTCGCCGTCGGCGAGGCTCGCCTAGCCCCGCCGAGGCTCGGCCCCGAGCCGGATCTAGCGAGGCCGAGCCCCGCCGGTGGCCGTGCCGACCTCGTCGAGGTTGGGCGAGGCTTGCCAGCCACCGGCGGGCCGGGCGAGCCTCGCCGGTGGCGGGGGCGAGCCTCGCCCGGCCACCGGTGGGGGGCCGGGCGTCGCGAGCCTCGCCCGGCCCCCGCCTAGTCCCGCGAGGCGGGCGTCGCGGCCCCGCCGAGGCCTCGCGTGGCCCCGCCGAGGCCTCGCCCGGCCCGGCGAGGCCGCGGCCACCGGCAAGGCTCGGCCTCGCCGCGATCCGGGAGGCCGAGCCTCGCCGTGGCCGGGCTTGCCTCCGGCGAGCTCGCCGGACCTCGCCCTGGTCTGGCGAGCTCGCTGGACCGGCGGCTAGCAGTGACGGCCGGCGGCGGCGGACGGATGCAGCCGGCGGCGGCGGTGGATGGCGGTGGCGGACGGCGGACGGTGGCGGGCGGTGGTGGACGGCGGTCGCGAGATGGCCGAAGGGAAGAAGAAAATTTATTGATTTTGATTTTCAAATTCGTTCCCGGAACAAGAATCAACTTTTTTTTTTATTCTTGATTCTATTCCCAATCTGTTCCCAGAAACAAAAATTTTACCAAACGCGATTCTAGGGCGAAACTGATTCCGAGAACAAAGAATAAGAATTTAGCACTGTTTGGATGGTTACCAAACAGGGCCTGAATGGCCGGCACTATTCATCTTCTTCGTCAATGAGGCCGGCGAGGTGTTGTGGTGGGTCGGCAACGGGCAAGAGAGGTCGGCGTGGTCGTGGCACCCCGGCGACCGTCACCGACTAGTCGCGCGACCCAGATCTAGGTCGCGAAGAGGTGGCGGAGGTTGCCGATCGCAGAGGTGGGGGAGAGGTCGCACGCCTAGGTCACGACGAGGTGGCGGAGGTCACGCGCCTAGGTCGCGGAGGTGGCAGAGGTTGCCTGGGTCGCGGTGCACGACCTCCGCCACCTCATCGCTGATATTGCTAGTATAAACACCTAGAGGGGGGGTGAATAGGCGCACAAACAATTTTTCTCAAATACGGAAGCAATTCTTAACAGATTGAAATACGATCGAGGTAGAGAGAGTAAGAAAGAGAAAATCAAACACGGGATTTATAGTGGTTCGGCTTATTCCAAGCCTACGTCCACTCTTCCGCACCGGCGACCCACCGGCTGGATTTCACTATGATCAAAAGAGAAGTTACAAGACACGGCTTTGCCTTGATTCCACAGTGTAGATGTTCTATCACACCTCCTCAAGGTCTCTCATAAATATAGATTCTCTTTTGTATACAAGTATTCACTCAAGAGATTTATCTAAACAAATAGGAGCTTCAGACTTTGGAATTCTTCTATCGCGCACACTCTTTTAAACAACTAAGAACGTCTTCCTTATATACTCCTTTATGCCATCATACCTGTTGGCACTTTCCAAAGGAATTCCTCCAATCTACCCGTTGGACGGAATCAATTAGGAAGATCGTTCGAGCTATTAAAGGAACGTGTTGATAGCCCATCAATCGTTCGCCCATACAATCGGGATCTCGGTTTCCATAAGCGAGAACCTTCCAATAATATTTAGACAATCATCGAATCTTGGTCATTGAATCAATCCCGATCAATCAAAGGATTACGATACGTCTTCTCCGGCCACGAGATCTTCTCCGGATGATAAGGTTAAATCCTGAACAAAACATCCAGGTTCGGGATAACCTTTCTTCAACGGATCGAGAGGCGTCAATGAGGATAGACTTTGAGTCTTGAGTGCAGGCTGTCTGGAAGTCTTCGGACTTTAACCGACGAGTCTGCGGACCTTCAGACTAGACTGATGGATACATTTTGTCAACTTCAAAACTCTTCACGAGGATTTCTCCAACAATCGCGACCCAGATCTGGGTTCTAGGTCGCAACCTTCGGCGACCCAAGACGTGGCCGCGACCCAGATCTTGTTTGCGGAGGTCGCCTGGGTCACGGTGGGCGACCTCCTCCACCTCGCCGCGACCGCCTGGGTGGCGGCGGTCATAGAGGTCGCCTGGGTCACGACAAGCTGTCGCCGCAACCTCTAGCGACCCACAACCTCATCGCGGAGGTGGCCGGAGGTGGGTGGATTGCCTGCTCCTCGCCGGCAGTCGTTGCCCTTGCCAGTCAATTTTTTTTTAATTTTTCTTTTGATAAAATTTTTTTATCGCAAAGATCCTTTGTAGATGTAATTCCCCAAACACCATTTTGCTCAAAGTATTTCATAAAGGGCTTTCAAAGTACAATTTACCAAACACAGTTGCATTTTGAAAAACACTTTTTACTTAAAAGGTATTTACATTTTCCTAAAGACTTTCCTCAAAAGTGGTTCCCAAACCCACCCATTGATTGTTAAACTCAAAGGGGCAACAAGGATACCAAGTGTTGAGTAAGACATACAAGGCTTGCTTAGGCAATCTTTTACACTATCGATTGAGAGAATTTCTTATACACACTTGGTTGACAAGCACCCTTTAACGGGAGCACTTGCCTATTAATAGGCATATGAAGGTGGTTCTACCTCTGAAAAATATCTAAATATTTCAAGATAAATATATTTTAGAGAAGTAACCTAAATAGTTCTAGCTAAAGGAATACCCTAGATAGTTCTAGAGAGACATTTCTCTCTCTCTCTCGAGAGAGAGATATTTCAAATAATTATATCCCCACATTTTTTAACAACTCTTCTTAAGACACCTTTCAACAAAATATTTAGATGTTTAGGCAACCTAGAAATACCAGAATTCTTGGGAGAAAATATGAGGTACAATTCTTCAACATCAAATGCCCCTCTTTGGCTCCATGGCCAGAATTACGTATCTATGTTGAATTGTAATTAAGGCTTCCGAGACGATATGCGGATATGATATCTCTGAATAACTTACCGATCATTAGAAAATTCCATTAAGTTATTCTTGATTAGTCTCATTACAAATAGAAATTTTTCGACAAGAGGGAATCTAACATAATAATGTATGGCCCCGCTTGGTTCACTAGTTACCTTATCTGGAGCAAATTACTACCTAAGACCACCATCCGTCACGACCGAGTGAATCTCCTTGGTTGATGTTATGTCGGTTGAAATTCACTTGATCTATGACTGAACATGTCCAAATTAAGTGTTCAGTACTTCAAATTAATGTATACCTACATTAAAAAGGTACTAAACATACATGCGTATCCACACATATTCAAACACCAAATTCAAAGACACTTCAGGTACATTTGTTTTACTAAAAATTTCATAAAAAAGGAAAATATTTTTCATGAAAATCATTTTAAAAGGAAAACAGTTAATTTTATTTGTTTGGTGGTCTAGAAAAAGTTATTTTCTTCTAGCAAGAAGGAAAAGCTACTTTCCCTCATTCTAAGCTTATCGAAGATAGATTAATTTTCCATCATTTAAATACCAAAAATTTATAAAAAAAAATTCTAGAATAATTTTCCTTCAAAAACAAACCAATAATTTTATTGTGCAGCTGCGTATAAAGTACTAACCAAGATGTTGACATAAATCGAAGTGGAAAGCTAAAGACACCCAAAGTTTGGGCAGGTCGTGTCGTCTTTAAATGCCTTTCCGCATCTCCTGATGATCGAGATTTGCTTTTCCGGAAAAGGAGAAAAGTAGGACAATAGAGTTGAGCCGGTCCGGCCCATGAAGACCCTATCTTGGGCTTTCCCATTCGACCCAACATACAATGCCTCAATCAATTCGATGGGCCCAAAGTTTTCTCCGGGCCCATCTCTCTCGAAAGGAAGTAGTTCCCATTATCACCACCACGCTTACTGTCCACTAGACCAGTCAAAATAGGTTATAGACCCATTTGTTAACCCATATGAATGTGAAATAGATCATAACTGGGCTAATTAAATCAAGTAAATTGTATAAACGGGTTTAAACATATTATGGGTGTTATACGAGTCATAAATGGGTTTATGACCTATTTATATTCTAGCTCACTTTATAGCTCTCTTTTCATTCTCTCTCATTCTCACATAGCCTCCCACTCACGCGTTCCTCTAGGTATAGGTTTTTGTAAATTGGACTGAATGGCAGTGTGTTTTAACAATATAAGTTAGATCGATATGAGTAAAAGAAAATGCTATACAAATAAAATGAGTTATAAATGGGTGGATAGGTTAATTTTGGTCGGATACTATTTATAATCCAACCTAAACTTGACCTGACTCACCCGTTTAATAGGTTCACCGTCGACGAAGCGAGGAAGTCTCCCAAAATGCAATCAGCTTCTTTCCGGCCACATCGCTCGTGAGTTCGGGACAAGATTGAACAAAATCCCGTTCTGCCTACACTTCTTCGCAAATCGGTTCCCATTCGGACCGGATCCTCTTTTTTTAGGTGCGAAAGGAGGACATTTCAGGACCCCCGCGAATGGCGGACTTTTGTCTCTTGGATAACCGCGTGAAGATGTCGGAAAGGAGGTTTTTTTTGCCGGTTTTCATCTCCGTGGGATGTCGCGTGATTTTCACCCGCCACCACCATGTAAAATGCTAGGAAACCTACGAATTATTTACTTTTTTAGTCGTTTTTTAGGGTAATATTTTAGAATAATTACTCTATTCTTTTTGGCGCTTTTTCTCGTCGGTGTCTAATTGGGGAAATCCAACGTCTCCTGTCCGCTTGAAGAAGGCTCCATCCTGTCGCAGTCGATCGTCGTTCAACAATCAATATTGTACGGGCACAGAAAATTATTAGGGTACTTTCGTTGACCATAATGCTTCGTTTCTACACGCAAACGCCGGCTCTAACGAGATCTTTTTCTCCCCCTCATTTGTTTAGTAGCATAGACGCCCGCGATTGATTTCTGAGTACATCTAAGCCAATCGTTGTCCGATATTTTGTTCTTTTGAGAATTGTAGACTAGGAAATGCGCGTTGTTTGACAGGATCCGAGAAGTAGATGAGACGTCACATTAAATTTTACTACCTAATAGCGGGTTCTATGAATCGAAAATGGAGGAGATGTGCGTGAAAATATATGGATATAATTTTTAAAAATAGAGGGTATTTATTAATTTCCTTTTGTGCGACGGCGACGGGCGTTGAATTGGCTAAGAGTTTGGGCAATCCCCCTCATCAAACAAGAAACGAATTGGGTTGGTGGGGGTAAAGATATGTAATTCGCCAGTCGATTCCTTCTAATTCAATAATTAGCCAACTAAGTTAAAAAGAAAAAGAAAAAGAGAGAGCAAGAAATTAGCAAATAAAAAGTGCATTGGCGGGTCAAATATTTTGAAAGATCATTATTCTTTTTCTGACATAAGCATGTGGCGCCTTGGAATTTGGACAGCTGGTTCCTTCCCGAAAGCGACATCAAAAATCCAATCGAGGGCCATCCGAATTTTAAATTTTCAATCTTGACTTGTCAATTCAAGGGGGCCGTCGATGTTCAAAATTCTCGACCTAATTGGTCACTTTCTATGTCACGCACATGACGTACGAAATGTAATTTGCTTGTCGATCTCGTCATTTAAAGAACAGAAAGTTCGCTTCTGATGACTATTTCAACGAAATAAACATAGAGTGAACATGGTTGTGCAGCTCCCAAATAATACACGTAGCTCTATCTGCGTGTTGATAGTGATTACTGATTAGGGTCGTATACTGATTTTACGCATCTTTTTTCTTTTTGTCCTATTGTATTTCTGTGTTTTAAGGTTTATCTAATTAGAGTCCTTAGGATTAACCTGATTTTTTTATTATTATCGAAGTTCCTCCTAGTTTGAGCGTAATCAATTTGGGTTAATTTGTTAAAGTCGATCAGAGTATTGATACAACTAACGCGAGCGTCATATTCAGAAATGCCGTTGCTAAACGTCTTGTTATTTAATTGTAGTCTTATCATCTGCATAGGCGTGGCTGCTGAAAATTTTCTAGAGCATTTGAAATTCAATGGACTAGCTGGGGATGAGAATTAGCGCGGCATGTGGCCATAACTCAAGATGTAGTCATATTGCCAATTCAGAGAGCTTGATTAGAATGCTGCATTTTGGTAAAATTGGGCACCGAGTTTGCTGTTGTTTCGGGCCTAATGATCCATCTTTTAGGCTTGTTTTGAATAACTTTTTTGTTTCCGATAATTTTTTAGCATTACTGTTTGCCTTTTTTTTTTCCCTGGTTATTTCTTCAACCTTCTACTATTATTTAGTATTTAATTTATGAATTATCGAGTAGTTCCAAGATTAGGATTGCAACGACATATGCTTGTTATGTTCTATCAAAGTACTCACTTGCATCGTATTAAAAATGCCAAAAATTGAGAATCTCTCTACATGCTTTATATGTGTTGGCAAGTCGGGACTCCATGTTTATTGTTTCCACCCGTAAATTGTTAAGACTCTTCAGTCTCATGTTGTATTTTATAGTCTATGAAAGTAAGAACTTTTTCTGCGCCGAGCATAATTAATTGGATCTAAAGCCAAATGGATTGATGAGAAAAGATGTCCAAGACTCATAATAGAAGCCCCGTATCTTCACTTTGTGTAATCATTTGAGAAGGAGCTCAACTTCGGAACTATCGACGTATCGGATTATGATTCACTCTCACTCAAGATATTAAGCTAATGAGTTATATAAGATAAACTAGGATATTAATTACTGCACCTTACCCCAAATCTTGAACACAAGATTTCTTACGCTAAAGACCCTTGTGCACATAGGAGCCCATTGGACAAATGAAAAAGTGTTAATATTAAGAAAAATTTCAAATCGATGTACTTATGAGTTGTAACAAATTTACCTTAAATTAAATTTTTAACAATAAAAAAATTCAAACTGGTGCATTTTGTTCGTTACTTTCAATTAAATTGAATTAATATCATAAAAAAACACAAATTGTTATCTCTATAACAAACAAATGATAAAATCTCAAATTGATATATTCGTCAATTAAGATTTGTCATCAAATTCAATAATTTGACGATAAAATTTAATATAAACTAATGTAAAGTAAATTCATTATAGCTTTACAAATCCAGGGATTTAGGGATAAATCATTATATATGTATCGGTTTGATATGTTTAAAATCAAATACCTGATGGAAAAAAGAAATGGAAAGACTTGCGTCCAAAGTCTTCCCATACTGCCAAGAGCGAATGCCGCCACGCCACGTTGGGCGGAACAAATAATAATGAATTCGGGCGAATGGAAAAAGGAGGAAAAAGTAGGAGCGCGTGAGGGCACGCGAGGAGCAAGCGCGTGGGGACACGGCGCTCCCGAAAGTTTTCAAATCGTTCACACTTTTTCATACAGCAACAACCCCAACCTGAAGGCGTCGAGGAAGAAGAAGAAGAAGAAGAAGACACGAAACTCGGCCGTCACGGGCTCACTGAGTCGCCACCATATAAACCGAGTCGACTCCATCGGAATCCATCATCAACCACCTCGCTCCTCCTTCCCACGCAGAGAGAGAGAGAAAGCGACTAGAGAGAGAAACATGGCCACGACTTCTCGCCGGGCGACGCCCCTCCTCCTCCTGCCGGCGGCGGTGCTGCTGGTGGTGCTGCTGGCCGCCGCCCTCGCGGGGGCGCAGACGCCGGCGACGCAGACCTGCGCGGCGAAGCTCGTCCCCTGCGCCACCTACCTGAACGGGACGACGACCCCGCCGAGCTCCTGCTGCGACCCGCTCAAGGAGGCGGTGGCCACCGAACGGACCTGCCTCTGCAACCTTTTCAACACCCCGGGCCTGCTCCCCTCCCTGGGGATCGACGTCAACCAGGCCCTCCAGCTCACGAAGAGGTGCGGCGTCTCCACCGACACCAGCCAATGCAACGGTACGATCTCGCCCTGCCCTCTCTCTTCTCCGAACGGGGAAGGAGGGAAGGAGAAAAAATCGAGAGGGGAGGAACGGATTAGGGTTTTTGGGAAAAAAGGAAGCTCGATCCGCGAGAATTTCGAGTCGTTTCTGACATTCGGAACTGAATCGAACTCGCTCGTGCGGCGAGTCTTTCTGTTATAGAGTTTCGGTGTGAATAGTTATTGTCGGAACAGAGGTTTTCTGACATGAAATCTCTTCTTTTGATCGGCAGGGACCGCCACGTCTCCATCGTCGTCGACGACGGCGCCGCCGCCACGTAAGAAATTCGTTTCCCCATTTTTTTCATTTCCGGGTCGTTGAGCCTGTAAATCCGGGTGCTGCAGTTTCGTTCCTTTTTTCTCCAATTCTAGTTCCGAAATTCAGAGCCTGAACGGCCATGCCTTCGTGTATTTGAATGTCGATTGTCGATCCGCCATTGTCGAACCTCCAGATGAGTGAGTAAATCTGTAGCTGGTTTAGTGGGGAAAGCAAATCTAAGTGAGAAGATAGTTCGTCTAGAACACCCAACAAGGGCCCGGAAATCGCCGGGTTCCCGACGCGGTCGGGCGCCTCCAATGTTGACTCGTGGATTGTGGAAATCTTACGTTAGGGGGGGAAAATGATTGAAGCCACGGCATTTTCCCCAGAAAATTATTGTGGTCCATGTCTGTCTTTTGCCTTAACTCTATCGGCATAGCTGTCCCACGTGAATGAGATTCATGAGGGCGAGCAAGTATGCAATAGCGATTCATGACAGATAGAAAAATCAAACGGGGCTGGTTATGGTCGCTTTCAGTAGTCTACTATCACAGGTAATTCAAATTTTGGGTTCTCTCTGGGATTGATGTCACATTACTTCTATACATAGATAGTTCATGGTATCCTGAGTTTGTTCTAGGTTAAGACAGAAAGACGTGGAATTAGGACAAGAACTGTAGGAGCTGATCAGAAGAATCGCTCGATTGGAGTCATGTTGCTCGATTTACATATGTGGAATCTCCATTGATGCCGATGGCATTACCTTTGTTATTGCTAGAAAGCCGTCATGCTCAATGCAAAGAGTCACCTGATATCCTCAATAGTTCACTTGTCAACACGGCATCTTCTGCCGACAGCATTACTTGCTAACCTTCGAGCGGCATCTCCTGCTGCATCGACAAGTGAACCGATGAGTATATTGGGTGACTCTTTGCATTCAAGGAGGATAAACAACGGGTGGTTAAGTGTTGCTGATGTTGTAGGCTCGAGCGATAAGATAGACTTGTATCGTGCATCCCCTTTTGTGAGACTCTGTGTTTCCTTTCGATTGAGACATATCGATTGGTATGAGTGTTTGGTTTCTAATAGCAGAATGGTGAATGAATGTTACAGCGACAGCTGGAGGCGACAGCGACGCCGGCAGGATAGCTTGGAGCGGAATCTTGAGCTTATTCCTGATTCTGGCATCGACGATGTTTTATTGAGGTCCACGGATCACGTTGCATACATCTGATTGACGAGGAGATACTTCCCACAGATTGTTATGATTCATTAGAGGAGTGAATCTCGGCTTTTGGAGATCTTGGTCATTTCAGTTGCTTTCGGCTTTCTTGATGTGTGCATGGTGAATTCGATTTCTTTGCGGGGCAGCTCTAGCTAGCTAATTTACTATAATTATACCGCGATTATTGTGTACTCGACTTATCCGGATCTCGACCTCGAGACACTCTATGGAGGTCATTTCTCAGGTACATCATTATTAAATTGTTTAACACTCGTCTTACGTGAGTCGCTCACGCCATGTTTTATCTCGGCTTTGGAGTTTGATTCGTGCCTTCTTCTTTGCTCAATGTGCTTGATTAGCCCTTGGAGGTGAGCTCTCTGGAAAGCATAGTTGGTTGTCTGTTCCCTCTAATTGTCCTCTTATAAAGGCTAAAATGACAATAGTTTAAATCGATGCCTCTTCCTTTCCTTCGCCAAAACAGATAGATGGAAAACTCATATTGGCATAACGATTATAAAAGGAGAGAGAGGGAGGGAGAGAGAGAGATGATTATGATTATGTATTACTATGCTCCTGATTTACTACCAAATTACGAAATTTAAAAATATATATTTAAGTATCAGAAATGTATGAAAACAGAAGTACATGTTATTTTGCTGGTCAATATATAGATATTTTGAAAGGGTTTGATATTTCCCATTAGAGAAAAGTGCTAGATTGCGAGACTTTTTAAGATTTACAAAAAAAAAATATTTGAAAAATTTGCATGCCCAAGACTTTTGTTTGTAAAATACTTGTACATAAAACGTACGTATGTACTTGATTTTCGCTAAAACTCCCGTCTCCTCCATTTTAGTAGAAATACTCTTTCATCAAAGCAAAAAGTATGATACACATCGAAAACACCCGCCATATTCGTAAGGTAGATGCAGTAATTTTTCTATAATTTATCACTAGGTGGCAGAAGATAATGACAAAATTCAATTAGCTGGCACGAGATTATATAAGAAATTGCAATACAAAATAGGTACACTATTAACAGAGCCCAAGGCTCGAGGCCTCGGTCCATTTTCTATCGTCCCGCCGAGGTGGACTCGACAGGGCCCTTCTTTAAGCGTTCTCACTTTAGGCCAGTATCTCTTGCAGGGAGAAATACGATTTCAACCCGATCTGAATTTACCGAAGGAAATCCAAATCCGACCCGCCTCGACTTACCTCGAAACACACATTGTCGCACATTTTTGATGAAAACTACTTTACAATCACATTCGAACGATTTTGTAACGACACGAAATGGCATACCGCTGGCACCGGGTGAACTATTGCTCACGAAAATATATTCTTGTTAGTTAAAGTTTCTTCCTTATTTTTGTGGGTCGAAGTTGTATTAAGATAATGGTAGACATTCTAAGATATGTCAATTAAATTAGTATATTAAGTGATTTGGCGGACTTCTATTATATATACATGTTATGGCCCAATAGTTTAATGGCACATTATAGTCTATTAAGTTATATAGTATGGCAATTTATTGGTATGGAGTATTTGGGAATTGGTGGCTCTTAATTTTACTTTATCATACGTCCTTCAAACTTTTTGTTTAATTATCGAAGTTTAAACCCATAGGACGATATTTCTGTCAATTTGGAGAAATCTTCCCTTACAATTTTCAACATGAATAATATATGAAGACAACATATGATATTCATCTATTAAACAACTAAGTTTACAGAAAAAGGCGTCACCCCACGTGCTTCCTGATTTTTTTGGTAAAATTATCGCATAAATATGGATCCTACCAACTATTCC
Organism: Eucalyptus viminalis; assembly: GCA_014182385.1. Lineage (NCBI taxonomy): Eukaryota > Viridiplantae > Streptophyta > Magnoliopsida > Myrtales > Myrtaceae > Eucalyptus > Eucalyptus viminalis. Next base: position 7,606,312 of record CM024531.1, read on the forward strand.
TTTACATGGAGATGCTAGGTACCCTCAATATACATTACCATCCCGTACGTCCCCCAGTTGCAGCTCTGCACAAACCTTCAACCCGAACCGAACGGTAGGTAGTGCAAATTCCCTCCCGAGTATTCCAAATTGGAGGCCTCTCCCCCCTCGGAGAATCTCTCCGGCCAAACTCGAACAGGTCGGACCAGAACTACGGGTCTTAGTTCGTGGCCCCACGCGCTCCAGAAGACTTTAGCATCTTTGGGTATGGTGTATCCGCCTACCGTGTGGGTTTGGCTTAGGTTGTGGGGCAAGAACAGAAGTGCTGCCAGGTACAGTCTCAGTGTTTCCTTCACTACCGCATGCAAGTATGGTAATTTGTAGTTGTGGGACTCCTCAGACCATGTTTTTCAGCTTGACAACATCATTGAGGTCTGTCTAGACTTTGAGAAGGACTTGTGGGTGTAGCAGCAGCTTGGCCATTGTCCATCCGACTATGGTAGATTTGGTATCGGCACCTCCTATGACAATGTTCTAGTAAAAACAGCATGGTAAATAGCTCACGTGCTAATTTCGATTTTATTAGGACATCATTATAGGTGGGGTGGGTACCATATCAACCATGGTCGGATGGACACTGACCGACCTACTACAACACATAGGCAGACTGATCAACTAAGCCATATGTCTCGAATGAGATTGGTTATCCTAGATGATCGCTAAGTAGTGAAATGATTTGCCTGTAAGAAGTTGACTTTCTTTTTATTGTTACTTTGATCTATTATATCTCTTTAAAGTAATTAATAAGTAGACTTGTGATATAATAGAAACTGCATACTTGATAAATAAGTCCATCTCTATTGGATTTGACTAGAAGAGAGAAGTCGAAGATTCACTTGATTTTCTTGATTTACCATATTGGTTTCGATTTAGAACAAAGTCACAAAAGCGTAAGAGAAGCTAAAAGATTAAAATCACACTCCAATGCCATGAAACGAAACTTCAAACCCTCCATTCTTTTATTCAGCCAAATTTTGTCCCAACCAATTTATGTTTGTTTACTAATTATTCGTTTTTCCTGATTTATAAATTATGTAATGGCTCTTCTGCATTTTTATCCAATTTGGAAAGTAGCAAGGCCATTTTGATTTTTGGCTTAACTTCCTAAACGTCATTTTCTCATTTTGTCAGTCTAACAACTCACAGAAAAAGATAATGAGAAAGCCATTGCTATTATCCGCAAAAGGGGGAGATTGTTTTGCGAGGATATATTGGGTGATTCACCCTATTGCAATCGCTATTTGTATACCACTCAGGAGTTGATCACTCTGTCAGAGATTCGACTAACCTAGGCTTTGGATATTTTTAATACCTAGGTTATACGACCTTCCCATGAAAGCAAAAGCTGTTGATGGGTTTACTAAAATGTTGACTCGATTACTTGACTAGTTAGCATTAAGTAATTTGAAGTAATTCGAGTTTTAGTTACGTTTCATTAATTAATTGTTTATTTTGCTACCTCGAGGTTGAGTCACGAATGATAATATATATAGTTACCACGAAAAATTATTTCTATCCAGGATTTACACCATTTATAGCCTTCGATCTTAATTTGACAAAGATGGGTAGGGTTATTCAACTTATGCTTCATATTTGCGTGGAACCTTTTTTCTTTTTCGATAGGAAACAAAGTTAATTTGTTTGTTACCCAAGTTTGTCGGATAGAGTTAGAATGGTTGTACTTGGTGCTCAACGCTTTGTGAAAGATTTGATTTTTAATTTTGCAATAAATTTGCATCATTATGTTCCTCCTGATAATTTCTTTTATTTCATGTGTCAGCAGTTAAAGGCTGAGGCCGAGTATAGCATGATGCCATCAATAGAGTTTTCAGCTCTTGGTAGGATAAATAACAAGCCTAACAATTTCAGCTTGTGGTTAGCAATACTCAAATGATTCATAAAAGCGGATCGATCAATGTAGTCTAATACATTGGATCGCAATTCCTATTTGCTGTGCATATCGTTTATGTGAATGAATGTGAATATGTGTTTAGTGGATGTAAAAATGTAATGTGAATTTGTGTTTACATTCTGCAACCGAGATTACGATTTATTCTTTTTAATTGAGGCTTCCTCGAGAATAAATAACTAAATTTCTTTGTGATTTATGAGAAAATTAATTATTGACATCTTCGCTCGATTTTTCTTCCACCATATCCCTCACTTGGAAAAATTCAAAGTGAAACTTTTCAATATTTAATTAGATTTAAGGTTTTTCTCGGTCAATTAAATCCTCCGCGTGTAGCATTTTGATTTTTAGGCTTCCTCGAGAATACATAATTAAATTTCTTTGTGATTTATGGAAAAAAATTAACTATTGGCATATTCGCTCGATTTTTCTTCCATCATATCCCTCACTTGGAAAAACTCAAAACGAAACTTTTCAATATTTAATTAGATTTAAGGTTTTTTTTCTTGGTCAATTAAATCCTTCACGTATAGCTTTTTGATTTTTTTATGTTTCACGAGAACCATCAGCACTGTGATTGGGGTGAATTGGCAATCGATGGTGGCTGTGGTGATGCTGGTGAGAAGGAGGCCCGCTTGATGTTGGAGTGAAGATTGCCATCGTACAAGTCCCTTCGCTTGGAGAGGCATGGAAGGTTCGTGCAAGGTCCATGCAAGGTCCGTGCAATGGGCCACAGACGAAGGAGCTAATCTTCAAACTTAATAACCAGGCCCTCCCGGCTCAACCAAGACATCTAGCTTCAAGTTAGGCATCCTAGCTCAACTACGGCATCTCGGCTCAACCAAGGCATCTTGGCGCTAGCTAACTAAGGCATCCGGGCTCAACCCAGACATCCTGGCTCAACTATGAGTACTTCTATGCATCACATAGAAGCATTACATATTACAGGGAAGAAGGCAAATCCTCCCTCCTCTCCTATGTTAGGCCAGCAGATCCAAGCCCTATTTACAGACACTTCAAGCTCTTCAAGGGTGAGTTTCTAGCTTCCTTTTCTGTTAGAATGATGTGTTTCCGATTGATTACCTGATTCTCAATTTGTTATGGCAGTTATGCACCACATAGAAGCATTGCATATTACAGGGAAGAAGACAAGTCCTCCCTCCTCTCCTATACCGATGCCAGCAAATTCAAGCCTTATTTACAGACACTTCAAGCTTTTTAAGGGTGAGTTTCTAGCTTCATTTTCTGTTAGAATGATGGGTTTCTAATTGATTACCTGATGATTCTCAATTCGTTATGGCAGTTATGCACCACATAAAAGCATTGCATATTACAAGGAAGAAGACAAGTTCTCCCCCATCTCCTATACCGGCGCCAGCAGATCCAAACCTTATTTACAAATTGAGAATCAGGTAACACAAAGCTACTTCCAGGCAACACATCATGCCACTTTAAACATCATGTTTGAGATGGATTTGCTTTTCCAAGTGCTACACGCCCCTTCGACTTTGAGTCCTAACTGAACCCAACTTGAGTAACTCCACACTTTGCATATCATATTTTTATTTAAGGCCCTATTTGGTTCAGCTTTTCTAAGAGGTTTTGGGAAATATGAAGTGTTTAGCAAGTGTTTATTGGATCCCAATTGAGAAGGCTGAAAGTTTAAAACATATGGGGACTTTCAGCATTTTGAAAATGTAAGTCCACATTCACTATTCATTTTCTACGGTTTGCATTTAGGAGCCGTTGGAGGTTGAAGATTGGGTCACTTGAGGGGTCATATGTCCTTGACGACAGTTGCCTTAGGGTTGCGTCGCCTAGGGTCACGTGACCTTAGGCGAGGCTATCGACAGTTAAACTCCCCTTGATTTAATTTTGACTTACAAAAAAAAAAAAAAAAAACAAAAACTCTTTGCAAACAGAAGTTTTACTAAATGGTATTTAAGCCAAAATTATTTTTCAAAGTTAAAATTTGCCAAATACCATAGCATTTCATAAAACTCTTTTGGCCCAAAAGTATTTGCATTTTCTCAAAATCATTTTCGTGAATCAAACAAGGCCTAAAAAAGGCCCCGATTGAAGGAGCATTTTTTAGACGGCCCTTATATTAATCAATTTAATGGTTCAAAATAGTCCATTGATTTTTTGCCAATTGAACGCCATAAATCACTTGTATTTTGGTTGCCGCATTATTGGTAGTCTTGCTTTGTTTTGGGTGGCTAAATTCAATTTCGCCTGACAAAATAAATCTTGGATGGAGAATTTTAATTGGGTTACCAAGCATATCACTGATGGTAGCTTTCATCAGTCGTTGGCCTGATTTGGCTTTGGAGCTCTTTGCTATATCATCTGGAAAGAGCGAAATAATATCATATTCCGTAATCAAATCCTCTTCCTCCCGGCGATGAAGATGCACCTACGAAGGCTATAAAAGACAAGGCTACAACCTACAAGCATGTTTCGGATACTCCTAAGAATATAAGGCTACGTTTGGTCGTCGGGATAATAATCGGGATAGGATAGGATAAAGTAGGATATTAAATCCTCTGGATAATAAAGGTGGACATATCTAATCCATTAAATCATTCACGTGTAGCTTTTTGATTTTTTTTTAGGCTTTCTTGAGAATAAATAACTAAATTTCTTTGTGATTTATGAGAAAAATTAACTATTGACATCTTCGCTCGATTTTTCTTCCACCATATCCCTCACTTGGAAAAATTCAAAACGAAACTTTTCAATATTTAATTAGATTTAAGGTTTTTTCATCGGTCAATTAAATTCTTTCACATGTAGCTTTTTGATTTTTTATGTTCCACGAGGATTGTCAGCACTGTGATTGGGGTGAATTGGCGATCGATGGTGGCTGTGGTGATGCTAGTAAGAAGGAGGCTCGCTCGATGTTGGAGTGAAGACTGCCCTCGTACAAGTCCCTTCGGTCGGAGAGGTGTGGAAGGTTCGTGCAAGGTCCGTGCAAGGTCCGTGCAAGGTTCATGCAAGGTCTGTGCAACGGGCTACAGACGAAGGAGCTAATCTTTGAACTTAATAACCAGGCCCTCCTGGCTCAATCAAGGCATCCAGTTTCAAGTTAGGAAAACCAACTTCTATTAATGACACTTTAAATGCGAACATTGCGTTGGCCATGGCTAAAATTCCTTTTCAATATTTTTCTCTCATCCATAACATGTACGGAAATAAAGCTTTTCGATATTTGCCTAAAAAACTCCCTTAAGTTCATTTTATTATGCAGGTTAAGTGATATGGCGGACTTCTATTATATATACATGTTATGGCCCAATAGTTTAAAGGCGCGTTATAGTCTATTAACTTATATAGTATGGCAATTTATTGGTATGGAGTATTTGGGATTTGGTGGCTCTTAAATCATACGTCCTTCAAACTTTTTGTTCAATTATCGAAGTTCAAACCCACAGGACGATATTTCTGTCAATTTGGAGTAATCTTCCCATACAATTTTCAAAATGAATAATATATGAAGACAACATATGATATTCATCTATTAAACAACTAAGTTTACAGAAAAAGGCGTCACCCCACGTGCTTCCTCGTTTTTTTTTTTTTGTAAAATTATCGCATAAATATGGATCCTACCAACTATTCCTTTACATGGAGATGCAAATTAGGTACCCTTAGGATACATTACCATCCCGTCCGTCCCCCAGTTGCAGCTCCACACAAACCTTCAACCCGAACCGAACGGCAGGTAGTGCAAATTCCCTAGCATTCCAAATTGGAGGCCTCTCCCCCCTCGGAGAATCTCTCCGGCCAAACTCAGACAGGTCGGACCAGAACTACAGGTCTCAGTCCGTGGCCCCACGCGCTCCAGAAGACTTTAGCATCTTTGGGTATGGTGTATTCGCCTACCGTGCAGGTTTGGCTCCGGCTGCGGGGCAAGAACAGAGGTGCTGCAGGGTATAGTCTCAATGTTTCCTTCACTACCGCATGCAAGTATGGTAATTTGTAGTTGTGGGACTCCTCGACCATGTTGTTCAGCTTGACAACATCATTGAGGTCTGTCTAGACTTTGAGAAGGACTTGCGGGTGTAGTAGCAGCTCGGCCATTGTCCATCCAACCATGGTAGATTTGGTATTAGCACCTCCTATGACGATGTCCTAGTAAAAACAGCATGGTGAATAGCTCTCTTGCTAATTTCGATTTTATTAGGACATCGTTATAGGTGGTGGGGTACCACATCAACCATGGTCGAATGGACACTGACCGAGCTACTACTACAAGCACAAGTCCTTCCAAAAAGTCCAGAAAGAGCTCGACGACATGGTCGAGGAGTCACGCGTCCACAAGTTACCATACTTGCATGCGGCGGTGAAGGAAATTTGAGACTGCACCTTGTAGCATCTGTTGTTGCCACGCAGCCCGAGCCAAACCTGCACAATAGGCGGATACACCATACCCTAAGACGCTAAAGTCTTCTCGAACGTGAGGGGCCACGCATAGAGAGCCGCAGTTCTGGTCTGACCCGTCCGAGTTCCGGCTCGAGAGGTTTTTCAAGGGGGAGACGCCTCCGAGTTGGAATTCTTGGGACGGAATATGCACTACATACCATTCGGGTCGGGTCAACGGATTTGTGTGGGGATCCAACTGGGGGAGAGGATGCTAATGTATGTATTGGCTACGCTCCTGCATTTGTTCGAGTGGAGATGGCCATGGGGCCGGGAGTTTGATTGCGAAGAGAAATTTGGGATAGTTCTTGAGAAGGCCACTCCACTTATTGCTATCGCCACTCCGAGGGTATTTTTCTTGCATCTCCATGTATAGGAATAATCTAGTAGGATCCAAATTTATGTGATTATCGTTGTTATGAAAACGGGAATCAACCCGGGGGGGGGGGGGGTTGGGATGGATTATTAGTTGGTTAAAATATGAATTATCATACGTTGTCTTCTTATGGAGGTCATACAATGTTACATAGTATGGAAAAATTCAGAAGGAAGATTCCTCCAAATTGATAAAATATCGTACTGTGGCCCTAAACTTAAATAATTAAACAAAATTATACGATAAAGCAAAATTAAGAGCCACCAAATCCCAAATATTCCATAAAGGAAAATAACCTTAATAGTCCCCAAATTATGACTTAAAGTGAAGTCTTATCTCTGAACTTTTTATTCACTCAATGTGATTCTTGAACTATTCTTAAATGTTCAATATCATTCTTAAGCTCATAAGGGACGAAGCTATCACAACTCTCTAAACTATTGTGAATGTGCAGTTTATCTATGGGGATATCTAGAAATTGCAATTTAGTTCCTAAACTTTTAATTTATTCAATCAAACCCCTCAAATTTTTATAACAAAGTTAAATTAGTTTTTTGGTCTTTTCAATTTTTTTTTTTTTAATCATTTATAGAAGTGAAAAGTAAAAAAATGACTTCCTTAAAAAAGATAAGATGAAAATGTACTTTTAATTCTTAAAAGTCTTGTGCATAGCATATGCGACCAGAAAATATAATGGAGGATTAACGGCTACAACAAAATGCAAATTTAAGGATGTGTAATGGGATACCCCGCACAAGATTTATGGTGAAGTTCTTTCAATAAAACATCATACGATCTACCTAAACATATTGTTTTTATAGTAAGATGATGTAAATCATGACAGAGCAATATAGATAGATTAGTCTATAAAATTGATTTATTAAGTGATACGTCAAATTATAAGCAGTTCGATAAACAAATGATTTATATTTTGTAACGAATAACCACATGGTACATCCACTTTATAAATTAATCATATTACCTATCTTTGGAAGTCTACTACCGTGACATCCAGGTTATCACCCAACAAAATCATGCACTCTTGAGTACTAAACCCGTCATTGCCGCGACACCGTCACCGCCACAATCGCGCACCACCTCGCCACGTCCCTCTCCCCAACCGGTTCTCCTTGATTGCCACGGACTACAGTAAGATGGCAATAAATGGTGACCGTGTACATGAGGCAGTGAAAGAAAAGTCAGCTCATCTAGCTGCCTCCACCATGAATTGTCCACGTTGATCCCATGTGGCGTCTTCTCTTGTCGATTAACTCTTAGTCCCAAGCAGTGGCAGTCCAACTTGGGCGGTGGGAAGAGGCAAGACTGTGCATTAAACCCATAAGCCCACGTTTACCTCTCTGTCATCTCCCTAAAGACCTTGACCGAGATAATTCTCAAAGGCGAAGAGAGAGAAGACTTAGAATTCAGCCGTGTTCCTGTGATTTTTGCAAGATATCAAGAAGGCAAATCAGGATTACCACCAATGCCCACGTCTACTCCGTGCGTCTCTCCTTTGGACTGCCACAAAACTAAGGAACCTTGACCCGAACAGTAAAAGACGGGGAAGCTTGAAATGCGCCCTAGAATTCATCCATGTTGACCCAAAAACATGGCACAAAAACTCCACGTTTGGCCATGCAAGGGCGGAGGAAATTGAAGTATAAAGACCGGCACCCTCACCCAAAATTCTTACATCCTAACTCTCACGTTCTCATCACCATCTTTCTTCATTTTCGCACCCAACCAGAAGCATCACAGCCCTCGTTTCGCCCTCATTCCGCTTGCGCCACCCGGCCGTCCTCAAGCCACCCTATCAACTTGCTGCGGATCGACGAACGACCAGCCGCAACTAGGCTTCCGAGACCTCGCCAGAACCGCATCGGCACTTGCTTTGGACTAGAGGCAAATAAATTGCCTTATGCTACATAGGTTGATTGCCACACTTCGAGATTGATTTCCTTAGACTTTAGTTGTCTCAGTTGATTTCGTACAAAGTTGTGTTAGTCAGCGATGTCGGAAAACGTACATTACGAGCATTGTTGAAATTATAATTTATTGAGTTCACTGAGGTGTTGCCGAAATACGAGCTGTTGACATTTGTGTTGGTTTGAGCTTAAATGGCACGAGTCGCGGACGAGTTCGAGGATACGACTATTTTGGTTCGGTTTATTGTAGACTTACTTTTGCCAATTTTATATCGGTTTTTGTGGTATGAATTTTGTGAAGCTTTCTTCACAAAAGTTTCGCATTATACTTTGTTTTATAATATATTTTAATTTCGGATTTTTTGGACTTTGTATGTTCAAAATATATATAAAAAATTGAAGTGGGTTTGAAACTGTTTTCTCGGATTCTTACTGACCTTTACTCGGTTTTTATTTTCCACTAAGTTTTCGACAAAATATTTGGATAAATATTCTTCATGAAAGTTTTAGACCATATCTTAGACTATAATTTATAATTTTCCCATGATTTTTGGAATTCATTTAAGATTTAAAAATGTCCAGTTTCGAATCTGTCTTACATTGGAAATTTACCCAGTTTTGATCCGAATTATATAAAATTGTTGGGACCTGTACAAGTTTAACCGGATTTTGAGTTCTTCATCAAAAACGTTCCTTGGTGTCTCGTCCACAGCATGTTGAAGTTTCGTAATTTTGAAATTGATTTACTTGGCGATTTCTGGTGATTTCTAAAAGCAGACAAACTGCCCCTTTTATTGTAAATTTCAAGATTTTGAATAAACTCTTTTTTATAACCCTTCTTATTGAACTGGCACCACCAACCAAATGTTTTGTACCGTTTTTCTAATTCACAAATGGACAAAGGATTTTGAAACTGATTTGATTCTTGTGCATTAGCACAATGGATGGCATGTGAAATTGAATTGTTGAATTACTGCACCATGGAATGTGTGTGATTTGGGAATGTCATTGGTCCTTGAAATGACGATGCCCCGGGTTGTAGTAGGAATATTTGGAGGGATAACTAGGTTCCTCCAGATGCCTGGAAAATGTAACATGATTCCCCTAGATGTCTTCACGATGTTTGATGGATGCGAGATGCTCAGGGGGTAATAGGGTTCCCGAAAGATGGTGACAGTTAATTCACAGTAAAGATATCAATTGCACTTCCAGATATCATTTAGGCTTTACTAGTTTATTGTTTTCCTAGAAAATATTATCTATTTGCTATCCTAATTTTGATGGGTGCGAGATGCTCAAGGGGTAACAGGTTCTGAAAGATGGTGGTAGTCAATTCACAGTAAAGATAACAGTTGCACTTCCAGATATCATTTAGGCTTTACTAGGTTATTGTCTTCCTAGAAAATGTTTTCTATTTGCTATCCTAGAAAATGTTTTCCCTAGATGTCCTCACAATGTTTGATGGGTGCGAGATGCTTAGGGGTAACAGGGTTCCTAAAAGATGGTGGTAGTCAATTCACAGTAAAGATATCAGTTGCACTTCCAAATATCATTTAGGCTTTACTAGGTTATTGTTTTCCTAGAAAATGTTTTCTATTTGCTACCCTAATTTTGAGAAAGGTTCTCAAGCAAGTTGATATCATTATGATCTTTTGTCTTTTATATTTAAACTTCCTTGTATATGCTATTATTGACTCATGTGATACAGATAAGTTAGTAGTTTGCTTGTTGAGCTTTGTGCTCAATTGTGGTTGATCACTATTTTTTAGATTAGTAGCATTTTGGGAAGATCAGACTAAGATTTTAGATGTACTGTGAAAGGGAAATATATTACATAGTACATATGTGGTATTTAGGTCGTGATGATGTAGCTATTGGAGCTTCTGGGTGAAGTACAGAGTAGCGGTACCTTTTGCTCATTCCCTAGTGTACCCAACCATGTCATCAATATATATAAATAAGAAATGAGAGTATATGGTTATATATTTCTACATGCGTTGCTTGAAATTAATGTGTACTGAGTTGTCGTTACACGTTTTCACATACCTAAAAATACAAAGAAATGGATAGTTACGTTAGCCGTGAAGTACCGGGGATGTCACAATCCTATTTCTGAAAGCCAATGAACTGCAACTTCCAATTGAATGGGTCAGGCCACTTTAATATTCCATGCAATGTGTGTAAACATAATTCTCCCCAAAGTCGAATATAAGCAATTGCCAACCTATAATTGACTTGTCCGACTGGCATATCCCCACTCCACAGCAACAAAATGAAATTGATGAGAAAATCACCCAATCGATCCTAAACAAATCATGTGGATGCCGATTTAGTCATGAACTGTTTAATTATGTCAATGTAGTTCTAAATCTTTATTTGAAATTCTAATTGTCGAAAATTACTAATATGACAATCCATTAGTTGTCCATGCCAATATGCCACATAGGACGTTAGTTATTTTCGGCAACAATTGATCGGATTGATTTCATTAGAATTTTACATAAGGATTTAAGATTACATTGGCAAAATTGAAAAATATAAAACTGAATTGGAATTCATACAATAGGTTTATGAATAATAGGGTAATTATCTTTGATATTAATATGGGGCTAATTCTATTCCTATGATTTTAACAAAAGATTTGAGGTAGTATTAGTTACAAATCGATATGGTCCATCCAAATATTCTATACCTCGGACAATAATTTGACCGGAGATCAAAAGAAGTATGTCGTGGTGGCTGATGCTTAAGAAACGGCAATCCTGAAGGAATTCGGTTCACTAGAAGTATATCGTTCATGTGACATTGGGAGGGAAAACATCGGAGCGATCCCTCCGAATTGATGTAAACATCGTAGCGCTAGGTTCATTTCTAATAAATTCCAAAACAAATATCGTATTGTCGGCGGTGTCTCTAAATTGGTATGTCTCTCTCTAACATCTACCAATCATCAACTTGTAGGTTGTGATTAGACCTATCAAGCGGATGGACCGACACGAGCTTGGGTTGGGTCATAAATGGTCCAACCAAATTGATTCGTTTATTTACAAAGCAAATTTCTTAACTCGACTTGACTCGAACCATACTTGACCTGTCTTAGGATTCATTCTTAGCATTTTTTTCTCCTTACACTGTTGTCTCTGAAAAATGGATGGCTCCATTAACTGGCTTGCTGAGTTAGTGAGAGAGCTCAGGCGTCGGGTTATGGACGAGAGCGTGAAGGTTTTAATGAAAGTCCCAGCTCGGGCGATCAACAAATCACAAAGCAGGTTTAGACTTTGATTTTAGGTTAACTATTAAGGAGATATAAAAGTATTGGTTCGTGCCCGTTTAGTATTACATTATTTGATGTGATGCTTTTCGGTTTTGATTACCGATTATGCTGTTCCAATATCCAAACAGAAGGGCACAAATATAAAAGTAATGAAGTCGATGATCATAATAATAAGTTCATAAAAAGTACAGCAAATGTCAAAAGCAAACAACGTAAGCCATGACTTGGTGATACGTCCCTTGTTCGGTCATCACTTACGCTACCATTCTGACAAATAAAGAAAACATTATTTTATAGCTCTTACTTAAATGACGAGTTGCGCAGCCGCTACAAAATGAGAGTTCCATGTTGAAGCATATACTGGGAGGGTGGGGGTAGGATGGATGATTTGAACCTATGAATTCACCAATTATGAGTTGGGCGCTTTAACTATTCAGCCATATGGCCATGACATTTATAACATGACCCAAATAAGCTTTACTCACCGGTATGCATTGGAGTGGAATAAGAAATCGATTTTTTCACCTCCGCCCCCCACTGTTACTAGTATTTTGATTTCTTTTTATTCTGTTTGAAAAACACTTCAGCAAAGAGAAGCCTGAGTTGAGCACAGTTCCCTCCAGGGGAAGTTAGAAGTGGAGCATGATTTGTAGATTCTTGAGTTGGGAAGATTCAGAAGCTTGAACTGATACACGACCTGCCTTGGGTGCAGAGCTATACAGAGTGATAGGGCATTCGTCCGCACAAAAAAAGAGAAGAAAAAGCAGTCTTCTTCTTTCACTTAGAGCAACAATTGAGATTCCAAATTCTTGTGATATTCAACAAAAAATAACAATATATTTGCTATTGAGTACAATATCTCATTCGTGTTATTATAAATAAAGGCTATACAACGTGTCATAGCATGACCAAATTTAAATTTCAAAATTTCAGCCCTTTAGGGGCCTTATTAGACCTGTCAAATTAGTGGATTGGGTCGAAAATGATCCTACCCAAATTGATTCATTTCCATGCAATACAAACTTTGTGATTCATATTCAACCGAACGCATATCCAACCCTATTGATATTACTAAAACACTTCTATTCCAATCTAAAAGAATCCATACTCAAAATAAGGTGAGAGCACAGAGTGAACAAGCGCAAAATAGAGTAAAAAAGAGAATTATAAAAATGGATTGAGTTTAAGTAAGTTGCGAACCTATTTAATATTCATATTATTTTGACTTTGTTGAAAATATATATCGAGTTTGAGTCCATTGAATAAAAACCAAAATTAAACCGTGCGAGTCTGTCTCGGTTAATAAAGTCCAAGCCGGACTTTGTGCTGCTAGCCGAAGGGAAACAAGAAGCCGAAGAGAGCGGCAGATCCTCGCAAGCTGCCATTCAATTTCCTCACGCCTAGCCGCACGCCGAAAGGTTAAGAAGGCGACAGGAAGAAGTTTCTTAATTGAGCATACGCCGATTTAGCTCGGCCGCGCATGTCCTTCGTTGACTTCCTGCTGCATGAGGAATGGCTGCTTTCGCTGACTTTTCTTTACAGCAAATTAGAGAACAGCAGTCGGCTATGTCCATGTAATGCAGAGAGGAACATGTGCAGAGAGTCCTCTTCTCGTGAGGGCTTTGATTGTTATAATAACAGCCGAATATGATTTAACTAGTTAAATTCTTGTTATTAGAATTTGTGTAATTTCTTGAGTAAGATTTCATTAGGAATTATGGGGGTAAACACTGATCAAGTTGTTGAGTGTAATTGCGGGGATGGGAAACATTAAGTGCGTTTGAGTGCTGGAGTGATTATAATATCTATTGTATTACTTGTTTCTATAGTGAAATTCCACGCCGTTCTCTCCGTCGACATAGGTACTGATATTTGAACTGATCCACGTAAATATAATACCCGGCTTTTTTTCCTTCCTTCTGACTATTTTATTAATTTGCTTGTCTATATTCACAATACGCTTACCATTCTAAACCCACTTATAATCCATTTGCCGAATATAAACAATTTCGACCTATCAAATATAGAGCAAGAAATGGGTTTATGACTCATTTTGACAGGTTTAGGCTTTACCCAGCGAAATCCCTCTCTAGAAATGCAAATGTTATCGTTCTTTGTGTATAGGTAATTTATCTTACTTGTGAAAGGAAGAACAATTGGATGCAAAAGCGTCCACGATGCAGATAATTTATCACCTCTCCAAAGATCCGATGATGGAGATGCCTATGAGAACACATCCCAGAAGACTAGTTGCATCCATTCGACGATTATACGGATGCCTACTCTAACATGGCCTCCATTGTCGTTGCGTCCATCGATGTCGATGGTGGCACCGATCTTCACAAGCAGCAAGCAATTGTTTGTTCTTCTAGTTTTGTTAAGTTCTTTTCTTTCTTATACAATCCAATTTCTTATTTGGCGCTTTATCTGGACCTGCCCGATTAATTCAATCTGCAGGACGTCCCCCAATACCAAATAGGATAATTTTCTTATCGAATCTGTTTTACCTTCTCATATTCTCTTAATTATACTAATATTTTAAACTTTTTTATGGCAATATTTTTTTAGAGAATAGTGCCACATATCCTTAACCAACGTGACAAATATCCATTTCAATTGCAAAATGTCAGCACTTAAGAACTAGTCACTCTTACAGAAAATTCTTGTAAAGAGATAGATAGCCACCTCCATCATCGACGTATCGAAAAATAGTGAACTCCATCTAGACCATGAGGTCACTTTTTTCATTTGACCACCATAAATTAACTTAGGTACAAAATTGGACAAGTAGCACTCTTTGTTCATCCTCTGTCCTTAAGATAGGAGACAAGCACCAGCTCTTTGGGAGACATTCTTTATCCACCTCCGTAGGACTGGAAAAAGAAGAATAAAAAAAGTACGATGCCTGCGAAAGATGCTAGTATAATTTTTTTTTTTCGTAAGAACGACTAAAAATTGACAGCAATACTTTCTGAACGATAGTTGACCAGCACGCACCTAGGTTCAGTGATTGCAAAAGAAGAAGAAGACAAAAATAAGATACCCGTGAAAGATGCCTGTATACTTTTTCTGCAATAACGACAAAAAATTGACAAACAATTCTTTGTGAGCGTTGCTTGACCAACAAACACTTAGGTACTATATAAGACAACTAGCCCTCTGTGCATGAACATGCTTTGGTGTTTTGAGGCTTCTACATATTATATCGGTCGAATGGGATTCATCATGCCTTTGGTTTACCATGTCTCTAGGCTATTGCCAAACCCTAGAGAGGACCATTTACCATCAATGTTCCTCTACTCTATACTAACCCTATCATGCCTATTTTGGCTCCAAAAGTTACTCATAATTTCCCGGAAAGGCAAGTCCTGCCTACCGCCCGGTCCGAGAGGTCTACCGGTGGTGGGTTACCTCCCATTTCTAGGGCGCAACCTCCACAAGTTCTTCATGGAACTTGCTCAAGAGTACGGCCCGATATATAAGCTCTCGATAGGTACCAAGCTCTATGTCATTGTAAGCTCTCCAACCTTAGTCAAAGAGATTGTACGCGACCACGACGTTGTGTTTGCCAACCGCAATCCTAGCAAGGCCTCATTGGCCTTCTCCTATGGAGGGAAGGACATCGCTTTCGCACCTCACGGGACCCAGTGGCAGATGCTGCGGCGGTTGTTCGTGCGCGAGATGCAAAGTACGGCAAATCTTGACGCCTTTCACTCTCATAGAAGGAGAGAAGTCGTGAGAAGCGCGAGAGATTTGTGCACTAGGGCGGGACTGCCGGTCAAAGTGGGGGAGGTGGCTTTCCAGACGGTGATCAACATGATAACATCCATGTTCTGGGGTGGGACGCTCGGGGAGGAGGAGGCGGCGCGCGTTGGGGCAGAATTCATGGAGGCGGTGGCACGGCTCACCACTCTATTGGGAACGCCTAACGTGTCGGATTTCTTTCCGGTGATTGCTAGGTTTGATGTGCAAGGAGTGGAGAGGGAGATGAAGGAGGCGGTGGCTTGGATCGGAAGGATCTTTGATTTTGTCATTAGTCAACGCATGAGTTTGGAAGAAGTAAGAGGGGGCATTGGAGGGGAGAGGAGTGACTTCTTGCACTTTCTTTTAAAGTATAAAGATGAAGAAACTGGGAGATTAATTTCCCCGGAACAAATCAAGGCTTTGCTTATGGTAATTTTCTCTCCATTTCCTCGGTTTCCACATTCTTTCTTGAGTAAAATACGTGTGAATTCCGAAAGCATCCTTACTATTGGTACGATATATGGACCCAAAAATATTCAAAGTTATGGAGGCAAAGTTTGGTTTAGTTTTTTGGTTTCTTTCTGAGGGAAATTGTTAAAATTCGAAATGCATTAATTTAAGCTCTTTGTTGAACAATCTAGGAGAGTAGCTAGCCAACTTCCGGAAGTTCCCCTGGAAGTATAAACATGCGATTGCGGTTGAGGGTAAAAAAAGAGTTACAGTACTGATCAGTGTCCTAGAGTTGTCCATGTGCGAGGAGAACCTAATGATATTGGGTTTGGAAAGTGACGCGTCAAGAGAAAGGGTGATGCACGTGTTAAATTTGCCTTACGATGTTCTCTTTTTCCATGCATTCTGGGACCCCAATAAATAGATCTCGTGTTAACTTTTTTTACCATGTCGTTTTACCAGGACATCGTTATAGGAGGTGCCGACACCACATCTACCACGGTCGAATGGACAATGACCGAGCTGCTACTACACCCGCAAGTCCTTCTCAATGTCCAGAAAGAGCTCGACGATGTTGTCGGGCGGAACAACATGGTCGAGGAGTCCCACGCCTTCAAGTTACCATACTTGCATGCGGCGGTGAAGGAAGCTATGAGACTGCACCCTGTAGCACCTCTGCTGTTGCCCCGCAGCCCGAGCCGAACCTGCACGGTAGGCGGATACACCATACCCAAAGGCACTAAAGTCTTCTTGAACGCGTGGGCTATACATCGAGACCCGCGGTTCTGGTCTGACCCGTACAAGTTCTGCCCCGAAAGGTTTCTCGAGGGGGGAGAGGCCTCCGAGTTGGAATACTCTGGACGGAAGATGCACTACATACCGTTCGGGTCGGGTCGACGGGTTTGTGCGGGGCTCCAACTAGGGGAGAGGATGCTAATATATGTATTGGCTACGTTCCTGCATCTGTTCGAGTGGAGATTGCCGCCGGGTATAGAGTTGGATCGCGAAGAGAAGTTTGGGGTAGTTCTTGAGAAGGCCACTCCACTAATTGCTATAGCCACTCCGAGGATCCCTAACATGCATCTACATGTGAAGGAATAGTTTGGTAGGATCCAAATTTATGTGATAATTTTATACTGAAAAATAAGGAATCATGTGGAGTAGTGCCTTTTCTGTAAAATCAGTTGGTTAAGATATGATTATCCTGTGTTGTCTCCCTATATAGGTCGCACATTGTGCATGTGACGTTGAAGGGGAAAACGTGAAAAGGGATTACTTCAAATTGACATAAAAACTGTACTGTCGGGTGGCATTTCCAATAAATTGACCAAAGGAAATAGTGCATGGCATTGGCATTTCTAATAAATTAATTCAGTTATAATCTATTTTAGTCAGTTCTTAGTACGCTATAATTTTTATTGCAACATTGGTTGCTAATGTAGAAATAAAGAGACTAGTGATGAAACAGCACATGGAATACATTTACATAGAGTGATAGGGCGTTCGTGCGTACATGGAGAAAAATACTAATTTGTTTGCTATCAACTATCGAGTACAATTAACTCCATGGTATTGTAATATTTCAATGGCTATTCAACATGTTATCGCAAAGCATGATCAAGTGGGTATTTAACAATACCAATGATGCCACGATGGTTTAACAATTGATGCACACTCAATCCACCATATCCAGACATTATCTTAATTGGTTCCACGAAAAAAAAAATGACGAAGTTAATCACCTTTTATTTTCTATGATTACTTCTTCGTAATTTGGGCATCTGATGCATGATATTCATATGGGACGTCTTAAATGATCTTTTTAATCCGGCACGACATATATCATGCATTCAATATCTAATTATTTTTAAGCAAATGTGATTTCTTCTTTCTAATATTGCATATACGCTATTACGTAGACGGACAACTTTTTCCCCTAAATATGAAATTTCAATTATCCCAAGAATAATGGACCAAAACTGGACCCTGTACATGATTTGGCCAGCAAAAGGAAGACAACTCGGCCTATGCGAGTAAACACGTTAAGGCTGTGTTTGATATGGTCTAGACTTTTTCTTCATATCCTTCCCGTCTTGATCCTCGACACAGCGACCCTTGCGGCCCTGTGGTCGCCGCCGATGGCGTCCTTGGCCTTGGGCGGCACCAGATGCTCTGTGAATCTTTTGATGCAGTCCAGTATCTTCACCAGCTCGATCAAGCATCATTGCAAGTCGGCGTAGTTGGCGGGGAACACGTCGAGGGAAACCGTAGAGTAGCGAATCGCGTCGAGCAACTTGGACTCGATGACGATGTTGGCCTCCACTTCGACATTATCCAGGAAATAGTAGATGCCCAGGGCATGGAAGAGGTTGACCGCAAAGGTCCTCCTCATATCCTCATTCCTCACCTCTCAAGCTCACGGACACGTCGTACTTCCGTTGATGAATCAAAGCAAAAGAGGGAATGCGTCGCTTGATTTCTTCAATTCCTATGAGGACAATGCGCGACCAATTGGGAAGCCAAGAAAAATGTTGCGATTAAGGGCGAGCGATCGAACAAAATATAGACAGAAAAATAAAATAAATCGGACACCAGATTTACGCGGTTCAGTCGTAAAGACCTACGTCCACGGGGAGAGCAGCAGCGAATTTCACTATAGATCAAGCAATACAAGGAGATTACATACTCAAGTCACTCAAACACTCTCTCGGTATTTCCCAAGCCCCAATTACACCCAATAACGCACACAGTGTTTAGCCTCGAAATTCCTCATGAAATAATCTCTCAATCTCACGAAGGAATTACATGCAAATCTTACCACAAGATTTAATTGGCCCGAACACTAAATCTTCTTTACCACTGCCCGTGTACTGATAAGTGATAAACCAGTTTTTATTTGGTGTGACATGAAAAGAACAACTAGAATCCATAATCCATCCATCAAACAATGAATCATTAGTGACAGACAAGACATAATCGGCATTATCTGCTACAGCTGCAACATTATATGCAGAATCAACTATAATTCCCTTACCCTTCTCATTCTTCAGCTTAAGGCAATTCTTTCTAAGATGCCCCCTCTTGCCACAGCTCCAACAGACAACATCAGCAGTCCTAAATTGACTACGTTTGTTCATATTAGTACTACTCTTACCCACACGTGTTATAGATCTAGATCTTCCTCTATTTTCACCTATTAAAGCAGTAGATACATGTTCGCCGGATTCTCTTCTACGAATATCCTCACTCAGAGTCAAATCTCAAACCCCATCAAACATCAAACTTGTTGACTCAGAGGAATTACTAACAGCAATAACAGTAGTATTCCAACTATCAGGCAATGAGGATAACATAATCAAAGCACGCACCTCATCTTTAAAATCAATCTCAACCGAACTCAATTGACTAACAATCACATTGAATTCATTGATATGATCTGCAACTGATGCACCTTCGCTCATCTTCAATTAAACGGACGTCGCATCAAATAGACCTTGTTGATCGCAGATGGCTTCTCGTACATATTCGACAAGGCTTCCATCAAATCAGCAGTGGTCTTCTCTTTCAAGATGTTAAACACAACGTTACGAGCCAACATTAGCCGAATAACACCCATAGCTCATCTATCCAACAAATCCCAATCAGCTTGCTTCATCGACTCTAGTTTCTCCCCCAGATAAGGGCAAGTGCAGTTTCATCTGGTAAAGATAATCTTTAATATGCATCTTCCAAAAACTAAAATCATTCCCATCAAATCTGTCGATTCTCACTTTTACTTCTTCCGTCATCATCGATTAGCTTCAACTCAGCCAAACCTAGCTCTAATACCACTTGTTGCGATTAAGGGTGAGCGATCGAACAAAATATAGACAGAAAAAGAAAATAAATCGGACACCAGATTTACGTAGTTCAGTCGTAAAGACCTACGCCCACGAGGAGAGTAGCAACGAATTTCACTATAGATCAAGCAATACAATGAGATTACACACTTGAGTCACTCAAACACTCTCTCGGTGTTTCCCAAGCCCCAATTACACCCAATAACGCACATAGTGTTTAGCTCCAAAATTCCTCACGAAATAATCTCTTAATCTCACGAAAGAATTACATGCAAATCTTACCACAAGATTTGATTGGCTCGAACACTAAATATTCTTGAATGTAATTCACGAACAAAGAAAATCCCTCCCAAGCACTCGATAACTAGATGGCGCTTCAAGACTGTCTTTCATCCATGGCCACAAGTCTATATATAACTGAAACCCTTATTATTTTGCCAACTTCTCATAGAATTTTGTTTCCTATCCAAAACATATCTTTGTATATTTTAAACAAAATCCAAATCCTATTCAAAGCTGGACTTTCCTATTTTATCGGCCAGACTCTCCAATGTAGATTCAAATTTGGGGAAGTTGATCTTCGGATTTTCTTTGCTCGATTTCGAATGTCCGCAACATATCCAATTCGGAATATTCGGAATTTCACATTGGACTCAAACTCGAGACATATTTTAACAAAAAAGGTCAAAACATATCTTCGCAAGGGAAGTGTATATGCAACAAAGAACGTGCGACTTGTGAATGCAAGCTCCACCATCACACTAGATTTGGGAGAAGATTGAGAAGCTCCGATTGGGGATCATGATCGGTTGGCTAGCGATGACAGTTAGTGGTGGTGGAAGGTGACTAGAATCACTCATTGGTCAAAGGCAACGATGATCGGATCTGGTGGTGGTGGTACTCGCATGGTGGCTAGCTATTTTATTGCTTTTAAACCATGAACATGTAAAAATCCCATTCACTTTTATTACACTCCCATCGGGATTTTCTTAATCCGGATTATGTCCCTTCTTTGGCGTGGCCTTATTCCTATCTTGGATAACAATCAAACACCAAATATAGTAAAATTGATCATATCCTAATTTTGATCTCGATCGATTACCTAATGTGGCACAAGGGAGCTAATAAAATTCCTTGCCACTCTATATCAGGAGACTCATGAAGCAGCTTCAGTTTCCAAGTGGCCCAAGCAAACATAGTGTAAATGGACTCATTCAAAAGCAAAGCTTTGTACACCAAAGTTTGGAAATTTTTGCAGAGCCCAATCATTTTCTTTTTGGTCAGAATAGAGCCGCTTGTTAATTTTATGTCATCTCCAGTAATTTAGCCGATGCGGCCCAAAGATATTCTTGAGCCTAAAGATGAAATTGGACCTATGCAAGCAAAATCACATTGGGCCAAAAGATGATATTTGGGCCAGCAACTTCACAATGGATGAAGTCCCATGGCCATGTAGATCCCATGAAGAGATCAATGTTGGGAACTTGACGGATTCAACCTGAATTTGCAAAGTCATCGGGGGTGAGTGAGATGATTGATTTGGAGCACACTAGCCAAACACACTTTCTATGTACTTCCTGTTCATTTTAATATTTTAACTCTCCTTTAAATCTCACTTTGAGTTGTACTTGCGTTCAAAAGATTGGACATGAATTTGGTTGAGTACATAAGGAGCACAAATGAGACACAAGCAACCCATAATTGTATCAACCTGTTTTGTTTTCAACTTTTTGCGATGCATGAATGACGAGAACAAAAGACCGCATTTTAACCTTCGGGGTCAGCATACTTAGTTGAAACATCAAAGAATTTCCAACTCAAGAATTCAAGATCGTACATTCAAATCCCACAAATTACTAGCCAAACATCTTTAGATTAAGGTCGCATGTAAAGGCCAAAAACCCAAACTTATCTAGTTCACGAGTCTTGAAAGGTGAAATACAAATGCATCATTGAGCTTGTGTCATCTGATATATCAAAAGATTACAATTGGAAGTGATGCACTTTACTGAGCACTATCAATAAAGGGCAAAGTAAGGAATCTTCTTTTGAATGCACTCATTAGGAATTGGAACCCAAGAACATGCTACCTGGGCCATATGGAATGCACACATTTCTTCAACTCTAATTCTCATGGTGACTTTTTGGTAAATGGTCATTGGTATGGCTTGACTTAGTGGATGCTAATTCAATTACATGCTTTGCTAAGAATTCAATTTAGCCCGCAGAATGTAACAAACGATACTAACTTCTCATATCGAGGCTAATGTTAGTATCAAACAATCAGTTTCAGCAACTTTTTTGTTAACCCATTAAACCTTGTAACTAGTAATGTTATAAAAAAATATTGGATTACCAATACTAGTGATTTTAAATAAAGCGTTTCAGCCTCATTTCTTGTGAGGTCATATTTACCACATCTCCTAGTAAAGCCTTTGTCAAGGAATCATTTAGATTCTTGCTTGACCTCACGTAAACAATTGTTACGATACCATGTTTACTCAATTTTCTCACGTATTCATATATTAGAATGATATGTCTAGACTTACTATTACAAGTACTATCATAAGCTCTTATCAAAGTAGCCTGACTATCACAATGAGTAGAAATAGGAGGTCCTATAATTTGATATGCAACAGCAAATTCATAATCTATTCAGTCTCTTTCCCAGTTGTTGCTAAAGCAACGAATTCGGATTCCATCGTTGAGTGGGTTATGCATGTTTGCTTCTTGCTCGTCCAAGATACAACACATCCACTCAATGTGTTAATCCACCCCAAAATGGAATTAAACTAGCATCGGTGTATCCTTTTAATACAAACATATAATTATTATAGAACAGTTTCAAATTATTAGTTCTCTTAATATAGCAATTTTGTTTTTTATTAATAGCTTTCTAATGTTCCATACTTAGATTACTAATATACCTACTCAACGTACACACAAAATAAATAATAACGGGTCTAGTACTATATATCTCATACATTAAAGGCCCTATAGTACTTGCGTATTCAAGTTGTGATATTGTTCTACCAGTATTATAATTTAATTTAATACCGGAATCAAATAGAGTACCTATATCTTTGAAACCAAGACATTTAAATTTAGTTAACATCATTCCGATGTAATCATATTGGCTGAAAGAATAACTCCTGCTATTTTTTAACTATAAAACTTAAGATAGTGTGTCAAGCCCCAAGCCCTCGAGTGCAAACATATCTCAACGGTCGATTAATTGCAACGTCCCAAGACGCATCGCCAACCCATTCTTTTTAATTTTCGATTAAATGCAAGCAAAAGCATATTATAACACAACACCCAGTCAAGTATGATAATAGGAATAGTATACACAACAAACATTTTCGAAAGCAGAACGTTTATTTATTTACAATTAACTCTAGGAAGTTTAACATTTATAAGCTCATTCCAAAAAAGGTAACTTTCTAAGTGACCCACATATAAAAATGGTTGAAAGGGTCGGGGTTAACCTAAATTCTCTATGACGAGAGCTATTCAAAAGTGATTCACATACTAGCATTAGTTAGCTATAGCAGACCATCAATCTTTGGGATAGGACTAATGAGATCCCTATCGAACTTAATGAACCAAGCTATGAAACAGTGAGGAATTAGATGATCCATCTCTCATGAACCCAAAAGGTAATGATGTGCTTCAGAAAGGTTGCCTCAGTCCCCAACACAACATACTCGGCCAAGGATCATTGAAAGAACACAAGGATCCCAAAACGAAAGGATGCACATCCATAATTACGAGCTTGAAAATATTTAACAACAACAGAGTTAGATAAAACCTCAGCGAATCGACATCTTAAATCTTAATTAGGACGTTAATTTGTCTTGAAGGTAGCTTAAACATGCAGCATTACATATCCTTACTCCGCCTTAGCACACCCCTGTATGTTAATAATTCATATATGCCAATAGTAAAGCAACAAGCTTAACAAATAATCAAAACACATCTCAGACCACAACCAACATACGAGTGGGTGGTCTTCCGATATGACCGGGCATCGTCTTGTCTTATCGGGCACGGTTTCATCTAGAACCCCCATCATAAATGGCATTTCTTAAAAAGCATCAGTCTAACCTCAACCTTGACTTTATATCCGGACCCCTGCCGGGCATCAATAAAAATCAGGTATCATCCCTAAACTTCTATTGGGTGACAAGTTTCATTAAGTAATCACTCAAACACATACTCATGCCAATTCTATTTATCATTAATTAGCCCAATGCAATAGAGTTCGTACTCAGACAATAAACTTTGGCAATTTTTACACTTAAAATTGTGGTAAAATAATTACACGTGTTACCACCCGTGGTGGCGGCGTAGTGGTTGAGCGCAGGTTCCTTTCGAGAGAGGTCCTGAGTTCGAATCGCTGCGTCGTCTGCCTTGCGAGGAAGGAACCCACGACTTACCTGGGGCAGCAAGGGTGGTCTATTGCTCCTCCAGGGTTTACTCCGCCGCAAAGCGGCACATGGAGGTTCCCTGGGTACCAAAAAAAAAATTAATAATAATAATAATTGCACGTGTTCACGTACATAAAATAAACTTATCAAATTTAGCATACTTTCATTTTAAAATCTCATTGTCACAATTGATACATGAAACATGGCATTTGAACATGATACCTCATGAAATCACCATTTAAATGTCCGTAAAACCTTACCTTTAAAATAATAATTAAGGTTTATAAGTTGGACAATGGCATAACAAGTTCAAACAATGAGAATTATGCATAAATTCATCCAATTATTCAAGTATAAAATTCCACTCAATGACTAATTCATCATTAATTAGCACTGATCGTTGTTAATTGAGACTAATTGTCATTAATTAAGACTAACCGTAATTAACTAAGCTAACTAAAATTAGCCTTAATATAAACCATCCTTAATCACAATTAACACTAAACCATCATTAATTAGTGCTAACTATTCTTTATTAAGACTAACTACAATTAGCCTTAACATAAACCATCCTTAAATGTGATTAACGCTAAACCTCCATTAACTAACACTGACAAACATTAACCATATTCTAATCCTACCCTTAAATGTAATTAACTCCCTAATCTAGGATTAGGGAGTTAACTCATGATTTTCGACAATGGTAGCGCGATGGTGACGAGAACACGAGGCTCACGATTCAAATGGCGACACCACGGTACAGTGGTGGATGCTCAAGATTATGGCCAAGCTTGGGAGGGCGCACGGCTTGGTGGTGATGCCAGTTTGCAGCTTGAGTGACGGCGGCATGGAGGGCATGACATGACAGGGAGGACGGGTGATGGTGGATGGGCAATGAAGATGGTGGTGGTGAATGGCAGTGAATGGGCGGCCATGGGGAGAAATGGAGGAAGAAGAAGATGAGAGAGAGAGAAGAGAGAGAGAATGGTGGAGGAGGAAGGGTCAACCAAGGCGGAAAGAAATGGGGTGGGGGGGTGGGAGTTGAAGATTTTTTCCCCAAAATCCTCCCTAATCCTCATTGCAATTCCCTTTTTTGTCTTCTTGTACATAAATGCCAAAAACCTTCTAAAATGGGCAAAATGGACATTTCACAACTTTTGATAAAAAAATTCAATTTTACCCTTGTGTGTGTTTGCTTGAAATGAGTTTAAAATGACTTGGTAGCCTTGGCTTGAACCCACTTGGGCCCTCATGGCCGAATCCAATGGGCGTGAGGCCCATCCGGCTTTCGCTTGACCCAGCTCCTTTTTCCAGTTTCCAATTCTTGACTCGCTAATGATTATATGAAAAAATAAAGCCTACCAACAAATCGACAAACAAATGAAGCAACATCTAATAGGTAAGTCTTGAAATTCTCAAAAGTTCGATATCCGAAATCAAATTAAATTTCATGATTAAAATTGATGAAATACGACTTTAGTATGACTAAAACTATTTAATGGCTTTTAGAGATCTCATGCTGTTGACCTGCAGTAAACAATTTTCGATCCATGGTTTTGCCTCTTCAATCGTGGATGATCCTCAGTTGTTACATAATTGCGGAGAATCAATTACTAACCTTGAGTACAAGATCAACATGAAATCGGTTTATTGTCGCTTACAGTGAGTATTGTAATCGTACAGAATGACCAACGAACCAACTACGTACTTTTGTTGAATCATTTTATATCTGTTCGCTAATTGACTTATAACAGTAAGTACTGTCCCTTGTCAATCCTTATAGCAGAGCGGTCTATCCCTGATTAAATTCTCCAGTCTTTCATGTTTTAATCCTTTACGGCATCTCCCAACAAATTAATTAATTAATTAATTCATAAGTAATCAATTCAGAGTAAATTAAATATCGATGTATTAATGAAATAACTATTTCATAAATATTGAAAAATGGTCGAATTTCAAGATATCACAGTTAATATAGTATCCACTTTACTCATAAGTGATCGGTTGTGATATTGTTCTACCAGTATTATATTTTAATTTAATACTAGAATCAAATGGAGTATTCATGTCTTTAAAACCAAGATGTTTAAATTTAGTAAGCATCATTATGATGTAATCATATTGGCTCAAAGAATAACCCCCGCTATTTTTTAATTATAAAACTTAAGATAGTATCCACTTTACTCAAATCTTTCATTTAAAAAATGAAAGTTGGATACTCCTTAGTCTTAATGACTCCAATCATATTAGTTCAGAAAATAAGTATGTCATCATCGTGGACACGATAGTGCGAAAAGGTCATCCACAAACCCATTTAATTGTGCCACATCTGAGTTTCATTCACTCGGACCATCCTAACAAGACATTCCTTGTCATGTGTTCTAAGTATGGAAAAACTATACACTATCGGGTGTTAAACCACGATGCTACTAAAAAGTTCAAACACCTCCACAATTGCCCAAGAGCAATTGCATCATATTCACATTTTCTCTCTCATAGTAGAAAATTACACTAAAAATCTATTCCAAATGATAATCCCGTAAAGATAGCATCCACTTCTGCACTGATGCGATGCTGCCTTCTAGATATAGAATGAGTGCACAACGACTTTATCCTTTCAAAGCAACTGAGTCATGCCAAGTGAAAACTTCACAAATCAAATTAGTATATCAAGTACATTGATATGTTCTTTCGATGTATAACAAGTGAAAAGCGATAGAATTTAGGTGGTTTTTTATTTTATTTTATTTTAAAGTAATCTCTGCATGCTCGCTCCTCGCTCCTCAATGAAGACTTATCTAAATCATTACAGTTTTCGATCCACATGTCCAAGAATATACATCTTGAAAAATGTTAAGCTTTGACCAAAAAATTAACTTTTGTGCAAAATATACTTTCCTTCTCATCATGCAAAACAATAATATCCATGCCCAACAAACACCGGTAGTTGTGCAACAAGATTACTGAAATTGCTCAATGCCTTCCTAGACGACAAAATAATAATTGGTATAACTACCAACTTCAACACAATAAAATCTAATCCTCTTCAAGGACACTGACAGGGCAATATCAAGAGATGATTTAGAAGACGAATTCTATTATTGAAATGACTTGGAAAATAACTCACATGACATAATGTAGGCCAATATAATTTCAGACAAATGAGAAAATGTAACCAACTAGCACTAGTGCATCATCTCATCTTCCACTGATGTTTTCGAATTGCCTAAGAAAAACTCACTCCAAATACCAAGTTTTCTAAGTTTTTTTTTTTTTGGTCGGTTATACTCTACTCCTACACTAACTCTCACTCTCATATTTCTGTCCTGCCTCATTGTAGGGCGTGAGAGTCAAAACTCACACTGAAACTAAATCATCCCGACCCTAATCCTCTCCTGAGAAGGTGGGGATTCGAACCCCCCACATTCTCCTTCCATGTTGGAAGTGTGGCCACTGAGGCAAACTCCAGTGGTTTTTATTTTATTTTTCAATAGACATTGGTCAACAAGGAACAATATTAAAATGACGCTTTACATCAGGTTTTCCTCAGTCTTCGCGAACGGACACATGAAATATTATCATGGTCGTGCGTTTAGAATCTTTGATCACGACTTTTCCTCAATAAACTAGAGAGTCCAATTCACGTCCGCCACCCCACACTGGATGGAGAGTTCTACATGCATATACCGGTTCTGAACAACAAAATCGATTATATCACCCCATTTATAATGGCGACGCATTTTGTACTCATTTACTCTTGGCCTCTCCAAGAGATTGTTCGTGGGAGATGAGAGGATTCCAGTCCAAGATGGTGCATAGAGTAAACAGAATTCTTATCTGACGGAATGGAAAGTCGCTTAGATATCTTATTTAGGAATGAAAGGAAAGTTCATCATTGACTGAGTATCAAAGCAAAAAAATGAATAGTCCGAAATAAACCTAGATTTTCCTTCGATTTTTAAGTGATAAAGGCACCAATCGCACCTTTTGCCATGCCCTCCAGCATGAGGGTTGGTCTGCTTGCATTGTCCATTTCATTACGAAACCGACATTATTCCTAGGATTCTACTTGCTTCTCGCTCTTCAAGGCGGTAAGAAGGAATATCATCTTGCCTCTTTAACAAGTGAAATTGTTGCTAACTGATGGTTTTATTTATTTATGTTGATGGGCCTAAGTGGGCCCGTCCGCCCATGTTGGGCCTAAAAGCCCGGCCTATAAGATAAGGGCCCATGGATGAAGGGTTGAGATATGAAGAGGTGTTACGTTGAGGGGATGTGTCTTTTGAAGAAGACGTATTTAAGGGGAGAAAAGAAAAAGGGAACGCACATTTTGGATGTATGTACGTTTCTTTTCTTTTCTCCCTCTCCCAAAAACCAACGTAAGTTTTCTTCCCCTTGAACCAACAGTACACTCCTTGATAGAACGGGATCAATTTTTCTTCCTCAAATCAACGTTGGTGTTTAATTTGTGGACAATAAGGTACGCTCGATTTCGTGGTGTGTCTTTGATTGGTGATACATGTTTGTTTTTGGGCTCGTCTTCCGCATTCATTTTAGGGGTTCGATTTAGTGTCAAATCCGTTTTAGGGAATCGGTAATCCCTAACACTAACAAACTAGTCTGATTTCACCATGTCTTGAGTAATGACTTTGATCGACTCTTGCTCCATTGTTGCACAAAATAATTCCTTAAAATTGTTGAGAAAATATGACGAACGATTCAATAGAACATTGAAGTTGGACTTTGAGACGTGATATCATTTTCTTTAAGGAATTATTTGCCCCACAACGTTACTAATAATCATTGGCAAATTTTCTCCAAGATACAATAAAGTCTCAATTGAGAATATCATATAACTATTATAGTATTTCTCCAAGGTTTCTTAAGGAAAACAATTGGAAACAAATGTTGTATATCTTTTGAAAGAAAAGGAAATTAGAAGAAGATCATTATTGAACAAACACATTTAGTAATTAATAACAAAAATGAGAAGTTATATCCAAGCGACACAAACCTTCTAAAGATTAAAAAGTTATGTCTGAACAAATATGAACTATGAGGTAACCATTGGAAGGAGTAATAAATTTTGGAATTAAATAGATAAAAAATAACTGTAATTCCTTCATAAACAATTGCACTGTTTCAATAGGACATTATGGTTAATTTTTTCATGATTATAAATCGAATTTTAATAAATAAAAAATAATGATCATTGATTAATGTCAAATTTCATCCACGTGCGCACTTACATTCTTTTGATACGGGACAAAATACCTCTTAGTTTTTTTTACAAACAACCTATCAATAGATAGATAGCAATTTCCATCATATATGTATCAAAAAATTGTGGACTCTGTCTAGCGCATGAGGCTATCATTGTTTTCACCTGACCTAATTTGATTCATTTATTTACAAAAGCAAATTTCCCGATGAGTGCATTCAAAAGATGTTTCCTTACTTTGTCCTTCATTGATAGTGTTTAGTGTAAAGTGCATCACTTCCAATTGCGATCTTTTCATATATCCGGCGACATGAGCACATTGATCCACTCTTAGATCAACTTTCAAGGCTCGTGAATTGAATAAGTTCAGATTTTTACCCTTTGCATGCAACCTTAACCTTAAGATGTTTTGCAAGTAATTTATGAAATTTGAATGTACGACCTTGAATTTTCGAGTTGGAAATCCTCCTATGCCCCCAATCAATTATGCCGACCTCGAAAGTTAAGATGTGGTCTTTCCTTCTCTTCACTCATGCATCACAAAAAAGTTGAGAACAAAACGGTTTGATACAATTATGGATAAATGGCGTGCGGTACTTATGTACTCAACCAAATTCATGGCAAACTAGTGAATACGAGTACAAATCAAAGTGAGATTTAATGGAGAGTTAACAGGTTAAATGAATAGGAAGCACATAGAAAGTGTGTGTTTGGCTAGCGTGCACCAAATCAATCATCTCACTCACCCCCGATGACTTTGCAAATTCAGGTTGAATCCTTCAAGTTTTCGACATTGATCTCTTCATCGGATTTTTACAAGTTCATGGGATTCCATCGATGGTGAAGTTGCTGGCCCAAATATCATCTTTTGGCCCAATGTGGTTTTGCCCACATAGATCTAATTTCATCTTTAGGCTCAAGAATTTCTTTGGACCATATGGGCTAAACTATTGGAGATGACATATAATTAACAGGCCAATGATTGGTCTCCGTTCTGACCAAAAAGAAAATGATTGGGCTCTGCAAAAATTTCCAAACTTTGGTGTACAAAGCTTTGCTTTTAAATGAGTCCATTTACACTATGTTTGTTTGGGCCACTTGGAATCTGAAGCTGCTTCGTGAGCCTTCTTTCTTGATATTCTCTTTCCGTCAAAAATCCTTATTTTATTTTATTGATTTATTAGATATAGAGAATGCAAGATTGAGACTTTTCTTTCGGGATAAGTACACTAATGGTGCCATAAGTTGTGTACGGCGCTCACTTTGGTGCCAAAAATTTCCGTTGGATCACTTAAGTGTCAAATCGGAGGAAAAACGCTCACTTTGGTGCCACCGGCGAAAGATTCCGGCCAAAATGATTTTTTTTATAAAAAAAAAAATTGATAAGCCTTTAAATGACGTCGTTTTCGGTCCTCCTTAAGAAAACGACATCGTTTTGCCGTCCTACGTGGATGGCTTCATGGAAACGACGCCGTTTAGCTCACATGGGGAAAAATTAGGGTTTCCGCCGCTTGGCCACCGTCGTTCGCCCACCGTCGCTCGGCCACCGTCGCTCAGCCACCATTGTAGTTGCTCGACCAGGTGAGCGAGGAGAGACTAAAATTGTTGCAGGAAAAATCGAAGGCAAGGGCGGAGGAGGAGGAGGAAGAAGATGGGTCGAAGGGGCTGCTGGTGCGCTGCTGCTGCTGGTGCGTTGCTGGTGTCGTTGCTGGTGTGCTGCCGGTGCTGTTGCTGGTGCCGTGCCGGTGCCGTTGCTAGTGTGGGTCTTCGAGGAAGAAGAAGACACGAAGACGAGCTTCCCTCTCTCTCAATTTGGGGATTAGGGTTTCAGAGTTGGGGGAAAGATGCCAAATGGCGACGTTTTGGTGTTTGGATGCTGACTCAACTCTCCGACAAGCCACGTTGGCGTCAAAAATTAATAAAAAAAAGGCCACGTCGGATTTCCGGCCAATTTCGTCGGAGTTGGCACCAAAGTGAGCGTTTTTCAAATTTTTTGGCACTTAAGTGATCTGACGGAAACTTTTGGCACCAAAGTGAGCGCCGTACACAACTTATGGCACCATTAGTGTACTTATCCCCTTTTCTTTCAGTGTAAGAAATTCCAAGATAGAGTTGTAAGCAACTTATTGCTCCCTTATGCCCTGTGCTACATTTGGTGATCGATCGAGATAAAAATCAGAATATGATAAGTTTTATTAAATCTAGAATTCGATTATTGTCCAAGACAAGAATAAGGCCAGATAAAGAAGGGATATAACCCAAATTAAGAAAATTCCAATACGATGTAATAAATGTTGATAGGATTTTACCTATTTATGGTATAAAAGTAATAAAATAGTTGGCTACCATGTGAGTACCACCACCACAGTAATCGATCATCATTGCCTTTGACCAACGTGCGGTTGTAGTCACCTCCAACCACCACCGATCACGTCATGATCCCCAACCAGAGCTTCTCATTTGGCATCTCCACTTTCGCCCAAATCTAGCGTGATGGCTAAGCTTTCATTCATCCTTCCTTTTCATTCATAACTTGTGTGTTTTTATGTTACATATACACTTCACCTATGAAGAGAAGTTTCCATCTTTTCTGTAGTTTCTCACTCGATCTCACATTGTCCTCATGGGAATTGAAGAAATCGAGCAAAGGATTCCGTTTTTTGTTTCGATTCATCAATGGAAATACGACATCTCGGTGAGCTTTAGAGGTGAGGGCATAAGGAAGACCTTTGCGGTCAACCTGTTCCATGCCCTAGAGATCTACTATTTCCAGGACAATGACAAAGTGGAGGCCAAGATAATCACTGCGTCCAAGTTGCTCGACGCGACTCGCTATTCTACGGTTTCCCCTGCCGTGTTCGCCGCCCGACTACGCCAGCAAGCGCTGATGCTTGAACGAGTTGGTGGAGATCCTACACTGCAACAAGAGGTTTAGAGAGCATCTGGCTCCGCCCAAGGCCGAGGATGCCATCGGCGGCGATCACAGGTCCGCAAGGGTGGCAATGTCGAGGATCGAGATGGGACAGTGATGCTAGCCGACCGTACGATGATACACAACGAAAAAGTCCAGACCATGAAACACAGCCTTAACGTGTTTACTCACATAGGCCGAGTTGTCTTCCTTTTTACTGGCCAAATCATGTATAGGGTCCGGTTTTGGTACATTATTCTTGGGATAATTGAAATTTCTTTACTAAGTAAGGGGAAAAATTTGTCCGTCCACGAAATTGTAGAGTACATGCAATATTAGAAGAAGAAATCACATTTGGTTAAAAATAGTTGCGGATCGAATGCATGAGATATGTCATGTCGGATTAAAAAGATGATTTAAGATGTCGTGTGTGAATGTCATACATTACCCAACTCACGAAGAAGTAATTATAGAAAGATGAAAGGCGATTAATTTCGTTGTTTTTTTTGTAGAACCACTTCATGTAATATCTGAATATGGTGCATTGAGAATGCATCGATTGTTGAACCATCATGGCATCATTGGAGTTTTTAAATGCCAACTTGATCATGCTCTGCGATGACACGTTGAGTAGCCTTTGAAATATTACAACACCGTGGAGTTAATTGTACTCGATAGTCGATAGCAAAAAATTGTTGTTTTTCTAAGGAACATGTTGGAATCTTAAATTGTTGTCTTATGTGAAAGAAAGAGGACTATTTTTCACTTTTCTCCATGTACGCACGAATGCCCTATCGTTCTATGTAAATTTATTTTTCCCTAATCTATGTACTTTTTCATCACTAGTCTCTATATTCTACATTAGAAACAGATTTTGTAAAAATATTCTAGCGTACTAAGTACTTACTAAAACATAGATTATAACTAAATTAATTTATAAGAAATTCCAATGCCGTGCACTATTTCCTTTGTTCAATTTATTGGAAAAGCCATTCGGCAATGCGATTTTTATGTCAATTTGAAGGAATCGCTTTTTCACGTTTTACCCCCACAATGTAACATGCACAATGTACTACCTATATAAGAAGACAACATAGGATAATCATATATTTTTATTGGAAATGCACAATGTACTACCTATATAAAGAAGACAACATAGGATAATCATATATTAACCAACTAATTCTACAGAAAAAGGCATCACTCTACGTCACTCCTGGTTTTTATTTATAAATTATCACATAAATTTGGATCCTACCAATCCATTCCTTCACATGGAGTGGAGATGCATGTTAAGGATCCTCGGAGTGGCACTAAAAATCAGTGGAGTGGCCTTCTCAAGAACTCCACGTGATTCTTGGTTTTTATTTATAAAATTCACATAAATTTGGATCCGACCAAACTATTCCTTCACATGTAGATGCAAGTTGGGGATCCTCGGAGTGGCAATAGCAATCAGTGGAGTGGCCTTCTCAAGAACTACCCCAAACTTCTCTTCGCGATCCAACTCTATACCCGGTGGCAATCTCCACTCGAACAGATGCAGGAACGTAGCCAATACATACATTAGCATCCTCTCCCCCAGTTGGAGCCCCGCACAAACCCGTCGACCCGACCCGAACGGTATGTAGTGCAAGTTCTGTCCGGAGTATTCCAATTCGGAGGCCTCTCCCCCTTGGAGAAACCTTTCGGGGCGGAACTTGTACGGGTCGGACCAGAACCGAGGGTCTCGATGCATAGCCCACGCGTTCAAGAAGACTTTAGTGCCTTTGGGTATGGTGTATCCGCCTACCGTGCAGGTTCGGCTCGGGCTGCGGGGCAACAGCAGAGGTGCTACAGGGTGCAGTCTCATAGCTTCCTTCACCGCCGCATGCAAGTATGGTAACTTGAAGGCGTGGGACTCCTCGACCATGTTGTTCCGCCCGACAATATCGTCGAGCTCTTTCTGGACATTGAGAAGGACTTGTGGGTGTAGTAGCAGCTCGGTCAGTGTCCATTCGACCGTGGTAGATGTGGTGTCGGCACCTCCTATAACGATGTCCTGGTAAAACGACGTGGTAAAATAAGTTAACACGAGATCTATTTATTGGGGTCCCAGAATGCAAGGATAAAGAGGACATCGTAAGGCCACGTCAATGTGGTCCCGGACCACTTACGCGGTGCCACGTGTATGAGGGGAGGGACAAAAGAGAGAAAGAGGAGAGAGAGCGTCAAAGAAGTGGACCCAATTTCGGTCCTTTGTCCCCCCCTCCCCATACACGTGGCGTCGCGTGAGTGGTCCGGGACCACCACGTCACTTTCCAAACCCAATATCATTAGGTTCTCCTCGCACATGGACAACTCTAGCGCAATGATCAGTACTGTTAACACTTTTTTTTCTGTCACGTGGCAATCATGTGTTTGTATTTTCAGTACTGTTAACACTTTTTTTTCTGTCACGTGGCAATCATGTGTTTGTATTTTCAAGGGAACTTCCGAAAGTTGGCTAGCTACGCTCCCAGATTGTTCAACACAAGGCTTAAACTAATGCATTTCGAATTTCGATGATGTCCCTCAGAAAGAAACCCGGAAACCAAGCTAAACTTTGCCTCCATAACTTTAAATATTTTTGGGCCATATATCGTACCACTAGTAAAGATGCTTTCGGAATTCACATGTATTTTACTCAGGAAAGAATGTGGAAACTGAGGAAATGGAGAGAAAATTACCATAAGCAAAGCCTTGATTTGTTCCGGGGAAATTGATTTTCCAGTTTCTTCAAATTTGTACTCTAAAAGAAACTGCAAGAAGTCACTCCTCTCCCCTCCAATGCCCCCTCTTACTTCTTCCGAACTCATGCGTTGACTAATAACAAAATCAAAGATCCTTCCAATCCAAGCCACCGTCTCCTTCATCTTTCTCTCCACTCCTTGCACATCAAACCTAGCAATTACCGGAAAGAAATCCGACACATTAGGCGTTCCCAATAGAGTGGTGAGCCGTGCCACCGCCTCCATGAACTCTGCCCCAACGCGCGCCGCCTCCTCCTCCCCGAGCGTCCCACCCCAGAACATGGATGTTATCATGTTGATCACCGTCTGGAATGCCACCTCCCCCACTTTGACCGGCAGTCCTGCCCTAATGCACAAATCTCTCGCGCTTGTCACGACTTCTCTCCTTCTATGAGAGCGAAAGGCGTCAAGATTTGCCGTACTTTGCATCTCGTGAACGAACAACCGCCGCAGCGTCCGCCACTGGGTCCCGTAAGGTGCGAAGGCGATGTCCTTCCCTCCATAGGAGAAGGCCAACGAGGCCTTGCTAGGATTGCGGTTGGCAAACACATGTAGAATATTAATTCTCATAAACAATTAATCAATTAAGAACAAACGGATCCATACATGATTGTAAAACACCGAGATCAATAAATACAAGCGGAATTAAAGCGCACCTGTTTGAGCCATTGCTTCACTTGAAGAAAAGTAGATCACTCTGATAATCAGGGATCTATAGAATGCCAGATCTTCCTCTCTATGACCTATTTCGATATAGCAGCTTTCAATGGGATTAAAGCAACCGATAGGTATAACATACACTTTTATAGGCTAGAGAGGGGACCTAGCAAACCTTAATCAACAGCGTGTCAACTGGGCCCTTCCCATTACGGGCTTCAGTCAAACACAATTGCCTACACTTTGTTGCTCAACTAGGCCCGTTAACAATAGATGCCAATACCCAATTCAATCAGATCACTTTAGGGTTTAACAAATATTGGAATATCCATTAACCCGATTATTTAAAATAGAAAATCAATTAATTAATGTAAGCCCATATTATAGGAAATTTCTAACATTCTCCCACTTGGGCTACATTAATTAACTTATTTTATTTTGAAAAAGATTTTATTTTGAAAACGACACTATCGGGTTAATAACTAAAATTTTGTTTTATGTGGCCACAACTTTTAAAAAATAATATTCCAATAATGGCATCTCAATATCAATCCAATCCTATATAACCTCAATATAGGACTATGGAGATCAATGTGTTAAGAAAATACCACAACACAAGACCTTCCATAATCACATATAATAAGTATTATATTTTCATGGATCATGGGCCTAGTAGTGTAGTAAGAAATAGTGCCAACATGTGATCAAGATATACACTATTTCTTATCGGTCCTCAATGCAATTTCTCAACGACATGAAACTGCATTAGCGCAATTTCTAAACAACATGAAATTGCCTCAGTGCGATTTCTAAACAACATGAAATTGCACAATTATGTCACAATCCAACATGAGATCTCATAATTAGTGACATCCAGTCATCTTTAAACTAAAATTTGTTTAAAGATACTGTTTTATATTTCCATTTCTCAGTCAACGGGAGAGAAAAGATAACAATAGAATCAATAACAACAATCATTGAAAATAAATGCTTTAATAGACATCATAAAAGCATTATCAGTCTGCATATAACTATAATATCCAGAAATACAAACTATATAACTCCCACTAACAAAAGAAATCAAAAGATTCTAAAACACCCATATTCTTTACATGTTCTTTAAACAAAATGGGTCGTAAGCCTTTTGTTAGAGGATCAGCCAACATGGACTCAGTTCTGATATTTTCAATTACAACATCTTCATTTTTTACCAAGTCCTTAACAGTATAATATTTGATCTCCATGTGTTTGGACGCATTACTAATCTTGTCATGCTTGGAATAAAACACAGCTGCAGTGTTGTCACAGTAGATCACCATAGGTCTAGCAATAGAGTCCACAACACGCAATTCTGAGATCAAATTTCTGAGCCAAACTGCTTGAACCGACGCGCCATAGCACGCTACAAACTCAGCATACATTGTAGAGTTCGTAATCAATGTTTGTTTTGTGCTCTTCCAAGAAATAGCACCTCCAGCCATCATAAAAATATATCCAGAAGTTGATTTTCTATCGAACAACTAGCAAAATCAGCATCTGAATATCCAATCACTTTTAGGTCCTCAACTCTGCTATAAACGAGCATGAAATCCTTTGTTCGTTGTAGATATCTCATCACCTTCTTAGCTGCAACCCAATGTTCTTGACCTGGATTCGACAGATATCTTCCAAGAGTATTCACAGCAAAAGCAATATCAGGTCTGGTACATACTTGTGCATACATAAGACTGCCAACTGCACTAGCATATGGAACATTTTTCATGACTTCCTTTTCAACATCATTCTTGGGGCATTGATCTATGCTCAATTTATCTCCTTTCACAACAGGAGCTTCACCTGACTTACAGGTCTGCATATTGAATCTTTTCAAAACACGATCTATATAACTTTTCTGAGATAACCCCAGAACCTTCTTAGATCTGTCACGATGAATCTCAATGCCTAGAACAAAAGAGGCTTCCCCAAGATCTTTCATATCAAACTTTGTAGATAGAAAATTTTTGGTGTCATTCAATAGATCAACATCACTGCTAGCAAGTAAAATGTCATCTACATAAAGTACTAAGAAAATATATTTACTCCCACTTACTTTCATGTAGATGCATTGATCAAACTTATTTTCTTCAAAGCCAAATGATCTCACAACTTTGTGAAATTTTAAGTACCACTGACGTGATGCTTGTTTGAGACCATAGATGGATCTTTGAAGTTTGCACACCATATGCTCCTTTTCGGCTTCTTTGAACCCTTCAGGTTGCTGCATATATACTTCTTCATCCAGATCTCCATTTAGAAAAGCTGTCTTGACATCCATTTGGTGAAGCTCTAAATCAAAATGAGCCACCAAAGCCATGATTATCCGAAAAGAGTCTTTAGTAGATACCGGGGAAAAGACTTCATTATAATCAATACCTTCTCTTGTGTGTACCCTTTTGCGACTAACCTTGCTTTGAATCTCTCGATGTTGCCCTTATTGTCTTTCTTGGTTTTGAATACCCATTTGCAGCCGATTGGTTTATGCCCATCAGGTAAATCAACAAGTTTCCATACTTGATTAGTTGACATGGACATCATCTCGTCATTCATCGCTCCTAACCATTTATCTGCCTGATCACTATTAAGAGCTTCTTTGAAGGTCATCGGATCAACTACTCTTCCAATGTCAAAATCAGCTTCTCCAAGATAAACATGATAATCATTTAAAAGTGTTGGTCTTCTTTGTCGCTGTGATCTTCGCATAGGCATTTCGGAGCTACATCATTCATGGGGAATTTCATTTGTAATGGGAGGATCTACCGCCATATTTTCAGTATTTGCTTTCCCTGTTGAATTTCCAATCTGTTGGGATCTCGCATAGAATCATCATGTAAGATGGGCAATGGAATAGAGACCGTTTTATTTGGTTCTTCCATTTCGAAAGATTGAGAAGAACTCTTTTCAGCAACATCTAATTCCAGGAATTTGGCAGTTTGAGATTCAACGATTCTAGTGCCGCGAGAAGGACAATAGAACCTATACCCTTTAGAATGATTAGGATATCCAATAAAATAACATCTAGTAGTTCTGGATTCGGTCTTTTCGAGAAGGATCATAAATTTTCACCTGCAGGACAACCCCAAACTCGAAAATGATTCAAGCTAGGTTTCCTCCCAGTCCACAATTCAAAAGGTGTTTTCGGCACCGATTTACTAGGTACACGATTCAATATATAAGTTGCCGTTTTAATCGCATCACCCCATAAGTATTCAGGCAAATTAGAATTGCCCATCATACTTCGTTTCATCTCCATGAGTGTGCGATTTCGCCGTTCAGCTACACCATTTTGCTCAGGACTCCCAGGCATTGTATATTGAGCAACAATACCACAGTCCTGCAAATATTTTGCAAACGGTCCCTTTTGTTGTCCAGCCTCAGTATATCGCCCATAATACTCACCACCACGATCGATCTCGACAATCTTGATAATTTTTCCCAATTGTTTCTCAACTTTAGTACGAAACACTTTAAACATTTCAAGTGCATCAGTCTTCTCCTTAATTAGATAAAGATAACAATAACGGGAGAAATCATCAATGAACGTGATGAAGTATTTATTTCCACACAAGGTGGTTGAGTATGGCCCACTAATATCAGTATGAATTATCTCCAATAGACTTTGACTGCGAGTAGCACCTTTCTTCTTTGTTTTAGTTAATTTTCCCCTCACACAATCAATACAAGTCTCAATATCATCTGAGTCAAGAGGAGGGAGAATATCAGCCACGACAAGTCGTTTTACCCGTTCTTTGGAGATATGCCCCAATCGCTTATGCCATAGCATTGAAGATCTATCTTTGATTAAAGATCTCTTAGCAACAACATTCTCGACATTGAAAGAGCAATATGGTCTATCGGGAGATAAGGATAATCGATATAATCCATCAGACAAAACACAATTCCCAATAATTCTGGAATCATAACTCAAATCCACTCTTTTATTCGCAAAATGAAGACAATATCCAGCTTTGTCAAGCGAAGAAAGAGATACTAAGTTTCTCCTAAAATTAGGAACATAAAAGACATTGTTCAAGACAAGCTGAAAACCAGAATCTAAATTCAAAACAACTGTCCCTATGCGCTCCACATCAACTCCAAGTATTGTTTCCAACTTTAAGCTTTGACTCCCTCAGACTTGGACTCCTTAGATTTGTGAGACCCTGTAAGGTAGTAGTCACATGAACAGTAGCACCAGAATCAAGCCACCAAGAATCCAAAGGAACATCAACCAAATTTGATTCAAAACAAACCAACAACTCACCTTGGTGACTTTCTTTTCTTGTTTTTAGCCAAGCTTGAAATTTGTAGCAATTGGCTCTCTTGTGACCCTGCTTCTTGCAGTGAAAACATTTAAAATCCTTATCTCCATTTCTCCCATAGTTCTCATTTTTCCTAAAGTCTTGCCATTTCTTTGGGCCATGAGCATTTGACCCCTTAGGCTTCCATTTGCCTCTATATGAACTCAACTTGGCATTGGTAGTTAAGTGGGCAGACTCATACTTTTCCTTCTTTAATTTCTCTTCCTCAGTCACACACTTAGTAATCAAGGCATTAACACTCCATGTCTCATTCTGAGCATTATAATCAATCTTAATCTGGCTAAATTCAGCTGGCAAAACATTTAAGGCTTGATGCACAATATAATTTTCAGAAAGAACAATTTCATGGGCCTTAAGTTTGGACTGAATGTGGACCATCTTCAGTATAAATTCTCTAACACCCATAGCAGCATCATACCTCATGTTCGTTAACTCACTCAGCAAGTTCCCAGCTTCAGCCTTATCTGAGACTCTATATCTTTCTCCCCACCGCTTCAAGGAACTGTCGGCATTCGTATCTTCCGGCAAACCACTAATCGATGCTCAGCAATAGACCTCTTCATAGCAATGAGGCTCGTCGATTAGATTTTTCCCATTTAGTATAATGGGCCTTTTGATCTGCAGTACTTTGATCATTAGGCCCGGCAGGTTCATCCTCACGTAAAGCCAAGTCCATATCAACGATGCCCAAAGCAAACTCTATATCTTGCTTCCATCTCTTAAAGTTTGATCCAGTTAACATTTCAACCGTGGCATTGTTGTTATTTACAGCAAAGGTAACTGTTTAACACACATAATGCAATAAGATCAATTATGGGCAATAAGCAACTCAACAAAAATAATTAGTACATCATAAACTCCCCTTTGGGCAGAGTGTATAATGCACCATTATTTTTCCCAGCATGAAATTTATAAAAACAAGGAGAATTACATATAATTGTCAAGGATCCATCCCCTTTGGGCAGACAAATCCTTTAAATCATACATCTCCATAATATCAACATAGAGGGGAATTACATATAATTTTCAAAACATTTATCCCCTTTGGGCAGATAAATATTTTTCAATTATACATCCCCATCTTTTAAATATGGGAATAAACTTCATGCTATTTTTCCAAATTAATATACACAATAACTCCCTTTGGGCGAGTAATTGTATATATTAATCTTTTATCAATAGGGAACTCCAAAATTTATGCCCAAAATTCATCAAACAATATGAAACACTTTACAACATGTGCTTCCAATGATCATATTGCACTTTTTCAAACAACAATTTTTGCCACAATTTTTTTTTTTTTTTTTTTTTTATTATTTTTATTTTATTTTATATTATTATTATTAATATTATTTTAAATATTTACGGACTCCAACCGGGCCCAGGACCCTTCCGAGCAGCCCTAATCGGACCACGGGCCAAACCATGCGAGCAGGCCACGTGGCCCAACGCAAAAAAAATGGGCCACGAATCTTTTAAAAAAAAAAAATGGGCCAATTTTATTTTGGTTCATGGGCTCACGCCCAGAACCTTTTAATTTGTTTATGTTTATGGGCGTGAGCCCAGAACCTTATGTTTATGGGCTGGCCCAGAACCTTTTGTTTTTTTTTTTTTTTTTAATTTTAATGGGCGTGAGCCCAATTTGATGGTTTGGCCCGGCTGGAGGTCTTCTTCAACCTCCAGCCGGGGTCCAAATTTTCTGCAAACCGGGTCGCAGGACCCGGTTTCGACCGAAGCTCCAAAACCCCAAATTAATTTGTTTTTGATGAAATTTTTCTCATGGGTTTTGCTTATAACATCAATATGATTAACTATAATCAATCAAACGAGAAAAACCAACTAAATCTATCACATGCAAGCTTCAAAGTTTCGGAACTAAACCTCCCATGGCCGAAAAATCGGTTTTCTTAAATTTAAACCCTAAAAACTCAATTCAATACAACAAAAGATACTAAAACAAATATATAACAATACCCATACAACGATTTGCATCGAACATCAATCGATTGCAAGTAATTTGCAAATTCTAGAACTTTTTCACATACAAACCCTAGAATTTCAAATCTAAAATTCTCTCTCAATTCTCAACGAAATTATGCAAATTATATATGGTTGGAAAGATCTCAACATGTAGAACAAAAGCCCTATGGTTACGAGATTAATCAAGCAAAAAATATACACGAAAAAATAATGCCCATATTCGGCTCAAAGAGGAGGATTTCGAATTTGTCCATAAAAAAAAAAAAAATTGGGTTCTACAATCATATACGATCTGCTCTGATACCACATGTAGAAAATTTATTCTCATAAACAATTAATCAATTAAGAACAAACGGATCCATACATGATTGTAAAACACCGAGATCAATAAATACAGCGGAATTAAAGCGTACCTGTTTGAGCCATTGCTTCACTTGAAGAAAACTAGATCACTCTGATAATCAGGGATCTATCGGAATACCAGATCTTCCTCTCTATGACCTATTTCGATATAGCAGCTTTCAATGGGATTAAAGAATCGATAGGTATAACCTACCCTTTTTATAGGCTAGAGAGGGGCCTAGCAAACCCTAATCAATAGCGTGTCAACTGGGCCCTTCCCATTACGGAGCTTCAGTCAAACACAATTGCCTACACTTTTTTGCGCTCAACTAGGCTCGTTAACAATAGATGCCAATACCCAATTCAATCGATCACTTTAGGGTTTAACAAATATTGGAATATCCATTAACCCGATTATTTAAAATAGAAAATCAATTAATTAATGTAAGCCCATATTATAGGAAATTTCCAACAGGGTCAAAGTTATCCAAATCTGTAGGAAAGTTATGTCACCATCAAAAAGGGGAGATTGTTGGAGAAATCTTCTTGAAGTGTTTTGAAGTTGACAAAAACGTTTCCATCGTCTAGTCTAAAGGCTTGCGAGACTCTGCTATTTAAAGTCGAAGACCTCCAGGTTGAGACTCAAGACTCAAAGTCTATCCTCATTGACGGAGTCTCTAATCGGTTGAAGAAAGGTTATCAGAACTAGATGTTTCGTTAAGGATTTAACCTTATCAAGCTGGAGAAGATCTCGTGACTGGAAAAGACATAAGCGAGTCCTTTGATTGATCGAAGATTGACTCGATAATTGAAGATCCGGTGATTGTCTAAATATTATTGGAAGGTTCTACTTATGGAAACCGAGATCCTGATTGTATGGGCGAACATGATTGATGTACTATCAACACGTTCCTTTAATAGCTCGAACAATCTTCCTAATTGATTCCGTCCAACGGGTAGATTGGAGGAATTCCTTTGGTAAGTGCCAACGGGTATGATGGCATAAAGGAGTATATAAGGAAGACGGTCTTAGTTGTTCAAGGTGTGCGCGATAGAAGAATTCCAAAGTCTGAAGCTCCTTTTTGTTTAGACAA
The DNA here is from genome assembly GCA_014182385.1 of Eucalyptus viminalis. Classification (NCBI taxonomy): domain Eukaryota; kingdom Viridiplantae; phylum Streptophyta; class Magnoliopsida; order Myrtales; family Myrtaceae; genus Eucalyptus; species Eucalyptus viminalis. The sequence goes on from CM024531.1 coordinate 7,650,051, forward strand.
TTCCTTTGAGCGAATACTTGTATACAAAATAGGGTCTATATTTGTGAGAAATCTTAAGGAGGTGTGGTAGAATATCTACACTGTGGAATCAAGGCAAAGCTGTGCTGTAACTTCTCTTTTGTTCATAGTGGAATCCAGCTATAGGCTGTCGGTGAAGAAAAGAGTGGACGTAGGCATTATAAGCCGAACCACTATAAACCGCGTGTTCAATTTTCTCTTCTCTCGAGTCTTACTTTGATTATCGTTTGTCTCAAATCCATCAACTGCCTAGTATTGTGCAATTATCGAAGAAAAATCTTTTATATACCTATTCACCCCCCTCTAGGTACTCATACTAGCAATATCAAAGTCTTTTCTCGAGATGCAAAGTCCCACTTAGAGACCGAACCACATCAGATATGTAAGCTACATCTATTTAGGGACATCCATCAATGGTAACATATGGATGGAGGCAAAATCATGAGACCACGATATCATTATTCACAAATGAAATGCCAATAATATAGATTTTATATCATTATAACATGATGGACAAAATCAATCATTCACTTAAAAAAAATGAATGGGCACTCATATTATTTTGTCTTGTGGATTCAACATAGGTCCAGCTCTCTAAAAAATCTCTGTTCAATTATTCAAACTTTTGTGTCGGCAATTTAATATCTAGTGAGAGAGAGAATCGTGCAGTGCATGGAAAAATAAGACGAACGTCAGCAACCGGTACTTGTGGTTGAGGTAGATTGAGGATCCAACGTGTTGGTGCAAAGCCCGTCCCTTGTAGGACAACGGGTGACGTGAGGAAGGACGTAGGCATTTGGTTCTCTTTATACCTTCCATACCTAACTGCTCAAAGCGCAATTAATGTGAGATACAGCATGCACAAAGATACATAGACGAACCGGCCTTGAATATAACTTTTCAATCCACAACCACGTTGATAATTCAAGTGAAAATGGGTAGCATCTTATCGCTACGATATTTAGTGATGTTGCGTGTTCAATTAGTTCGTGACTCCATCAAACTTTTGTTAATGTTCTTTTCGACCTTTCACAAGCTCTCCATTATATTTTGGCAGTGATACAGAGTGTGAAGAAAGTGATAATGAATATGCCAATCTATGTCTGATGGCACAATCGGACTCAGACTCTGGATCAGACTTAGACAGTGAATTTGAGGTCACTATCAAGAAAAAGGTAAAGTGGTATCTTGACAGCGGATGCTCAAGACACATGACAGGAGACTCAAATTGTTTTATAAAGCTTGCTCAAGAAAATGGTGGAAAAGTTTCATTTGGAGGAAACAACAAAGGAAGTATTGTGGGATTTGGAACTGTGAAAATTGGAAATCTCACAATAAGTAATGTTTCCTTAGTGGAAGGACTCAATTACAATCTTCTTAGCATTAGTCAATTGTGTGATCTGGTTTCAAGATCTTCTTTCAAGAAGGAATATGTTACGGAATCGGTAAAGACTCTACTCGATCTTTCATGGGTCGAAGAATGGAAACATCTATCTTACGGATGTGAAACCAAATGAATCGCAATGTTTTATCTCAATTCAAGACGAAGCAAGCTTATGGCACTGAGAAAGCTTGGTCATGTCAACATGAAGCAATTAGCCAAAATCTCATCAAAGCAGCTTGTTCGAGGTCTACCCAAATTACCTTATCAAAGACGATCCATGCACTCCATGTATTCTGGGAAAGCAGGTAAGAAATTCTTTTAAGCCAATAAATCATGTCTCTACTAATCATGTACTGCAGTTGCTGCATATGGATCTCTTCGGACCAACTGAACACAGTACGGAGGTAAAAAAATATTGCCTAGTAATTGTGGACGATTACTCCCGTTTCACTTGGGTATATTTCCTTGCAAGTAAGTTCGAAACCTTCTCGTATTTTGAAAAATTTGCTAAAAGGTTCAAAATGAAAAATGATGTGTTATCTCAAGTATAAGAACAGATCATGGAGGTGAATTTGAAAATCAAGATTTTACAAAATTTTGTGATGAATCTGGCTTTAAGCATGTGTTCTCCTCCCCATATACTCCTCAGCAAAATGGAGTTGTGGAAAGAAAGAACAGACCTCTTCAAGAAATGGCTAGAACTCTTTTAATTGAAAGTAAGATTTCTTCACGATTTTGGGCTGAAGCTGTTTCAACAGCATGCTATATCATCAATAGAGTCTTCTTAAGACCTATTCTAGAGAAAACCCTTATGAGTTATTCAAAGATAAGAAGCCTATTATTTCATACTTTCACGTATTCGGTTGCAAATGTTTTATATTGAAAAATGCAAAAGATCGAGTTGGTAAGTTTGAAGAAAGATCGATGAAGGTATCTTCCTTGGATATTCTACATCAAGCAAAGCCTTCAGAGTCTATAACAAGAAGAGCCGGTCGTGGAGGAGTCAATGAATGTCAAATTTCAAGACTCAACGCAAGATGAATCAAGTCGAGACTCATCAAGAAGAGTCCGAACCGCTCCCGGACCTTCCAAAGCTTACAACTCAAGAAGCATCTCAGACTCTGGAAAACCAGCATTAGGTTGTTCGTGAAGATTCAAACAAAGAGAGAGATCATCAACCAGACAAATCAACAAGTAACTGGAAGCATAAGTCCAGTCATCCCAAAGAACTTATTATCGGCGAAATTAATGAAGGAATTCGCACCGATCAAAAAAGGGAGAAGAGTCTAGTGCTTTGTGGCTCTCGTTTTCGAAATTGAACCTAAGAGCATAGAAGAAGCTTTATCGATGAAAGCTGGATTGAAGCTATGCAAGAAGAGCTCACAGGTTCAACATTAATGATGTTTATGAATTGACATCCAAACCAAAGGTAAAACTGTTATTGGAGCTAAATGGGTGTTCGAAACAAGATGAATGAGAAAGGAAAAGTCGTACGAAACAAAGCAAGACTCTTGGCCAAGGGATATACGCAAGAAGAAGGAATATACTATGATGAGACTTACGCACCGGTAGCAAGGTTTCAATCGGATCTAGAGAATCCCATCTCGGTCTGCTGTGAAACGTATAATTAAATACGTTGCTTCATCATCAAGCATCGGTCTTTGGTATCCTAAGAAGGGAGACTTTAATCTTCGGGATATTGCACACGGATCTGGCCGGTTGCGAGTTGATAGAAAGAGCACTTCGGGAACTTGCTAGTTGCTTGGAAGTAGGACAGTGTCTTGGTTTTCAAGGAAACAAAGAACTGTGTCTCTTTCAACAACAGAAGCATAGTATGTAGCCCTTGGAAGCTGCTGTTCGCAAATTCTATGGATAAAACAACAGCTAAGAGACTTTGAAATTGAAGACTCATGCACGGAGATTAATTGCGACAACACCAGCGCTATCAACTTGACTAAAAATCCAATTCTCCACTCAAGAGCAAAGCATATAGAGATTCGACATCACTTTATTTGAGACCATGTTCAAAATGGAGATGTTTCAATTCAATTTGTTGACTTAAAGAACCAACTGGCGGATATATTCACAAAGCCTTTGGAGAAAAATCAATTTGAATCTATCCGTTCCAGACTCAACATTTTGAGGTATGAGGATATCAAAGTCTAAAGACTTTCAGACTAAGACTTACAAGACTTTATCTTTAAGATAGTCTTGGTACGACCGTCAGACTGTAAGTCTTTCTCTCTTGAATCTCATCTTGAAAAGGTACGATCGTCGAGGGCGTGTTTAAATTGTTGCTATATTTAATTGACGTAATTATTGCATCGTTTCATTTTAAAAAGAAGTTACTGAAGAAGAAGTGTCTCAGAACAGCAACCGAGCCCACAACATTCTCGGCAGCGTCATTCTCCTCCATCTAGTCCTCAAGGCGTTGATCATCAACAACAGGAAGAAATCATCGAGGATGCAGACCACGTAAGAGTTCAAAAATCCCGCTTATATTTACCAGCTATATCGTGCCTTAAAAGGAATTCGTACTCCTTTGAACTATGTTGATGATTTTCTTAAAGACAAAGGACATGTGAACGAATATATCTTTCTGCGAAAAATGGAAAGTTTGGGAATTGCTCGTAAATGGGTGGCTGAGGAAACCCTTGCGAATATCCCAAGTGATCCTCGTGATTGGGGGCCGAATCCTGTAGATGGGAATGATGATGACAAATTGTACAGTCAATTTCAACCGAAAATGGGTGTTGCGGTTGAAAATCAAGGAAGAATGGGAGATTTGTTCAGATCGAAGGAACAAAAAGATCTGTACTCGAAATTGCTAAAGCGTGGGGTAATAAACCCTAGGAGTGTGGATTTTGATTTTCTGGATGTTGTGAATGTGAACTTGAGGGAAAAGTTCAGTTATCTTCAACTTGAAAAGTTCCCGCTCGACACTACGAGAGGCCTATGCTGAATTAACTGCATATTTCTATTCAAATCTAAGCTTTTTGGATGCGAATAGATTCTCTTTCAGCGTTAAAGACCAAGACTATGTTGTGGATATGAATATCTTTGGCAGATGTGTTAGAAGTTGAAAGAGGAAGATATCAACCAATCAAAGTTTCCATTGCTCGGGCCACACTGGAATTGGTGAAGGACAAGAGAACAGATGAAAAGATCACATACTTAAGGATGAGTGCATTCAACATCTTGCTTCACAAGATTGTGATTAATTGCCTCCGACCGAAATCAACTTCCAAGAATGATGTCTCAAGTTCAGAGGCAAAGTTGATGTATGCCATCCTCTTTGGGAAAAGGTTTTCTCTCCCTCACACTGTTATGTTTCACATGTATAGAGCAATGATGAAGGACAGAGGTCAACTCCCTTACCCAAGCCTTGTTACGAAGTTATTCGGACATCTGAATATTCAGCCTCCGCAAATCTTTTGTGTTCGACCATGCGATTATATGGTGGTAGGACTGAAAATGGTGACCAAAATGCGTCTGAAGGAACTGAGCAAGGAGTTGGAGAAATTCAAGGAGAAGACTCCTGCCAAATCTCATCAAATCTCTTCTGCAGCTAAAAGAAAAGGGAAAGAGCCCATGGTTGCTCCATCCAAGAGAAGAAGAGCTCTCCTCGTTGAGGATGAAGATGATGAGGAAGACATCACCATCTCTGCAATGGCTTTGAAGAATTTAAGTCGTCCTGTTCCATAGAAAGAATCGGAACAAATGACGAAAGAAGCAGAGGAGAAGGAAGAAGAAGAAAGCTATCGGAATCAGTCAAGCGTGAGCAGTTGGGGTGCAATAGAGAGGGCACAGAATATATAATGACTCCATGTGCCGCATCGTTGAATTCCCCCTAGACTGTGTTTAAAATGCAAAGCAGTTTAGCCTAAAGGGCTTTGGAGGAAATGCAAAGACTGTTTGGTAAATTTTGTTTTGAAAAGCAACTTTGAAAGAAATGCTATTTGGTAGAAAACACATTTGTAAAGCCCATTTGGTGATTAATCTAAATATTTTTATTTTTTTTAATTAAAAAAAATGTTTGTAACTTTTTAAATTTATATTTGACAACAATGTTAAAGATGTTGTGTAAATAATTTTATGAAAATTAAAATTTCTTTTTTTTGCTAAAAAAAATCAAATGGAAAAAATTTACGTGCTCTCTTTCTCAATTACAAGAAGACTACTTTCATTACAATAAAAACATGATAACATATGCTTTGAGGAAAGGACATTATCCTTTAAAATTACAAATATCATTAATTATTTCCTAAATTCATAGTTATTTGATCATATAAACGTGCCATATTAGATGTTACATTATCATTTGAAGTATTACCCTCCTCACTTATATCATCAGAATATGTTGTATATAAATCGGAATCTAAATCCACTCTAGTAAAATGTGCATCATTCAAGGCATTTCTTCGTATATAATTGTGCAAAATCATTGGTGCTATCACAATTTTCATTTGCTTTGTATATGAATAACTTAGCATAGTTTTTGTCTGTGTTATGCAAATTCAAATGCATTGCTCGGGGATGATAATAGTTCATTTCGTCCATCAAGTTTAATAAGCCAACTTTCTTAAAGTGCGTTCTTTCTTTGGTGTTAACCAGCCTAACGTGAATTGCTCTCCTCCACTTGCTCATGTTGCTGTTACATTGTGAGATTCCAGATGTTGTAATAGCTACGTAATGATATAACCTTGTCACGAAAGTCGGATTCTTAAATGGTGGGTCACCCTATCGTAACTCAGAAAGCTAAATTCGATATTAGTTTTTCATGCCTCGATACAAAAGATAGGATGATGACTACAACTATGGGGGGGCGGGTCAATTACTAGCGGTAGCTCAGTCATTGTGACTTGAAAGATAGAACAACCCTGCAATTCTCTATATCCAGGCCAGATCACCCAAGCCAAGCTCCCTCTGCAAGTGAGAAAAGCAGAGAGTACTGCCAATGCGCACTAACTACCACAGGCAAGGCAAGTCTGATCATGAGATCCGGGAAGACCCTCCTCAAGCTCTTCACTTTTACAAGTTCAACCATATATGCAATAATGAAGGACAAAATGCTTTTATTTAAATCAACGGTGCAGAACCCAACAGCCTCCAAAGAAAGCTTTCACATCTCACAATGAATTCTCTGTCGGTATTGTACAGTTCTCACAGCTCTAGACATTACAAAATTCGAATATCTTGCAGTTACATAAGAATGGCACTTCATGTGGCGAAGCAATATAAACAAAAGAAAGCTGAACTCGAAAGAACTATAAATCAACAACAAATGAAAAACTAATTGACGAGTGGATCATAAGTACCCATGACATTACTCATGAGAGATATCTGAGTCTGTTCCATGGTTGTGGTTGCCTGCCGAGAGAGAAGAGGGATTGCCAATTTCTTTGCGATACGCTTCCCAAAGTTGGTTCTCTATGCCCAGTTTTCTAAGCTCCAACAGTCCCCGTTCAACTGTCTCACAACAAGAAGGAAAAAATCCATGGATCCTTCCTGACTTATTGCATTGTTCATATAATGCAAACTCGCCGGACTAGAAGACCCTGGAAATACTCTCTCGACATGCAGAGCTTTCATCTACCGATAATGGTAGTTCTCATCTGTTTTAGCCTGTTTTAAACCCTAATTCACAGTTTCAGCCCCTTTACTCTCTGCGATGAAACGGCGATTGAGCCTCACCTCCTCTTTTCGCTTTCTCCTTTTAATTGTCCGAGACTGGTAGCTCGATGAAAAGCTTTTCTTCCTTGGGCTCGTGCTCTTTCGCCTTTATTTTGTGAAATTCTATTCCTAAAACCCAATTCCCCGAAGCGATGAATCTGTCTTCGTTTTATCTATCTCTGAAGATGGTTTAATCGGGATTATCTCTTCTTCTCCATGATCAGTTCGGTTGTTGCTATCTTTTCACTGGACACCATGCTCTCCACCTGTTTGTTTTTTTCTTCCAACTGTCAACCAACTTAGTCACCCGTTCCTTTGTCGAAGTGTCAGTCATACCCTTTGCATGTCGCTTTTTTTCTCATCTACTATGCATTATGTATTGGGAATTACTCATGGACCCTCATGATCAGGATGAGACATCACGCCTTGCTGCCCTGTGCAATAGACTGGGCAGTTTATGGTCTGAGCAGGAAATAGATGTTTGGGAGGAGTCGCCATCCCTGGAAAAACTCGAAGAATGCCAGAGAACTTTAGTTGGTAAGATATTCACCAATTCCCCAATTAATTTACAAGCATTCCAAACTACAATGAGGATTGCCTAGCGCACAGAACAAGTAGAAATTTCTCAATAGGAAATGGGTATCTACGTGGCCAAATTCAAGTAGGAAAGTGATAAAAAGAGGGTTGAAAAAGGAGGTCCGTGGCGGTTTTCCACTAACTTGGTGCTCTTTCAATCTTGGAAGCCAAATACTCCTCTCCACAGGTACGATTTTTCCAAATGTGCACTATGGGTTCAAGTTTTGGCCTCCCCTAGAGTGGTGCACCGATCAGATGATAAGCAAAGCGCTTAAACATGTTGGGAGGGTGTTGGAAGTAAAAGTTGATAATCAGAGGGCATAACCTCAAAAGTAGGACGTGCTAGGTAGAGTTTAATCTAGATGATCCATTGAAAACAGGACAACCGATTCGACTTGACGGTAAAGCATTTTGGCTGGACTTCCGGTACGAACGGCTCCCCCATTTTTGTTATTCCCGCGGACGGTTGGGCCATTATGCAATGTACTGTCAGAATATACCTTTTAATGAAGCAAAGATGGCGGGTAAGGAAAAGATGGCTTTCGGTCAGTGGTTACGCGCTGAAGTAAAAGAGAATAGTCCATACCGGCGGGCTTTCTATGAAGACGGGTCTCCCTCGACCGATGGCCCTAATGAAGTTATCCCAAACTCCCCTTTTAGGACACCTAACGTTCTTGCTTTGCCACCTGCAGCAGCCACCGAAAAGGCAGCTTATCATGAAGGTATAGAGAAAAAGAAAGCAGTGACTACTGATTTGATCCCCCTATCCTAAAAAATGAAAGGCGTCCAACATTTACCTCTGGAAAAGGAATCAAGTGTTTCTATCTTAGCAGTGGACACCAACTTCCCAATGCAACAACTGACCCCTCCGGTGGAAGCAGGAGACACTTTGTCCCGACCCATGAATGTTATTGTAGAAGGTGCTTTGACTCCAGCACTTGCTCGGCACCAAGGGCATCGAGATAAAACAATAGTAGCTGTCAACACGAAGAAAGCAAAACCCTCTTACTTACCTACTAAAACAGGGACAACAAAGAAACTCAAAAGGTATAACACCTACGATTCGTGCTCTCATGGACATGAAAATGTTGATGATACTCATTACTGGAAACTCCTGTCCTCATGGCTGATGAAGTCGAATCGGGCCGAGGTGGCTTGCCCGAAAAAGCCATCGGTGGTAAAATGAAGCTCCTCTCCCGGAACCTGTCGGGGCCTTGGCTCTCCCCTGACGGTTCAAGCCCTAACGACCCTAGTGGCCAAAGAGAAGCCGGATGTTATTTTTTTGATGGAAACTAAGAATCGAGAGCTAGTTCTTTCAAGAATTCAACGGAAACTGCGTTTTGTTAACTCCCATATTATAAATCCAATAGGCATAGCTGGAGGTCCGGCCATGTTTTGGCATTCTCATATATCTCTACGGGTGGAAATAGCTACTCAAGACTTTTTTGATACTATATGTACAGAGACAGGGAGAGGAATCACCATGCGACTGACCTGCATACATGCTCCAGCAACTCCTAATTCGCGCCAACCTTTATGGACTGCACTCAGACGCCTGGCTTTCATCAACTCTTTACCCTGGGTTTGCGTAGGAGACTTCAATGAAATAATCTACCAATGGGAGAAGTTTGGTAAGAGACCCCCTGATTTTTCTCGAATGCAATCCTTTAGAGAAGTCCTACATGATTGTGCACTAATGGATATTGAAAATAAAGGATGCGCATTCACTTGGACGAACAATCGAGATGGGGAAGAATTGGTTAAGGAGCGGTTGGATCAGATTCTGTGTACCTGGAATTGGAGGATTACTTATTATGAGGCTGAAGTCTTTGCTTTACCAGCAGTGGGTCAGACCACAGTCCTTTGGTGCTTAATACTGATGGCCAACAACGTCGTAATGGTAAGATCTTCAAATTCGAAGCTTAATGGTTGCAGAATCAGTCTTGTCGGGAAGTTATTCAGGTGGCCTAGTCTTTAGCTCAGGCAAAGGGATATAACCTACCAAAAGTATTAAAACAGGTTAGTTGGGCTCTTTTACGATGGAGTAAAGTCAGTTTTCCTAAAGCAAATGAACAGATTGCAACCATACAGCAGAAACTTCAATCAATAACAAATCAAACACAGGGTTCTTATGACAAGCATCTAGTACAACAGTTGAAAGAAAAGCTTCACAATGCTTGGCAGCAGGAGGAACAATATTGGGCGATGAGGTCTAGGATCAATTGGCTCCGGTGGGGTGATAGGAATACTAGTTTCTTTCATGCCACTACTATTCAACACATAAATAGAAATAGAATAAGGATGCTACTCGATGAAGAGCAAATATGGGTTAGCAACGACCGGATCCTCAAGTAAATGACGATGGAATTCTTTTCAAAGCTCTATAAATCCGAAGGCTCTTGTGACTATAGGCTGATTCTTGAGAAAAGTGAGTGTGTTGTGACTAATGACATGAATATGCAACTCATTTCAGAAGTTACCCGAGAGGAAGTCAAAATAGCCGTTTTCCAGCTGGGGAAAACTCAGGCCCCAAGTCCAGATGGCTTCAATGGTCTCTTCTACCAACATCATTGGGATATATTAGAAAACGAGGTTTTCTTTTCGGTTCAACAATTTTTTTTCAATCTGGTTTTATGCCACCGGAACTAAACCGAACCACAATCACACTCATACCAAAAGTCCCGAACCCAGACTGCCTAGATCAATACAGACCCATCAGTCTTTGCAACTTTGCATATAAAATAATCTCCAAAGTGATCGCTAACCGTCTAAAACCCCTCCTTCCCGACATCATCTCTATAGATCAAAGTGCATTCGTCAGTGGTCGTCAAATACAGGACAATATCCTAATCGTGCAAGAGGTTCTACATCAGCTCAAGACCAGAACTCGCAAGCGAAAATTCCAGGCTGTTGTTAAGATGGACATGAAAAAGGCGTATGACCGAGTCGAATGGGACTTTCTCCACAACTACCTTCTCAGGTTAGGTTTTCATTCTACTTGGGTTATGTGGATTATGCAATGCATCACTACTGTTTCCCTAAGTGTTAAATTTAATGGGGAACAGCTAGAGTATTTCCACCCAACGCAAGGAATTCGACAAGGAGATCCTTTATCTCCCTATATGTTTATTCTTATGGCAAACATGCTGACTACTCTCATCCATCAAGCTATCCATATGGGGAACCTTAAGGGTATCCATCTAAATAGATGGTGTCCAACTTTGACTCATTTGTTTTATGCCGATGATGCTATCTTCTTTCTACATGGATCAGTACAGGAATGCCGAGAACTAGCCAACATTCTGAACCAGTATTGTTTGCTACGGGACATGCTATAAACAGAAACAAGTCGGGTATTTTCTTCAGTAAAGGCTGCCTTGACAGACTTAAGGAGACTTTAGCTCAGGAAATCAGAATACCAACGCTAGCAAAAACTGGGAAATATCTTGGTATCCCGTCCGATTGGGGACGATCTAAACGAGACATGTTTGCTTGGATACTCGGCCGAGTCAATGCCAAACTTGATGGTTGGAAAGAAAGTCTTATCTCTAAGGGGGGAAATGAAATCCTTATTAAGAGTGTTGTATAGGCAATCCCATATTATGCTATGTTCATTTTTAAGATACCTGTTTCGCTTTGCCAGTCCATTGAAAAAAAGATTGCCCGGTTTTGGTGGCAAAATGATAGCCAGAGAACTGGAATCCATTAGAAAAAAACGGGAAGTGCGAAGACCGGAAAGAAGATGGGAGGTCTAGGATTTCGAGACCTAGTGGCTTTCAACAAAGCCATGTTAGGAAAACAGGCCTGGCGACTAATACAACATCCTAATTCTTTATGGGCCACACTCTTCAAAGGCCTGTATTTTCACTCTCATGACTTCTTAATAGCTTCAAAATGTACTCGATCTTCTTGGGGTTGGCAGAGCATCCTAGTTGGAAGGGATTCCATTTTATCAAAGCTTCAATGGTCGATAGGAGATGGAACGAGCATTAGGATTTGAGAGGATCGTTGGCTTCCTAAAGGTAAAATAGGCGGAACAGCTGCTGCACAGGAACCTGAAAGAGTTACTGATCTGATTGACACAGAAACTAATCGATGGAATCTATCTTTCTGGAACGTTTTTATGATGGTGAAACTACCGCAGAAATTCTTAAGATACCTATCAAAGCCGAATATACGGCGGAGACAAGGTCATTTGGCCGTGCACAGTTCAAGGAGTTTTTACTGTGAAAAGTGCATATAGTGTTCTTAGACAGGCGGCATCTACTACTACTTTCAACAGAGCATCTTCCTCATATCAACCACCACAGCAACTATGGAACACCGTATGGAAACTTCAGATTGCTCCCAAACTTAAATTTTTCCTCTGGTCACTATGCCAGAACGCCTTGCCCACAAAAGATAATCTATTTCGCAGGAAAATTAGTGCTAATCCTATATGTACCCTCTGCTCATCTAAACAGCCAGAGACGACGGAACACTTATTTTTATGCTGCCCCTGGACCTCACAGGTTTGGTCTCATCCCTAAGTCAGAGTTTCTATACAACCAGCAGAAATTCATCTCATAGAGGAATGGATTACTAATCTGTCTACAAAAAACTAGACCGTACCTGGTTTGGAGCTGATCGCCACCCTGTTATGGCAAATTTGGAAGTCTCAAAATCGCTCCATCTTTGCTCAACAGAGACCCGATCCCTTTCAGGTTGTTGCTCGCACTCTTGGCCAGGTATGCACGGCTGCTATAGTCTCAGCTTCCGTCCATGGAGTCGCTTCAAACCGCAGGTGTCCAGATCCCAGTACCCAGGTGTCCAGATCCCAGTACCCTGTGGTGGCCTCCAGATCCAGGAGCCCTAAAGATCAACATCGACGGGGCTTATCAGCCAGGAAGCACCACTAGATTAGTCGCCTATCTATGTCGCGATCAAACCTGTACTTTGATTGAAGGGTTTACAAAGACCGTACCTGCATCTTCGGCATTGCAGGTCGAGGCTCAAGCCCTAAATATTTCTCTGACTCATCTTATCAACTTCAACAAGAATAGGGATTTCCTCCTTGAGTCTGACTGCCTTGTGCTGGTTGAAGCGGTTCGGGATATGGACGCATCACCACGGGAGATCAGACCCTTGATCGCCAAAGCTGTAGCTCTCCTCTCTCGTCTTCCTCGTTTGCGTGTTAGGTTTTGCCCTAGAGAGGCTAATTCAGCGGTAGACTGGGCCGCAAAGGCCCAAAACAATGGCTCTTTACCAGACGCTTGGGCTTTGTCCCCCCCGGCTCCTTTGTTAGACTTAATAGCTCTCGATGCTTTTCAATCAGGATGTAAATTTCGGTTCAGATAATGCAATGTTTCTTTCCGTCCAAAAAAAAAAAAAAAACTCTACAATTCAGTATATTTCCCACGGACACCTCACATAGACCATCCTACTCATCTACAGACTCGAAAGTTCTTTTCTTCTTGCATTCAGAATTGAATTAAACATGTAGACCTTAATACAACCTTAACAAGTACAACTTAACTTCCCCTATATGCGAAGAGAGCTACCACATAGGAAATCTCCTCAAGGACCCCCACGGGTCAATGTCCAAATGCTAATACATTTCAGTAGAATTCAACCTAAATCCATCAATTACATGAAGAGACAAAACACTGTTGCAGTGCCTACAACTCGTACATTTCACGAGTGATCGGCAAACATGATTTTTGCTCTAGTATAATAGCTCTCACTTGGCATTGAAACATAAAACTCCAAGCAAACAATAAACCCAGAAACGGAATGAAACTATACGCTAACTTGGTTCGGCTATTTCAATGAACACATGATGAGCAATGAGTTAAAAAAAACAATCAGCCCGAAACGGGAAAAAATCGTTAGCGCAAGCTGATGCACGCAACGAAGCATCAGATTGGAACTAGAGACTAAACGCGAATCAGCAATTCCAGCAACCGTGAACGTCACGACAAACGGCTAAAGTCGGAAACAGGCAACCCCGAAGCATGGCATCTCCAGTCTCGAGCCACCGAAGCCCGGGCAAAAAACCGCACTCAACGACAGGGGAGGGGAGGGAAACCACAAGAAACAAAGGAGAAATCATACGGACCGTGAGAAACGCTGGACCCACTCGGCGATTTGCAGTATCCGCAGGAGCTCCTCCACCGGCCACAGTCCAAGACCACCGACTCCCCCCTTCCTCACTGGGAACAATGGGCTTCGGGAGCGAGGGGGAGAGAGGAGAGACAAACTTGCAGAGGATGAGCAAAGGAAAAGCGCAATCGAGCGGTAGTCAAGCGAGAAGCGGTCGTCATGAGGGAGAGAGCGGAGGGTGCAAAGCAATGGAAGGGTGGGAAGAGAAACGAGATCTAGGATTCTTTTGGTTTTTAAAATGGGCAAAAGTGATTTTTTCATAATGTTTTAAGGGAAAAATAGACAATTTACCATTTTCATTAAATGAGGCCTTCAACATTTCGAAAATATTGAAAGGTCGACTTTCACTTTAGAGCCCCTTGGAGAATGATTGCTGAACACCTCAATTTGGGGTAAAAGGGCTTTTGGACTTGAAGGGGCTTTCTAAATGCCCATCCAAATGCACCCTCAATCTTATCTTTGACTCTTGACTCTTGGACGGGAAGCCTTTGGGCCGCATCTCCTCCGGATTTAAGCAAATCACAACCGTACAAATCGTGTGGGTCCCGCTACAGCTCATATCCCCTCGTCTGTATTCCCACTTCCCACCCTATAAATAGGGCGCCCCAGTTCGCAGTTGAGCCACGCACTCACTTGGGTAGTCTTCCTTGAGATTTCTCTGGTGATCCGCTAGCTTTGAGCGATGAAAATGGCTTCCTCCAGGGTTTTCCTCCTGTGCGGCCTGCTTCTGGCCATTCTCCTTCTCATGACCGCGCAGGTCTCGGCTTATGACCTTGCTGAGGAGACTCAGTCACGTGAGTGCTCTCGACAATGAAGTCTTCCCTCAATTTACTTATCTAATTCTCTTCAGTTTGATGGGAAACGCATTCTCACTTTTGACGTGTATATATGTTTCCGTGTGATTGTCCGTCGTGCAAGCACTCGTGTTTGTTAAAGGCAGACAGACAAATAATCATGGAAAATTATTTGTAGAAATGTTTTTATCGAGGCGATAGACGAAACGAATTGCAAACTTGATTATGAGGGTTCCGTCAATGTCTTGTTAGCTTCCGTTGTTCACGGTAGATTAATTAATTTATGAATTTTGAGAAAGGTATGTTGTAGAATATCAAAATGTGACGTACATCATAAAAGGTCATAAAGAGATCAACAAAACGGTAGCAGTTTCAATAGTTGCATCTTAACTTACTACTCTACGTATTCATACAAAGTAAGTTAGATTACATTTTATCTGTTAGTGGACTCGAATATGATCACATACTGTGCGTTTATATTTCAGAGGAGAGCGTGAAAGAGGCTAACTACGGCCAAGGATATGGTGAACACGGCCACGGTGGAAAGGGGTATGAAGGTGGCTATGAAAAGGGTCACGGCGAGCACGGCCACGGCGGTCACGGCCACGGTGGTCATCATGGTGGTCACCCTCCGTAAGAAACCGAAGATGTCAAGAACTAGATAATGGACTCACTTGGGTCCATCATCCTGCTGGGAATGTAGGGGAATGTAGGAGAATATATGCCATGTAACTCATAGAAGCTTAAAAACTTCTGCAATAATGGTTGAATAAAATGGTTTCTCCACTGTCATGAGCAGCTTTGTTGCGTTTCAGATGGTTCTTTTGGTCATTTCAAGTACGAGTCGTCTCAAATGTCTACTGATGTTTGCATGTGAATGAATAAAACCCACTTTAATTTGCGACAAATTCTATCCCCTAGCTCTGTCTAGCAAGTGCTATTTCTCGAGTTTCCCATCTTTTTCTTATTGGAGACGTCGGATTCAGCTCAGGGTATGAGAACGTATATTAGACATGAGGACTCCCAAAGTAAGTGCAAGTTATGCAAGCACGCATGGTTATGTTTTAATTCATAAAAACTAGCGGGTACAGTATTGTGCTCTTAGAATGATTATGCACCTGTTTCAACTTTGGACATGGTGACCGCGGAGGAACGTCTACTCAGGTTTCCATTATTTTATGAATAACCAACTGGAAAATCAACAACGGGAACATGTGAAAGTATTTCACGTCACCGTTGCATCAAGCATCATTCATCCGGATTTGCAAATAGCCCATGTTTTTCCCAACCCTGGTTTCAGGAAAATTCCTTCAACTGAACTTCTGACTGGTGCTCTCGTTTTTATTTTATTTTATTTATGTGGTGATAATATTTATAATATCATGACTTGTAAGGTGCGATACATTAGTCAAAGGTATGAATGAAGAAACTTTCCTTCGATCAAGGATGCAAGAAAATATGGCTCTTTGCAGATTGCCTGTCGCAAATTTTTTAATTCAAAAGTAAATGTCCCATGTAGTGGGTTTTTGCAACAACATAGAACCCGAAAAGGACATTACGGTGCAAAAGTCTTCTTGTCTACTCAGTCTATCACGTGTGTCTCTAATCGAAATGAAACCCGGTGCGGAAATGCATTTCTACTCAACCTATATCCTTCTGTCATTATCTCTCATTGCGTACTCTTTCTTTCTTTTCTTTTTTCTGAGAAAGTAAAAGTAGCATGTGAGAAACAGGAAGGCAAGGATTATACAGCTAATGTTGATATTAAGCTAATAATTTTTTTGGACAAAAAACACTCACTTTTGAATGTAAAATCTTGAATTTGTTGATATCTGCGTGTTGCTTTCAACGTAATTAATTTTAGATTGCCATTTTGCAAGGTCTGTACCTTATCCTCTAATAATAAAGGAAGTTAATTTTACTGAGTCAAGTCGTATAACTTTATCCACAGACTCCAAGGTGCTTTTACTTGTATAGTTGTATGTATATGTTTCGTGTGATACCAATCAGAGCATAAAAAGAATTGCTCCAATCAGTGCGGATGAAGTGACAAAAACGTAAAAGCGATGAGACCATCTTTCAACAATGAACTGTTGCGTAAGATAAGAGACTTCCTTACGGACATCGTGTTCCTTGAACTACGTAATCATTTAAAAATATCAAGTTATAAGCAAATGATACAAGATATATATGTGCATATAATATATTCTGGTAATTGTTTTTGCTAAGGCTGTTATTAGATAGCACATGTTGAAGAATCAACTATAATGTATGATCAAATTCATTGCACTATCGCTTATATCCTAAATTATTTCCGAGGGATATCATATACTTACCATTTAGGTTATCATACGTCTGTATTCATGAAGAACATCTAGAGCCCTTCACGTACTCATATTTGTATGTGTGTTTACATAGATGAGGTGCAGAGGAAATCGATAGATGACCTAAACCTAAACCGATTTGCCACATCCCTCTCAGGTTCCCCACCGAGGCTGACTTATATGAACTTAATGTTGATCTAAATCTCGAAGCTAAGATAAGGTTATATCCGGACCAAACGTCAACTTTTCTTACGACGGCACGTCACTACCTAATCTTGGAGGCCATTTTATTGATCGTGATCGTCAAAAACCCTGTCGCTGAAAGTTTCTTGCTGGACTTACATCATATATTTGACTTTGGAATACTTATGTCTCTTCTGTTGTTTTGGTTTGCCATAATTTAATATGAAGAATAGTTTAAGAATATGCATTAATTCCTCCTGATTAGAAAGAACACGTATCATTGATACGTTCCAAAAGGATGGATTGTTATGATATTTTTGTCTACGGAATGTGATGTTTAACCCCTATATAACAATAATGATTTTTATTATGTATAAGATCTCTTATTTGAGTAATTAATTCTTGTTTAACTAATTGGAGGCACGTCACTACCTAATCTTGGAGGCCATTTTATTGATCGTGATCGTCAAAAACCCTGTCGCTGAAAGTTTCTTGCTGGACTTACATCATATATTTGATTTTGGAATACTTATATCTCTTCTGTTGTTTTGGTTTGCCATAATTTAATATGAAGAATAATTGAAGAATATGCATCAATTCATCCTTATTTGAAAGAACACGTATCAATCAATATGAAGAATAATTGAAGAATATGCATTAATTCCTCCTGATTAGAAAGAACACGTATGATTGATACGTTCCGAAAGGATGGATTGTTATGATATTTTTGTCTACGGAATGTGATGCTTAACCCCTATATAACAATAATGATTTTTATTATATATAAGATCTCTTATTTGAGAAATTAATTCTTGTTTAACTAATTGGACATCTCTCACATGAAAACTTAACTTTAAATAAATGTGGGTGATGTCCATATTTATAACTCATCCATACGAAGAATTCAAAGTTAGGAAGATGAGGTCTTACTGTGTATGCCCAGTTGTTGATCTTTAGGAATACTATATTATTTCACAAGTTTTAAAGTGTACTCAAGTCTTCACATTTATATTATTGAAACGGCGTGGTTACGTAGAAGTGAAATCCAATATTTTCCTGGATCTAATAAAAATTTCCACTGCTAGCACGCACATGTTTATACCCTGTCCCACCACGAGCTCTTTGGAGTCTATAACGAAGGT
Source organism: Eucalyptus viminalis (assembly GCA_014182385.1). Taxonomy (NCBI): domain Eukaryota; kingdom Viridiplantae; phylum Streptophyta; class Magnoliopsida; order Myrtales; family Myrtaceae; genus Eucalyptus; species Eucalyptus viminalis. Next base: position 7,668,286 of record CM024531.1, read on the forward strand.
GTGACTTTGTGCAAATCATTCTTCATCACGAGCAAACTCAGATCTTAGCTTGCAAACTTGCCGAGGCAACTCATTCATCTCGTTGATATCGCTTCCCCCGGACTTCTACATGGTTCGTATGTATGATCAAATGGCACTCCCTACTAATGTTTCTTATGAATTAATCATCTCGTCATTCTTACGATGAGAAGCTCGTGATAGTCAGGGAAATCCGGGCACGTAAATATTATCTCATTTGAATGAAATGATTTAACAGAAACTTGGAAGTGGAATTTTGAATCCCATCACATATGTGATAGTTCTGATCTCTACTAGGAGAAAATGTCATATAGTACATATTCTGATGATATACTGATGAGATATAGTACATATAGTACCATGAACCCGATGATAATCATGAGCATGTTGGAAATTAATCTAGAGAAATCAAACTGTTTGTTGTAATAAGAACATCAATGTAAAGAAGATGATAACAACTTTATAATATCCTTCATTTTACTAATCTTGGAGAAGAATAAAATAAGATATCACTGAAAAATAACATAAAATTGGAGGTGAGGTACGGATATCCGAATCTCCTTAAGGTGCTTTGCAAATTCACGAACTATGCCTCCCAAGATACAATACCTTGAACCTATTTGGATTAGCACTATGCAAACAGGACTCAGTCGAACCGTTCAATTGAACCAGCACACCCAGAAAAAACGGAAGAGTAGAAAAGTATATTAAAGCTCTTTTGGAATCGAGTCGAAAAAACCAAAAACCCAAAAAACCATCAAGAAGCTCTATGATCCTATCTATTTATAGAGCTTTTTAGTTCATGTACAGAAGAGATACATGAATTAAATAGACGTACGTATCCACGAAATTCATGAATCAAGAGATACGCGAATCCAAAGACACATGAATTCAAGAGATTCGTGAACTTAATAAATACATGAATCTAGGAAATTCATGAATTCAAAAAGAGATACGTGAATAGAAAAAACGTATCTTAATTCATTAGCTTTCGTTGATCCATTAACCATAATTATAACCATAATTATAACAATTCCCCACATTAATAGATCAACAAAACATTTTTGACTCGAAGAAATCTGAGCATACCTGTTGAAATACACCGCATCAAGATAGGTAGCTTTCGCTTTGAACCTTCTTTAGTGAAAGCCTATCGGACTTACTTAACTGGTCGGTGGACTAAGCCTTGAATCGCCAGTTGTTTGTGTAAGCCTAGACAATAAACCTCACATAGAGTATTTCCAATTCAAGATTGGTTCTCGGTTGTGTTCATTCTTTTGGCCCTGAACCTCTCGGGATTCATGCGTGCTTTAGAAAATCTAGCCTTAAAGATTTTCATAGAGTCGGCTAGCTCCACGCATATAAGTGCATTCCTATTAAAGATATCTTACCATATTCCACTTGGATGTTACATTCCAAGTTATAGGAATTATTAAACACATAGCGTATTCTTAATAACGCTGTCGGAAAGCACTGTTACATCATAGGAATGGGAGACAGTGCTTACACTAAAGTTTCCAAAATTTGCATTGTCCTATTGAATCTAGACCATGGGATCTCCAATCGCACAGGTTAGGTTTCCACCCCGGAATATCTTTATTGGGTTAAGGCTCTTAAACCCATTTCCCTTGATGCGTAGTTTATCTGCTCCCTTTTAACAAACATTTTGTCAGCGGATCCGCAATATTTTCTTTTGACTTTACAAAGTCTAAAAAAATGATTTCATTTGAGAGCAATTGCTTTACGGTATTGTGTCTACGACAATGTGTCTAGACTTACTATTATAGATCACATTATGCACCCCCACACTTTTAGAAAATTGTAGGATGATAATTTTTCATTCCATAACTTGTATGGAGTTTTACCTGTCTTTTTGTGGGGTATTTTATTAAAAATATAATTTGTTGTTAAAACTGCCCCCCTCACAAGTTTTGAGGTAAACCTGAACTCAAAAGCATGGCGTTGGCCATCTCCTTTAGTGTCATGTTCAATCGTTCAGCAACTCCTTTTTGTTGTGGAGTATAAGGTACATTCGTTTGGAGAATTATTCCAAAATGAGTACAAAACTCTTTGAAATTGATTGAACTGTATTATACTCCTCTATCAGACCTAAGCACTTTGATTTGTTTATCAAGTTGGTTTTCAACTTCATTTTTATACTTGACAGTCATACTCATAGTCTCATCTTTGCTAGTTAGTAAATGAACATAGCAAAATCTAGTACAGTCATTCACAAATGTGATGAAGTACTTCTTTCCACCTCTACTTTTTACAAACTTTAAATCACATAGATCACTATGGATTAATTGTAGAAGTTCACTTGTTCTTTCAATGGATTTGAAAGGTTTCTTGGCAGACTTGGCCTCAACACAAGTCTCACACTTGTAACGGGCATCCAACTCAAATCTTGGAATTAACCCCAAGTTTGTTATTCTCTTCATTGTACCATAGTTTACATGTCCTAATCTACTATGCCATAGATAAGGAGACACAACAGTGTAAACTGAAGACTTTTCTTTATTAATAGTCTTCGGGTACACATAATTCGAGTTTACATCAATGATAGCCACATTGCTTTTAAACAAGTCATTACACAAGTACCATTTCCCCACATACATCCCTCCTTTTCCTCTTCCAGCAATTTTTGCTGATGCAGAGTTAGCCATATAAACCTTTTCATCTTCTTCAACATTCTCATAAGATGAGAACATGTGTTTATCTGCACATATGTGATTTCTGGCACCTGTATCTAGCCACTAGCCACTAGCCATTAGTGTTCGACATTAGAGATGCTTCGGACATCACCACAGTAGACAATCTCTATTTGGCTGTAATGGAGGTGTTGCCATCACAATAGGCAAGGTTCGTTGAACTATCCCTCCAGAAACAAAGCCAAAAGCCATTTGGCATGTACTGTTCTAAAAAACAGTCCCGGGCATACTAGTTGTATGACTTGTACCCGCACTACCAAAATTGGTGTTAGCCCAAGGGCCCGTAGCATTAACTGCTACAAATTCAGACCTTGAGGGTTGAATATCTTCCATAGCAACGGTCAAATCGACCATAGGAACGTCGGTTGAAACATTATGAACATTGAATGGCACTTGATTGTTTTCAGCCATCTCAATAATCTAACAAGAACAACAAACAGTGAGTGATATAATCGCCTTAAGATTGTTGGAAATTATATCCAAAGAAAACACAAATTGTTTGTTGTAATCAAAACATCAATGTAAAGAAGACGATAAGAACTCTCCTTTTACCAATCTTGGAGAAGAAGAAAATAAGATATCACTGAAAAATAACATAAAATTAGAGGTGAGGTACGAATATTTGAATCTCCTTAAGGCGATTAGTTCCTGCTAATGGTGCTTCGCATATTCACGAATTATGTTTCCCAAGATACAACACCTGGAACTTGTTTGGATTAGCACTATGCAAACAGGACTCAGTTGAACCATTCAATTGAACTAGCACATCCAGAAAAAACGGAAGAGTAGAAAAGTATATCAAAACTGTTTTGGAATCGAGTCGGAAAAACCAAAAACCCAAAAAACCATCAAGAAGCTCTATGATCCTATCTATTTATAGAGCTTTTTAGTTCATGTACAGAAGAGATACATGAATTAAATAGACGTATGTATCCACGAAATTCATGAATCAAGAGATACGTGAATCCAAGAGATTCATAAATTCAAAGACACATGAATTCAAGAGATTCGTGAACTTAATAAATACATAAACTAAAAGATACATGAATCTAGGAAATTCATGAATTCAAAAAGAGATACGTGAATAGAAAAAACATATATTAATTTATTGGCTTTTGTTGATCCATTAACCATAATTATAACCATGACCACGGCCACGATGCATAGGAAATAGCCTGGCTGCACAGGCAACCCATAGAAGGAAGTGAAGACAGCGGGAATGTAATTAGATATCTACTGAATTTTAAGTTGCTGCTCCTAGTACGTGATATTGCTAGTATGAGTACCTAGAGGGGGGTGAATAGGTGTCTAAACAATTTATCGATATACGGAAGCGATTCTTAGCATATGATAGAAAGTAAATTCTCTCTTAATTATCAAAATGAAATACGATCGAGGTAGAGAGAGTAAGGAAGAGAAAATTGAACACGGGATTTATAGTGGTTCGGCTTTATTCCAAGCCTACGTCCACTCTTCCGCACTGACAGCTCACCGGCTGGATTTCACTATGATCAAAAGAGAAGTTACAGCACAGCTTTGCCTTGATTCCACAGTGTAGATGTTCTACCACACCTCCTCAAGGTCTCTCACAAATATAGACTCTCTTTTGTATACAAGTATTCACTCAAAGGATTTATCTAAACAAATAGGAGCTTTAGACTTTGGAATTCTTCTATCGCGCACACCTTGAACAACTAAGACAGTCTTCCTTATATACTCCTTTATGCCATCATACCCGTTGGCACTTACCAAAGGAATTCCTCCAATCTACCCGTTGGACGGAATCAATTACGAAGATTGTTCAAGCTATAAAAGGAACGTGTTGATAGCCCATCAATCTTGTTCGCCCATACAATCAGGATCTCGGTTTCCATAAGCAGAACCTTCCAATAATACTTAGGAAATCACCGGATCTTCAATTATCGAATCATTCTTCGATCAATCAAAGGACTCCGTTATGTCTTCTCCAGCCACGAGATCTTCTCCAGTTGATAAGGTCAAATCCTCAACGAAACATTCAGTTCGGATAACCTTTCTTCAACGGATTAGAGACTGTCAATGAGGATAGACTTTGAGTCTTGAGTCCGGCTGTCCGGAGGTCTTCGCACTTTAAATAGCAGAGTCTGCAAGCCTTCGACTAGGCGATAGAAACGTTTTGTCAACTTCAAAATACTTCAAGAAGATTTCTCCAACAATTTCCCTTTTTTGATGGTGACAAAACTTTCCTGCAGATTTGGATATCTTTGACCTGCAAAACATTCCTCAAACACATATGCATATCTTATAGAAATAAATAGCTAATAGAATAACACTAGAATCTGCAACCACAGAAAATAGGTTAGTCCAGTATATGATTAAGTCATTCATAAGATATCAATATTGATTAATAGAAGCAGTCAAGTCCAAGTCTAGTTCAGTTCTCATCCAGACACAAAACAAAGTCAAACAGGTTCAAACCATAAACCTCAAAACAATCCAACAAACAAAAAGTTTAATGAATAAAAAGTTTTTGATCAAATCTTGCATCTCTCCCCCTTTTCTCATCATTAAAAAGGATGAGATGAAGTTAAGATTGCTTGGGAACGCGGACAAGCTGGAAATCTTCCATAGACTCGAACGATGCCTTCCCCTCTTAAAGTCTTCCTTTAGTTGTGCAATCTCCTCACTCTTGGCATTGGACTGATTCTCGAATAGAGAGGGCTTGCATTTTATCAATTAATGAACAGGAAGAAGCTTGACCTTCATTCTTCAAGCTTTGAACTTCGCATCCCAAGGCATAAATCTGATCTTTCATCTCCAAGAGAATATCCATGATTCTGCGAAAATCTGCTCCATTATCGCTCCGAGTACTTGCTTCGGCTCGATTTGATGGAGTAAATGCAAAAGATGGTAGATCAGCATAATCTTGCAGATTTGGCGATGACACTTCATGACCTTCTTCTGGAAACTGAGATGCATAAACATCCTCTGGGTCTGCTGGTGAGCGACTGACTCCTTCACTTGCATTAGGACATGAAGACTTCACTCATTTCTCCCGATCTCCCCCGTTTTCATGCCTACAGTGGAGAAGAGTGTTCTTCATGTTCTCTTTCTTCTCTTCTTTCTTCTTCCTGGTCTTTCCTCCTCTATTTCTTTTTCAGCTTCTAATTCTTCGCTTCCTTCTCCTCTCGCTTCCTTTGTCATTTGTTCCGAGTCTTGTTGTGGAACAGACGACTTAAATTCTTTAAGGCCAATGCAGAGAGAGTGATGTCTTCCTCATCATCTTCATCCTCTACGAGGAGAGCTCTTCTTTTCTTGGATGGAGCAACCATGGGCTCCTTCCCTTTCCTTTTAGCTGCAGAAGATATTTGATGTGATTTTGCAGGAGTCTTCTCCTTGAATTTCTCCAACTCCTTGCTCGCTCTTTCAGACGCATTTTGGTAACCATTTTCAGACCTACCACCATATGATCGCATGGTCGAACACAAAGGATTTGTGGAGGCTGAATATTCAGATGTCCGAATAACTTCGTAACAAGGCTTGGATAAGGGAGTTGACCTCTGTCCTTCATCATTGCCCTATACATGTGAAACATCACAAAGTGTGAGGGAGAGAAAACCTTTTACCAAAAAGAATGGCATACATCGCTTGGCCTCGAACTTGAGACATCGTCTTGGAAGTTGATTTCGGTCGAAGGCAATTAATCACAATCTTGTGAAGCAAGATGTTGTATGCACCCATCCTTAAGTAGGTGATCTTTTCATCTCGTTCTCCTGTCTTTCACTAGTTCAAGTGTGGCCCGAGCAATGGAAACTTTGTTTGTTTGATATCTTCTTCTTTCGACTTCTAACACATCTCGCAAAGCATGTTCATATCCACAACATAGTCTTGGCCTTTTACGCTGAAAGAGAATCTATTCGCATCCAAAAAGCTTAGATTTGAATAGAAATATGCAGTTAATTCAGCATATGCCTCGTAGAGTCGAGCAGTAACTTTTCAAGTTGAAGATAACCGAACTTTTCCCTTAAGTTCACATTCACCGCATCCGAAAAATCAAAATCCACACTCCTAGGGTTTATTACCCCACGCTTCAGCAATTTTGAGTACAGATCCTTTTGCTCCTTTGATCTGAACAAATCTCCCCTTTTTCCTTGATTTTCAACCGCAACACCCATCTTCGGTTGAAATTGACTGTACAATTTATCATCATCATTCCCATCCACAGGATTCGACCCCCGCCACGAGGATCACTTGGGATATTTGCAAGGGTTTCCTCAGCCACCCCTTTTCGAGCAATTCCCAAACTTTCCATGTTTTTTAGAAAAATATACTCATTCCCATGTCCTTTTTCTTTAAGGAAATCATCAATGTATTTCAAAGGAGTACGAATTCCTTTTAGGGCACGATATAAATGGTAAATATAAGCGGGCTTTTGAACTCTTAAGGTTTGCATCCTCGATGATTTCTTCTTGTTGTTGATGATCAACTCCTTGAGGACTAGATGGAGGAGAATGACGCCGTTGAGAATGTTGTGGGCTCGCTTGCTGTTCCCGGGAGCCACTTCATCTTCGCAAGATCGAAGTGCGTAGGTCCCCTCACTCATCCTCTCGTGGTCCCCCGCTTGCAATTCTTGAGGACTTTCTTGAAGATGACATCTTTCTCGCCTTTGGAAGATTCCTTGCTTGACTTTCCCAGAAAGATGACAACTTTTTTGAGGATTGAACGAAGAAGACAAACGGGAATGGAGGATTGATGCTTTCTAGGGTTTTTGAGAGAAAAGTGAAGAGGAATCGACAAGATTGCTCGTTCGGTTAAAAAGAAGAGTAAACGAACGTCACAAAGGAAATAAAAATATACATTTTCAAAATAACTGTCTTTATTCGCAAAAATAGCTATTTCAAAAATAACTTCCCTTTTATAAATGAAGCGATGCAATATTTATGTCAATTAAATATAGCAACAATTTAAGCACACGGTCCGATGATCGTACCTTTTCAAGATGAGACTCAAGGAAGAAAAACTTATAGTCCGACCTGACGTACCAAGATTGTCTTTCGATAAAGTCTTGTAAGTCTCGAGTCTCAAGGTCTTTAGACTTTGATATCCTCATACCTCAAAATGTTGAGTCCGGACCGTATAGACTCAAATTGATTTTTCTCCAAAGGCTTTGTGAATATATCAGCCGCTTGATTCTTTGAGTCAACAAATTGAATTGAAACATCTCCATTTTGAACATGATCTCTAATAAAGTGATGTCGAATCTCTATATGCTTTGCTCTTGAGTGGAGAATTGGATTTTTGGTGAGGTTGATAGCGCCGGTGTTGTCGCAATTAATCTCCGTGCATGAGTCTTCAATTTCAAAGTCTCTTAGCTGTTGTTTTATCCATAGAATTTGCGAACAGCAGCTTCCCTGTGGCTACATACTCGCTTCGTTGTTGAAAGAGACACAAAGTGCTTTGTTTCCTTGAAAACCAAGACACGTCCCGCTTCCAAGCAACCGGCAAGTTCCCGAAGTGCTTTTTCTATCAACTTCGCAACCGAATGGGCCAGATTCTGCGTCTGAATATCCTAAAGAAGTAACATTAAAGTCTCCCTTCTTAGGATACCAAAGACCGATGCTTGATGATGAAGCCACGTATTTAATGATGCATTTCGCAGCACCGAGATGGGATTCTCTAGGATCTGATTGAAACTTAATCCTTTTTGTCGTACATATCAAGCTCGAGGTGCTTGCTTTAAACCATACAAAGCCTTTTTCGCCCGAAGGCGAGTCCGGCTTCTTTGGGTCTTCAAACCCGGTGGTTGTTCCACATAAACTTCCTCATGGATAAATCCATTTAGGAAGGCGCTTTTGACGTCCATTTGGAATAACCTGAAATTCTTATAACAAGCAAACGCAAGTAATAGTCGAATAGCTTCTAACCTTGCTACGGAGCGTAAGTCTCATCATAGTCTATTCCTTCTTCTTGCGTATATCATTTGGCCACGAGTCTTGCTTTGTTTCGTACGACTTTTCCTTTCTCATTCATCTTGTTTCTGAACACCCATTTAGCTCCAATAACAGTTTTATCCTTTTGGTTTGGATGTCAATTCCCGGACATCATTAATGTTGAACTGTTCGAGCTCTTCTTGCATAGCTTCAATCCAGCTTTCATCGACAAAGCTTCTTCTATGCTTTTTGGTTCAATTTCAGAAACAAGAGCTACAGCACTAGACTCTTCTCGCCTTTTGGATCTGGTGCGAATTCCTTCATTAATTTCGCCGATTATAAGATCTTTGGGATGACTGGACTTATGCTTCCAGTTACTTGTTGATTTGTCTGTTTGATGATCTCTCTTTGATTGAATCTTCACGAACATCCTTATTATGGTTTTCCGTGAGTCCGAGATGCTTCTTGAGTTGTAAGCTTTGGAAGGTTCGGAGTGTGTTCGACTCTTCTTGATGAGTCGACTTGATTCATCTTGTGTTGAGTCTTGAAATTTGACATTCATTGACTCCTCCACAGACTCGGCTCTTCTTGTTATAGACTCGAAGGCTTTGTTTGATGTAGAATATCCAAGGAAGATACCTTCATCTGATCTTTCTTCAAACTTACCAACTCGATCTTTTGCATTTTTCAATATAAAACATTTGCAACCAAATACATGAAAGTATGAAACAATAGGCTTCTTATCTTTGAACAATTCATAAGGGGTTTTCTCTAGAATAGGTCTTAAGAAGACTCTATTGATGATATAACAAGCTGTTGAAATAGCTTCAGCCCAAAATCGTGAAGAAATCTTGCTTTCTATTAACAGAGTTCTAGCCATTTCGAAGAGATCTGTTCTTTCTTTCCGCAACTCCATTTTGCTGAGGAGTATATGGAGAGGGAGAACACATGATTAAAGCGATTCATCACAAAATTTTGTAAAATCTTGATTTTCAAATTCACCTCCATGATATGTTTTTATACAAGAGATAACACATCCTTTTTTTCATTTTGAACCTTTTTAGCAAACTTTTCAAAATACGAGAAGGTTTCAGACTTACTTGCAAGGAAATATACCCAAGTAAAACGGGAGTAATCATCCACAATTACTAGGCAATATTTCTTACCTCCAATACTCTGTGTTCTGGTTGGTCCGAAGAGATCCATATGTAGCAACTGTAGTACATGATTAGTAGTGACATGATTTATTGGCTTAAATGAATTTCTTACCTGTTTTCCCAGAATACATGGAGTACATGGATCAGTCTTTTGATAAGGTAATCTGGGTAGTCCTCGAACAAGCTGTTTTGTTGAGATTTTGGCTAACTGCTTCATGTTGACATGACCAAGCTTTCTATGCCATAAGCTTGCTTCGTCTTGAATTGAGATAAAACATTGCGATTCATTTGGTTTCACATCCAGAAGATAGATGTTTCCATGTCTATGACCCATGAAAGACTGAGTAGAGTCTTTACTCGATTCCGTAACATATTCCTTCTTGAAAGAAGATCTTGAAACCAGTATCACACAGTTGACTAATGCTGAGAAGATTGTAATTGAGTCCTTCCACTAAGGAAACATTACTTATTGTGAGATTTCCAATTTTCACAGTTCCAAATCCCACAATACTTCCTTTGCTGTTTCCTCCAAATGAAACTTTTCCACCATTTACTTGAGCAAGCTTTATGAAACATTTTGAGTCTCTCGTCATGTGTCTTGAGCATCCACTGTCAAGATACCACTTTACCTTCTCTTAACGGTGACCTGCATTTAAAAAAAGATTCTCAAGCTTTCTTTGGTACCCAAACTTTCTTGGGTCCTTTGGTGTTAGTAACATAAGCAAAAGATTAGCCCATATTTTCTTAACAGGTTTCCAAACCATAAGACACTCTTTTTCAAAATGATCCGGATTGTTACATTTTGAACATTTTAGAGCATTCCTACCTACATTTAACAAAAACTTTCTTGAAGTGATTTTTGTAAACCTCATTCGAGAGTCTTTTCTTAATTCTTTCTTTTACTTTAGGAAAATCAAGGGAATTGTTTCTTCTGTCATACCTAGACCAAACTTATTGAAGTAAGGTCTTTGTGCTGAAAGAATTTTCTCAAGTTTTTCAGACCCTATAGAAAATTTCTTTGATATATTTGATAAGTCTGTTTTTAAAAAAGCATTTTCTTTTAAAAGATTATCTTCATTTTCTTTAAGATTGGAAATAGACAAGTCTAGACTTTTAACTCTTTCGCTAAAACATTTTCCTTTTGTTTTAGAGCTGAGTTTTCTTTTTTTAGTTCGGAAATTCTTTTGAGAGAAGTCTTAAGACTAAAGCATAGTTCGTCAATATATTTAGAAACTTTGACAGGATTTTAAAATTACTTGCCTCAAAATCACTGTCCGAGTCTCGATTCAGTCCGAGTCCGATTGTACCATCGACATAAATTGGCATATTCATTATCACTTTCTTCACACTCGTATCACTCCAAGTTTCGGCTTTGAGAGCTTTTCGAAAATTTTCAGCTTTTCCTTTCTTCTTCTTCGAAGAGGACGGTTGGGTACGATGTGTCCCTTTTTCTTACATTCAAAGCAGACTATGTCTTTGTTTGGTTCTCATCATCAAAGACTTGGTCTGTTGTCTTTGAAAGCTTTGTTTCTTTGAGTTGAACCTTCTTCCTTTTCTATTCAGTTTTCTAAATCTTCTTATCATGAGAGCAAGCTCCTCATTGTCCATATCTTCTTCAGAATCTGTATCATCAAAATCATCATTTGATTTTAATGCAATGGATTTCTTACCTTTTGGATCTTCATCTTCATTGATCCGTTCTACTTCATAAGACTGAAGAGTTCCAATTAGCTCGTCGACGATAGTGGCATAATTCTCTCGCGTCTCTCTTATCGAAGTCTTTATGTGATTCCAATCCCTGGAGAGTCCACGTAGTAGCTTGTTTACCTTCATGGGATCGAAGTTGGTTGACCTTGATTTTCAAGACCATTTACAATATCTATAAAACGACTAAACATGTCGATATAGATTCTCCCGGTTTCATTCTAAAGGCTTCGTATTGACCAAGAAGAATGTTGATTCTTGTTTCCTTCACTGACTGTTCCTTCATAGGTGATATGCAATCTGTCCCAAACTTCTTTTGCTGTACCACAAGAAGATATTCTATTATATTCAATTGGTGATAAAGCACAATATAATGAGTAAATTGCTTTTGCATCAAGTGTTTGTCTCTTGATTATTTCTTCCCGAGACATTCCGCCTGGTTTCTTCGGTTTCTTTTCCTCTTTCGAGACTCGATGCAGTGGTAGGAGTAATTCATTTTTCTACAACGTCCCATTCCAGAGGATCCTTTGATCGTAGGAAGGCTTTCATCTTGTTCTTCCAGATGTTGTAATCCTTTCCATCAAAGTAGGGTGGTCCGATATTGCTTTGCCCTTCCATCAGCCCCGGTGCTAGCATACTAGCCATGGATCTTTTACTATGAAGTAAAACACTTCAAATAAAGTAAGTACACAGGCTCTGATAACAATTGATATTGCTAGTATGAGTACCTAGAGGGGGGTGAATAGGTGTATAAACAATTTATCGATATACGGAAGCGATTCTTAGCATATGATAGAAAGTAAATTCTCTCTTAATTATCAAAATGAAATACGATCGAGGTAGAGAGAGTAAGGAAGAGAAAATTGAACACAGGATTTATAGTGGTTCGGCTTATTCCAAGCCTATGTCCACTCTTCCGCACTGACAGCCCACCGGCTGGATTTCACTATGATCAAAAGAGAAGTTACAGCACAGCTTTGCCTTGATTCCACAGTGTAGATGTTCTACCACACCTCCTCAAGGTCTCTCACAAATATAGACTCTCTTTTGTATACAAGTATTCGCTCAAAGGATTTATCTAAACAAATAGGAGCTTCGGACTTTGGAATTCTTCTATCGCGCACACCTTGAACAACTAAGACAATCTTCCTTATATACTCCTTTATGCCATCATACCCATTGGCACTTACCAAAGGAATTCCTCCAATCTACCCGTTGGACGGAATCAATTACGAAGATTGTTCAAGCTATAAAAGGAACGTGTTGATAGCCCATCAATCATGTTCACCCATACAATCAGGATCTCGGTTTCCATAAGCAGAACCTTCCAATAATACTTAGGCAATCACCGGATCTTCAATTATCGAATCATTCTTCGATCAATCAAAGAACTCCGTTATGTCTTCTCCAGCCACGAGATCTTCTCCAGTTGATAAGGTCAAATCCTCAACGAAACATTTAGTTCTGGATAACCTTTCTTCAACGGATTAGAGACTGTCAATGAGGATAGACTTTGAGTCTTGAGTCTGGCTGTCCGGAGGTCTTCGGACTTTAAATAGCAGTAGTCCGCAAGCCTTCGACTAGACTCGATAGAAACGTTTTGTCAACTTCAAAATACTTCAAGAAGATTTCTCCAACAGTACGTACTCCTATGAGTTGTATATGGAATGTGTGTGAGTGACCAATAAACGGAAGCTTCCAGCTTTATATGTCGACGAAGATGATATTCCCACTGGCTCACCTAAGCAAGTGAGCGTATAAAGCTCCAGCTTCGCATGTCCATTGAAGTGTCTTAAGGACCTGTATCTACTTTCCAATAGGCAAGTTGGCTTACCATTTTAACAGGACTTCACCAATGGCTGGTTGAGATTTCTCAACCACATTTTTGCTTTTGTTGGGCTTAGATCGGGAGGAAAATTATCTTTCTCCATATGCAATTTCATTGGATTAGGTAGTTTTACCAATTGTTTATTTATTTATTTATTTAATGAACCAATTATTTAGGAAAAGACAATTTTGCTTAATGTTTATGAAAGAAAGCGAAGAGGAAGGAAAGGAGAATGGAGCTTTTTGTATTTTCTCATTCTGTTTGTAAATGTACAGATTCCCAAAGATATAGAACTACGTTTGTACAATTAATGGAAATAAAGAATTCTATGTATCAATCTATATCAATCTAGATCTAAATCTAATTCTTAATTGATATACACATAATCAAATCAAATCTAGATTTTCCAAATGAATGTCACATATCTTCTAACACTCCCCCTCAAGTTGGTGGCTTGTAGATGTCCAAGACGCCCAGCTTGCTCAATAGATATGCGTGCTGTCGATGACACAGGGGTTTGGTGAAGATGTCTACTAGCTGCTCTGTTGTCCCAATTCCTTCTGTTTCGATTATCCCTTCTTGGATCTTGTCTTGTGTAAAGTGACAATCCACTTCTATGTGCTTAGTTCTCTCGTGCACTATAGGATTTACTGCTAATTTGAGAGCCGCATCATTGTCACAATATAATTTCATTGGTCCCTGCACTTGTACTCCGAGGTCCTTAAGCAAACCTCGTATCCACACCACCTAACAAGTGGTTTTGGCCATGGCTCGATACTTTGCTTTGGCCGAAGATAAAGATACAGTAGGCTGCTTCTTGGTCTTCCATGAGAGGAGTGATTCTCCCAATTTGATGCAATATCTAGTGACCGATCTTCGACTAGTGGGACATGTAGCATAATTAACATCACAATATGCCTTCATCTTCATGTCACATTGTTTAGATAGAAGTATTCCCAGTCCTAGACACTTCTTCAAATACTTCACAACCTTCAGACTGTGCATGAATTGGCTAAGTGTCTGTATTGCATAGGAGATATCAGGTCTAGTCATAGTCAGATATATGAGCTTCTTGACAAGTCTTTTATACCCTGATGGATCTCTGAGTATGGGATTATCATTTTGAGATGTGCCCTTGTTGTATTCTGTAGTAGTCAACTTAGTTTTCTGCTCAATGGAAATCACGGCTGGTCTGCATCCCGATAAGCCCCCGCTTTCGATATGATTTCTAAGAAAACTTTCATTGACTAAGGGAAATTCCTTGATCGATCGAGCAATTTCAATTCCAAGGAAATATTTAGGTGCTCCTAAGTCTTTAATATGAAAGGTAGCATGTAAATAATTCTTGAAATTGTCTATAGCAACCTTTATCATTTCCCATAACAAGAATGTCATCGACATATATCATCAAATAAATGGATGACATACCTTTAGTCTATGTGAACAAAGCATAGTCATGTTTAGACTGTTGGAAGCCTGTTGTTGTAAGAGCATTTGCAAATTTGGCGTACCATTGTCTGGATGCTTGCTTCAATCTGTAAAGGGATTTACGAAGGCGACACACTCTATTCTCCCCCTGTCTCCGTAAGCCTTGAGGAATATCCATATAAATTTCTTCATCAAGATTGTCGTGCAAGAAGGCATTGTGTACATCCATTTGATGTAGAGTCCAATCATTAATGGCGGCAACAGTAAAAAAAAGAACGAACTGTGACATCGGTGACAACCGGAGAGAAAATGTCTCGTGGTAATCAAAACCTTCATTTGTGTGAATCCTTTAGCTACCAATCGTGCCTTGTATCGTTCAATGGAACCATCGGCACGATACTTTATTTTGTGGACCCATTTGCAGCCAATGGGCTTACAATTAGATGGGAGTGGGACAATATCCCATGTTTTGTTGTCAATTAGTGCCTGAAATTCTACCTTCATGGCCTGTTGCCATTTTGGGTCAACAGACGCCTCATCGTAACTAGATGGCTCATTTTCTTCTGATGCGACCAATACAACATCTATGTTCCTGTGATAATCTATGAAAAGAAACATAGGATGAGATTGGATACTAAGTACCTGGAGAGTTATGAGTGGCACAGATATAGTCTTTAGTCTAGGTGGGAGGTCGAGTGGTGTGACCGGAACGCCTGGGATGAGTGACTTACGTATGTGTCTCATTGGGAGGCGGCAACGCAATATCTTGATCTTCCTCAATAGTAGTAGGATCTTCGAGTCTTGTTTCCAAAATATCTTCTGAGCAGTTGGGCTTCTCAACATGTGTTGATGTTGTTGTTGGAATAAATGAAGTAGTGGGATGAATATTCCTCGACTTTGCTAGTGGTATATAGGTAGGACCTTGAGACATTACTTCATCAGATAAGAGGCCACGAGAAGAGGGTGCCATCCCTGTATTTTCATCTAGAGTTGTCTGCTCAAAAAAAGGAAAGGTGTCTTCGTGAAAGATGACATCACGACTTACAAGAAATTCCTTTGTGGAAATGTCAAGAACTCGATACCCTTTCTGTAAATTGGGATATCCCATGAAAATGCATCACCGGGCACGTGGACTCAGTTTGTCTTTAGGTCCCACTGTTGCGACATATCAGAGACATCCGAAGACCTTGAGATGCTTTAGGTTTGGTTTCCTCTGGAATAGCAATTCAAATGGAGTTTTCCCTTTAAGTATCCGAGTGGGCATATGATTAATTAAGTAAGCAGCTATGACCACACAATCTCCCTAATAATCGTCTGGAATTGATGCTTAGAACTTCAAGGCTCGTGCGACTTCCAATAGGTGACGATGTTTTCGTTCGACCACTCCATTTTGTTGTGGCGAATAAACACATGAGCTCTCATGTTGTATGTCATATGTAGTCAATAATAGGGAGCAATCATGGCTAAAGAATTCTCTTCCATTATCAGTACGTATCCGCTGAATGGATTTGCCAAAATGATTCTCGGAGAATGCTAGAAAACTTTTTAAATGAGAATAAGCCTGATTCTTAGACTACATCAAGAAAATCCAGGTCGCACGATAATAATCATCTACTATGGTGAGAAAATAACGAGATCCATCATGATTTATTGTGTGGTAAGGCCCCCAAATATCCACATGAATCAAGGAAAAAATCTCACTAGTTCGAGAGCTACTAGATGGAAAGGGCGTACAAGATTGTTTAGCAAGAGGACATATGGGACATTGTGGACATGGAAAGGAGGCACTCTGGCCCAATCTCAAATGCATAATGGAATTTCTACATGTCCGCCTATGCAATGCGTTGCACAAATGTGGTAAACTGTAGAGCGGTAGGTGACCTAAACTTTTAACTGATTTAGGATCGATCACATCCCACAAGGTTCAATTTTCCCACTCAAGCTTACTTGAACAACTTGAGTCGATCTCATTCTGGATGCTGAAATAAGAAAATTTCGAGACTAAACGTTGAACTTGTCGTTTCTCGTAATGTGCCAATGTCAAGATCCGCGAATGCATCCTAATAACCTTGGAACCATTAGTATCCACGACCTTTTATATGACCATACGAAACCATCTCGCCAGAATTTTTTTGCAGTCTAAGGCTGTCACTTGCCAAGTTGTTAGATAAATCCAAACTATGTTTAATGTATAAGAAGACAATCCTCTTACTATAGGTAAGATCTAACAGGCTACGCTCGTTTTGCTTGGTCCGCCAGCAAGTTCCTTTCTCTACGCTTCTGAGGCTATATATATATCAGGTGACCTTACCATGCAAGCTCGATCCTCATATTCTTCACTTAGAGCAAACTCGAGTTCTTTGTTTCACTGCCTTCAGGTGCACTGAGGAATGGCTTCCTCTAGGGTTTTTTGTGCTCTGTGGCCTTGTCTTCGCCATGCTTCTTCTCGTCTCCTCTTACGAGGCTGCATCTCGCGAGCTTGTCGAGGAGACTAATTCATCTCGTAAGTGTCCACTCTACTTCATCTATCTTCTCTGTATACATACTTCATATATATAATCTGTTGAATTTTTGTGTGCGTGTAAGAGAGCATGAAGGAATATGGGCTTGGAAAATGGCCACGGTAGTCTTGGGAAGGGGTACAGCCGCAGTGCTTGTGTCCATCGAAACGACGATGACCAGGATCATGACGGTGACGACGATGATGACGACGACGATGATGATGATGATGACGATGACGATGACGATGACGATGATGACCACAACCATGGGCATGGCAGCCATGGCGGCCCGGTGATCATGGGAAGAACCATTGTCACGACGGCCAACAGAAAGAAGAAATTAATATACCCTGAAATAACTAGAAAACTACTGAAGTGCCATATGTTGCTCCTCCTAGCTAGTACAGTGTGTAAGGGAAAGTGTGTGACTAATAAAGCTCCGAGCTCTCTATACGTCAAGGAAGATGATATTGCCCCTGTTTAGTATTTATAGATACTTTCATGTACTGATGGCCGATGGATATGCATTCTATGGAAAAAAGGCATATATTTGAAACATCTTGCGGAATCATAGTACTTCTCAACGATGCGAACATGTAATCAGTAAAAGGAATGAGCAAAAAGAGTGAAAAAGTCTGGCTTGCAACGAAATTATTATACAAGAAATATACATCTGTACTTGTTTCAAAGGCGCTTATAATTATCATTTTCCCTATTAACCGTGAATGTAGGGGATAAACAAATAGAATTAATTAGCTAATAAGTGTGCATAGCTGCGGAGCGGCGAAGTGAACATAAGTATTAAGTTTCTCCTCTTGTAGCACTCAGCCATACACTCCCTACGGAAGACGTGCTTGAAAGGCATGCGAACAAACGAAGGACCGTCTTCAAATTCCTCCAGTTGATCGAACATACGTCCTCTTTGACTCACCAAACGTAAGCATCTCCGTCGGCTCATCCAACCATCTCGCCGGAGAAGTGATACTGCTTGACAGGTCTTCAAACGAATGCAAAGACAGCGACGCGAAAATGCACGATCCGGCTCAAATCGACATTGTTCGGTCCAATGGCAACTCGAGTGTCTTCCAGGATCTCCTGGTGCTCGTTCGCAGGGACGGGGAAATTGGCCAGGTGCAGGTTTATAACCCCCGTGACTGCGTGCTACCCGTCGACCTTAATCCCGCCTCAAGCAACGTCAAACAAGATTGTGTTAATCTATTCGTTCATTAGGCAGAAAGGTCGCACCATGCCTTGGTCCTATTGAACGGCCGGAACGTCTGAGTCTCGGCATACAAGACCATGCGCAAAGGACCCGGTTTTATAACTTGTGTGGGGCTAGTTATTAAGGTTGCGTCTAGAAAAGACTTTGGGAAGGGACTTTAGGCATCCAAAGCTCTTTGGATCAAATATTGGGTGTTTGGTAAAATTCTTGGCACCCACCTTGAGGAAAAGTCAGCTTTCTCGGCATGCAAGAAGCCTAGGGTTTGTTAAAAAAGAAAAAATTCTTCCAAAACTATCCACAATGATCGTTTTTTTTTTCTTTTTTACCATTGTTTGTGCTTGTTCATCTTTTTCTCTGTTGGGGTCAATCAGTGTGGTTGCATGTGGCTACAAGAGGCCAACAACAAGCTAAAGAGAGGCTGGCAGGGTCGCAGCGACCCAAGCAACCATGTAGGCGAGTATCGTCTAGGTTGCACGACCCTCACGAGTCTGGAAGAGGTCGCTTGATCTAGACGGTAGACAACCCTCAGTGGTCGCGTGACCTCGGCGAGGGGCTACTTGGGGTCGAGAAACCCAACTAGCCCTTGTTGGGGTCAAGCGACCCCTAGTGAGGGTCGCGCAAACCAGCTAGCCCTCGTCGAGTTGGAGTGACCTTCGAAGCTGTAAGGGGTTACATAGGTTGCAAGACCCAACTGGCCCTTGTTGGATTCAAGTGACCTTCCAAGCTGTAACGGGTTATGCAGGTTGTTAAGGCTCTGAAGGTCGCATGATCTAGCTGGCCCTCATCGGGTTCAAGTGACCTTTGGTGTTGTAAGGGGTTACGTAGGTCACATGATCCCTAGTAGCACATGACCTGTGCTAGGGTCACTTGACTCGAAGTGGCCCTCGCCAATGGTCTCCAAGGGCTACTGAGGTCTTGCGACCTTAGATGACAGTTATCAACAATAAATTTGGATTATCGGCGATGGCCTGCCCTTAGTTGGCAAAGGGCCAATTGTTTTTTTTTTCTTTTTCTAAATAATTAAAATCTTTATTCAATTACTATTTTACTCAAAAGTACTTCAAAATGAATTTTTAGATTACAATTTAACAAACATAATTTTCATTTTTGAATTTTTTTTTTTACTTAAAATCCTTTGTATTTTCCCAAAACATTCCCCAAAAATCCAATCAAAACACTCTAAGTTATTTCTACAATTTTTGATATATTGCTAGAAATTATTCGGTGCTTAGATAAAATTGTGTCATAAGCTGATGTGGTATGCATTTTTGTATTGAAATCCATCTATGACGTGGCAAACAAATAAAAGAACTAAAAACCAGCCCTTCTTTTTTGGTCTCTTCTTCATTCTCCATCCACGGCCACTTTCTCCATCAAAGTCACCAGCAGAGTCGCCGGCACTGCATCCAAGCCGACCACTACTGCACGTCCATGGCCGAGCCATCCCTTCGTTATTGCGGTGGCTCGCAGTCGTTGCCGTCCATGGCCAAGCCACTCACTTTTTGCAGCTCGTTCATTTGCTGCAACAGAACAGGGCAAAGTAAGGGAGAAAGATTCCCACACTGTTGCGACCGGAGAAAGATTATTTTATTTATGTGCCACGTCATGAACAAGTATCAATTTTTATTGGATTTGAAAAAAAAATTAATGCTAAAGTTAGCTTATGACGTCATGCTGCCTAACCATTGAATACTGCGCCGTATGTTACCTTCTCTCAATAAACGAAGATCGAGGTAGGCTTACTGGCTTAGAAAGTACGTTTGGCACTTTTTAAAGAGTAGTGGCATTTTGGCCCAATCGAAATCTGTTAACAATAATTAAAGTGCAAATTAGAGGACTCTAAAGTGAGGGAAATATTCGATCAAAAAAAGAAAGAGGAAGAATAAAGGGACATATGCAGGACGACAGAGGGAATAAAGTTGAGATAGAGTTTTCCCCAAAAGAGTACCACTTTTGGATCGTTTTCAACTACCACTCTTTTTAATTTTTACTTAAGCTGATTGTAATTACGTCCTCACTTTTTATTCAATTTTGGGTCGCTCTAAATGAATGAGCATCTACTATGGAGCATAAAAAATCTCTGAACCTAAATTCTAGTTCGACAAATTTCTTGACAACCTAGTTATATGAACTGGGCTATTTTGCAGTGAGGCATCACCAATAATGACTCTCAACCGTTGGTGATCAATGGCTGAAATTTAATTGTGATGATCTGACAATTCTAAGCATAAGGACTTGATGCCTTCATGTTATAGTTGACTGATCCTAGTATAAAATTATTTCAAAGAATGGTGATAAAATCTCCCGACAAAATGGGCTGAAATAGTTGTCCGAAAACTCATGACAGTAGGAATGTAATTTTATCAAGTTTCAAAGGCCAATTTTTTTATTAGTGAGAGTCGGAATTTGCATCAGTTGAAGAGCAAATCGTATTTCTATACATATGATAACAATGCTACACCACATTAAGACAATTATATAATCTTCCAGGTAGGTATAATTGCACGACTGATAGACAAAAGAAATGCATCATTGGGAATAAGGGACTGCATTCATTTCCTGATCAATAGAATAATGAGTATAAAAAAAGATTATGATGAGCACCTATTTGGATTAATTTTTGTATCAATTCATTGAATGCGGATGTAGTGAAAGTCAGACATAATTAATTATGTTGTGAAAAAACATATACATAGACGAAAGATTGTGTTTTCTTAAAGACCAATGTCAATTTTTTTCCCAGTAATTGAGGACCCAATGTTAGCTTTGAAAATTTTTGAAATGTGATTAACCGATTTCGTAAGAACAATGTTGTGCACATTAAATTTACCTTGAAACCCTCGTACCACGTGTCAAAACTTGGGCCTCAGCCCCTCCACGAAAGCCTTGCACTCTTTAATGGCCCTCTCGTCCGCCCCGTTCCTGATCAGCTGCGGGAAGAACAGCCACATGACGGTCGCCGCCATGAACACCACCGTCAGCGGCGTCAACACCGCCCTGCTCAGCCTCCACCTCTCCCCCACCGCCACCTTCGCCGCCGCCTCTGCCGCCACCTCCACCACCACGCACGCCCCCTGCAGCACGAAGAACTCCGTCACCTCCTAAGTAGGCCTCGCACGTGTCACGTAGTAGTACAGCAGCTCGTGCATCAGCTCGGACACGAGGAATGCCGCCATGACCGCCCCCGCCGCCGCCCACGTGGCCCGCAAGCGCTGTTCGAGGAACGACTTCAGGGGCTTGTATACGGTGTGCCACAGGGTGTTGGTCATGGTGAGGTTCCACCTCTGGCCCTGGAAATCTTGGAGCGACGTGGAAAGGTAGGGCTCGTCGGAGGGCATCTGAAGCTTGACGCTAAGGATGGCGCGCGCGGCGGCGTTGCTCAGCCCCACGATCATGTCGAGGTAGAGATAAAGCATGCACGAATAGAGAAGCAAGACCAGCTTCGGGTGCCCCTAGAAGCACAGTTCCCCAATTCTAACACAAACGAAATGAAATCAATAGCAACTAATTCGAAAATAACAGGAACCCGTGAAGATAAACAAACTCTCGCAGTAACATGAATAGACATCAACATGGACCCCAATTCTTATTTGAATTCAACACGGGAAACCGAATAAACATGCCCAACCTGCAATAGCAGCTTGTTATGGTGATCGTACACAAGGATTGAGATCCCGTAAAGGAGCAGTTTTGAGGGCAAATTGAGGGGCAATTTGAGGGTTTTGGGACATGGGTAGTCTTGCGCTTGCCTGATTTTGATGGGGAAGCACGTGAAGAGTATGAAGAGGAAGAGGGACTTCAATGGGTCGGGATGGGAACCAAGACTGGAGGAGAGGGGGCCCTTGCTGAAGGAGAAGAGGAGGAGCTTGAAGGAGGCGAGCCAGGTGACAAAGAAGGAGGTGACGCCAGTGGGGAGGACAGTGGAGAGCCGGAGGGGGAGGACGGCGAAGAGGGAGAAGACGGGGAGGAGAGAGAATTGCCGAAGCTTGCCTGGCAGGAGGCTGGAGTGTTGGACACAAATTGCGCAATCCAAGATCTCCATAACCAGAACAAGAACATGCATAATTGAGTAGAAAGATTAACACACATATTTTGGGATCCATCGAACATAAAGCGGAAGCACAAAAATGGATTACCCACATATCAAGGGGATCTACGCATCAAGTCTATCTCCTCTATTGCCCTCCGTATCACTGGCTCAATGAGGCGGCCCTCCTCACGTTTAGCATTAGGTAAATGCCCATTATGTGAAGATACATGTGAGAATTAGGGTTAGAGGAGAGACTTGAGCACTATTTATAGAGTTTCCAGCTAGTCCCCTTCATTACAGGCCAGGCTCAACTTGGCCCACAATAGCCAACCCCATATTAGACTAATTAATAAATCTTTTATCTCACCTTAGACCAACCTTATTTTTACTGTAACCGTAAAAACAGTAAATTACAATATCAATTAATTTGGTCCACGTTAGAAAAACTCATATACAATATCAATTAATTTAGTCCACGTTAGAAAAACTCTTACATTCTCCCACTTGGACTATATTAATTAAAATCGTACTGTATGTGCGCACATTTGGTCCAGAGATAATTATTAATAGTCAGTCATATCCCATAAAGTCTTAAACACCGAATCATGGCGGTAACTGCATGTATACACACAGAGTCTTTCATGGTCACGAATGCTCTTAACTTTATTGACATTAATTCAATATGGTAATGTGTCAAATTGATAACATCTCTCATAGAGAGATCCCATTTGTCAGTCACCATTCTCTTACCTTAGGTGTCATAAAAACTTGTGCCATTAGAGAATGTTTTATGGTTCCAATGAACCCACATATGTCTTGTCCTTATGGTTAACATTTCTTTATGTATCACAAGACATATGCACAAGGCTAATAACCGGATGCTCCTAGCCTTCACTCAAGGTTTATACAATCCCTTGAGACTTTATCAATATGTATTCAATATAATAATAACATATTCAAAAATATTTTATTGAATGCAAAAGTTGATACATATCAAACCGTTACAAAGTGTAACAAACACAGATGAAACATATATCAGAGTATAGCCAAAATAGCTCCCACTAAACAACATAATCTCATAATGCTTCTAAGCACATGCTAATGACATATCACTCAAATACACATGAGCGTAGGCCTTTAATCAGTGGATCTGCAACCATATCATCTGTGAAAATATGTTATATTATTACATCACATTTCTGTACCGTTTCCTTTTGGTCAAAAATTTTGACCACCATATATTTAGACCTCTTGAGACCTCTGTAGTAAATAAATAATACTACAAATTTATTATCTCAATACAACAGTATGGGTCTATTCATAAACTAAAAACGATTAACTCCTTCATGAGATTCTCGAGCCTAAAAGCCCAAGTAACAGCCTAAAAGAATGTTACTAATACTGCTTACATAGTAGAAGATGACATAGAACATTATTTACTACACTTCTTGCTAACATAAATATGTATTCCGTTATTGATTGCATGTCATCATAACAGCTAGCAAAATTTACATCTAAATACTCCACTAACTGCAAGAATTGAACATGTCTGTAAATTAGCATATAATCTATTGTCCTCTTTAAGTGCCTCAAAACCTTCTTGGCAGCAACCCAGTGATTGCATCCTGGATTTTACTGATATTTTCCTATAAGTCCCGTCACAAAGACGATATTTAGTCTAGTGCAAATTCGAGCATACATTATACTTTTAAGTGCACTGACACAAGGTACATCATTTAATTAGATTTTTTCAATATCTAAATAAGGACAATGTGATAGATTCGGTCAATCACCTTTAACAATAGGAGCAATTCCTGGCTTGCAATGATGTATATTGAATATTTCCAATATAAAATCAGCAAATGTCCTCCGAGAAAATCTAATATAATATGGCAAAAACAATCCTTACATACCTCATTACAAAGGATATAAGATGTCTTAAGGTCACAACTTGTAAGCAAATTATCATGTACATAGAGTATGTGAAAAAATAAATTTCCTCCCACTGACCTTGCAGTATATTGAATTATTTTGTTCCCAATTGAACAAAATAATAACACTATGAAACTTTAATAATATTGTCTGGAAACTTGCTTAAAACTATGAATAAGACTTTTCAGTCTACACACAAGTTTACTTGAAACATCTGTTGCAAAATCCTCCAATTGCATATATAGATTTTGTATCTATTTAACGTAACTCCAAATCAAAAGAGCTATTAATGCCACGTTCACTCTAAAAGAATATTTAAAGAAATAATTATTTCTTCACTATAAACTATCCACCCCTCTTTTCGAGTGAAAACTTTAGCTACAAGTTTAGTTTTAAACTTCACAAATTTCCTTTGAAATCCTTTTTATTTTGTATGCCAATTTGCAACTAATGAACTTGTGATCTTTAGGCAAGTAAGTTAGTTTCCAAACACTATGATGTTTCATAGATTGTATATCGTCTTTTATGGTATATAATCACATACTTGATTGAGAAAAAAAACGACATTTATAAATATACCACTATATCAACCATATAGTGGATATTGCAGTCATGTTCTCACAAATAGATTATATAATTTAATGGAATAACTTATCGTCTTTCCTTAACAAATCTCCCAAGTAAAGTTACCACAACTTCATTCTATACTTGAGAGGTTTGAAAAAAAATTCATCATAAACTATATCGATAATAGGTACTTAAACCTCAACAAGTTTAGTCTATGGTATATGAGATTCAATAATTGTCTGTACCACAATTATCTGTATAAGCAAAGAAAAAGACACATTGATTTTCCATCGTACTATTATCCTCAATAGTCTGAGAATAGCTATCCTCTACAATTACGTTGAACTGTAGAAATTTTACAGTATGTGATTCCATAATACTTGTACCTTCTTTAGGGTCATAAAATTGATACTCCTTTGAACAATATGAGTAAGATACAAAATAATTCCAAGTGGATTTAAATTTCAACATACTTAATATTGAATTAGATAATCTCACTTTTGCATGACACCTTTAAATTTAATATGATTCAAGTAATTTATGTCCAGTCCATAACTCAAAAGAAGTTTATGAAACAACTTTTTTTGTATGTGAAAATGTTACTTTCAAAATATCAACCCACAAAAGACCAGATAAATTAGTCTTGCTAATCATACTCATCACCATGTTCAATATGATACATTTATGCCTTTTGGTCAAATCTTTTTGTTAGGATTTTCAGGAATAGTAATTAAGTTACCATCCCAAAATCTACCAAATATTTGGCAAATGACCCTTTAAGCTATTTCGCATTGTCATACTTGCTAAAATACTCACGGCCACTATTAAGCCTGACAACCTTTTAAGACTAATTGTAATTGTTTTATTCTTTATCTCGGTCATTTTCCTTAAATAGAAAACTTTCGGAAACAACCTTTTAACCATATACAAGATGTATATGTCATTAGAACTTACACAATCTTTGCATATGTGTCCTAATTTCAATATCAGACAAGACATAATTTCAAGCAATTAAGACTTCTATCATTTTATAGCAGTGCAGTCCGCAGGCAAACCTCTTTTCAAGTGTTCCAGAATGGAATGCTTCATAGACAGTAAGCAAATTCAATTGCTCTTTTCTCAAGCAACAAATTATATGTCCACAACTTAAAATTTAAAACAGTAAAAAAGTCAATAATAATGAAGTTATTAATTATAGAAAATGTGACTGGAAAACAAGCAATATATATAATTAGCATCGTGTGAGCACTGTGTAACTTGACGTATAAGTATACATCCAGAGAGTTACATGCATAATCATATAATTACCTTTAGGCAGAATACATGACATGCAGTTGTACACTCCCCACATGATAGTGGTTATGAAAATATATTCTAATCTTCGTGAATTTATCACATTTGGGCAGATGAACCACTAGGATCGGTCAATCCCCTATCACACCATCATGTATTCCTCTATGAATTAATACACAATCACCTCATTTGGAAGTATGACCGCGTATTAGACTAGGAGACATCACAATAAGCATACGAGACCGAAATTTCTCAAACCCAATCAAGCGTGCCACTTTGGCGGTCACTACTTAATTGAATCCTTGAAATTCTCTCATACTAGGGATATAAACTTTACTACTCACATACATCGTATACATGCGATTTTAACTTTAGTGATAGGGGCAGCATATCACCAAAATCACATATTATGCTAATTACATTGTTTTGTTCATTAATAAAAATTAATCATACATACATATATATATATATAGTGAACCTGAAAGACAGATTCCAATGAGATCACCAATCATAGCAACACAAGAAACTTCTCATAACATAGAAGCAATCATCTCTTGTGCACCCCGATTACTGATTACTAGAACAACATTAAAAGAATGATGATCTAGAATATCTCTTACAAATTAACATCAATAGTAATATAGGGTACACCAAATCGACAAACTTGACAGCTAATCCATTATCACTCATGAGGTCATAAGGCAAAAAATAACTCCAATGCCAACAACTGATTTATTAGCCAATTTTTAAGTAACAAATTATCATTGTAATCAACCAGTGGCTAATTAATTGAGTCAAACCAAAGAACCAAATATCTAAACTATAAAAGTAGATACAATTGCTATGTGTAAATGTTGTCATACTTCTTAATCATAAAAAATATTCAACCAGATAGACATTACCCAGCAACCAGATGAGTTTAGATACAATATGCAATAACTTAACAAACATGCATTATCCACATTCAGCAGATGTGTTAATTAGTACAATCAGCTTGGTTATGAGTTCTTAAGACGTCCATCATTCAAAAATTACCAACGTGTCAAGGAGTATGCTTGAGCAACAAAAGTTTCATAACCTTTACTATTTCTTATCAGCTCAATACATAGCTCAAATACTATCCCATACGGATTGTATCTCATTAAGCCAGTTTCAATTTATAATAAAGTTTGATTTTATTAATGAATCACACATTCATAATATTTATGTGATAACATACTAGTAACCCATCACCTGTATTTCCAAAATCACATAAAATACAAGAAAAATACGCAAGAATACACTAAAAATACACGTATTTAAGGCTTTGTATGTATTTTCACATCCGTAAAATCATCAAACATGCAAAATAAATACACCACAAGATAGAGGACGGCAATACGAATCCAATGCCGCCAGCCACGCGCCGAACAGAGGCTCCACGCGCCAGTCCCATATTAAACTAATTAAAAAAACCTTCTATATCACCTTAGACCAACCTTGTTTTTACGATAATCGTAAAAATAATAAATTATAATATCAATTAATTTAGTCCACATTATGAAAACTCTTACATGGAGGAGACAAAGTAGTAGTAGCACACGCACACGAGGACCGTGAGCCACACGTTGATGAAATTCCGTGCTTCCTCTTCCATTTTCCCTATCTCTCTTCTGCTAGTTGCTCCCCCTCTCTTTCCTTAAAAGTATCGTACGTCTTGACTTGATGATGTCTTCTGACCATAAAAAACTTGATGATGTCTGTCTACGGGGGATGAATAGGCAAATCCGTTCTTGATCTGCGTCTTTTCATTAAGCACTAGAACTACTAGCCACGTGAAGGGAAGGTGGTACGGTTGGGCCTAACTGGTGAGAAAATATTGGCATTCAATAATTGGAAGCAATTCTCATAATTTCCTCCACCAGTATTGAATAATTGAATTATGATGAAAATTATTATATACATTAATTCTTATTAATATATGAAATTGTGTATCGTGTTATATTGTATTCGGATTTGTCTTTCTACAATTCGTGTTTCGTCTCATGTTGTGCAAATGAAATTGTGTTCGATAAAACGAAATCATTCCAATATGAATATTTATTTCGAGCGTAATTACATTTCTCATATTATCTCTTCTGAAAGATTTAGAATGCATATTCATAACAGTAGTATTAAGAAAGCCATAAAGTAATTAACTTCGAAACAAGAATTGCTATTATCATAAAATAAGAGTAAAGTTTATATGCAACTCAACCCAATTGAAGGAGAGAGGAGACATAATCGAATGTGTTGACAGCTAACCAAGACTTGAAAATTCTAAGTTTAGATGACACAAGTGATCATCTGTCCTCTATCCATAAGTACTTACGAACAATCGTACTACTAAGGCCGATCTATATTGCTCATTTATTGGCGACCGTTTTCTTGATAGGTCATTTTTATTTGTTGTCTATTGTTGTTTCGTATATGGCAAGCTAACTTCTTTGACCCTGAGAATAACCTCCTTGCATAACATGAGCATTCCACCAAATAAGAGGAAAATGCCCACTTCAAGGCTCCACCGATGAAAATGACCTTGATAATAATAACATCATCACAACAATTACTTTGAGCGCTTCCCTTATTTTCTTCCTCATATATTACATTTTAAAGATATTTTAGACATTTCGATACCATTTCCTTCCATTTCAATTTTTTTTCAACCCAAAAAAAGGAATCGACAAATTCCTTTTACCTTATTCCATTGTAACAAGCAACTACAAGAATTATAATGCCTCTTCTATTCCATTCCTACATAAACTTCGTTTTATTTTTTCGCATTCCATTTCATTGCACCAAACGTGGTATAACATTCGACAAGCCTTGGTATAAATTAATCCCACGGTTATGTCCGAGCATAAATCATGTGAGTCAAGACAGTCAAATCAGAACAAGGACTAAAGTTGAGCTCTGATGGTGGTGCATCAAAGCTCTTGCTACACAATATTAAACTACTCAGGGGCTGTTTGGTAATCATTCAAACAGTACCCAATTCTGATTTTTTGTTCCCGGTAGTAGATTTGAAATAGAATCGCGTTTGGTAAAAAAAAATTCTCAGTAACAAATTTTTTTTTTTTTTTTGTTCCTAGAAGTAGATTTGGAACAAAATCAAAAATAAAAAAATAAAAAAGTTAATTTTTGTTCCGGGAATAAATCAAAGAATTAAAACCAACTCTTTTTATTCTTCTATTTTCTCTTCTTCTCTTTTCTTCTTTTTCATCAACCGCCATCTCGCTACCACCATACGCCGCTGTTCGCCGATGCCGCCAGTCGCCGGAACTAGTTCAGCAAGCTTGTCGGAGGCTCGCCAAGCCAAGGCGAGATACAGTGAGCTCATCGGTGGTTGGGTGAGGCCCACTTGGCCTGCCAGTGGCTAGGCTTGCCCTCACGACGCCCAGCTCCGTCGGTGGCTGGCGGCCTCGCCCAGCCCCAGCAAGGCCGGCCTGGTCGCTAGCGAGGCCGAGCCTCGCCTAGCTGTTGGCGAGGCTCAGTCGCCGAGGGCCGGTGATGCTCCGGTGAGGTCATCGGCCCTTGTCTGGCTGGTCGTCAATCTGACGATCGGCCAAAAGAAGAAGAAGAATAGGAGAAAAGGGAAAAAAAAAAAAAGGGAAAAAGAAAAAAAATTATTTAAAAATTAAAATAAATTGATTTTGAATAGAATCAACGAATACGGTACCAAACGCAATTCTATTCCAGAATCAGAACTTTTGGATAATTACCAAACAGCTTAAAATACTTATAAATTGTTTTCAGGAACAGAACAAAAAATAATCATTTCAGATCACAATCTATTTCCGGAACCAAAATCGTTACCAAACGCACCCTCAATCACCACCAATTCCTCATTGGCCAGCGTGAAGAAGCCATCTTTATTGACCAAAGAAACTTTAAAAAAAAAAGGACTTTGCCATGTCGGCACACCAATTCCGAAAAGGACACATTGCCAACTTCATCACATTTTCTACTCAAGTCATCATCAAGTTTTTTATTGCATTTTTTTCCGGTTTGACCCTAAACCATTCCTTTATTAATTCAATTTTAAATATTTAATATTTATGTCAACTCAATCGTATCAATTTCTTTAGTTTATTTAATTTTGCATTTTCTATTTTCTCCTTCTTCTCACCGATCCAGAAACTAAGGCCCGCAAAGTCAATCTCATTGGTTGGACTAGGGGGTGGCGAGGGCAAGGTTTAGTTCGCTCAAGGTTTAGTTCGCTCAAATATGGCTTGGCAAGCTCCATGTCGGTGAGGGTGAGGGCTAGTCCAACTTGCCCAACCATGGCGAGGCTTGCCCTCACCCAAATCTAGTTGGGCAAGACCTTGGCCAGCACCACAACAAGAAGGGCAAAGGATAAAGGCTAGCCTTGTTGTCGCTAGGCAAGGTCGAGATTGCCCAAATTTGGCTAGGCGAGACCTCGGCTAGCATCATGAGGTCGACCTCACTAGCCCTAGCCTATGGCTACTGGTCAACGGAAGAAGAAAAAAGAAAAAAAATTAAAAATTGACACATCGGCGTTGACTAAATAGCCATTGTCAACTAGCATCCATATTAGCACCGTCTACCAAAATTGATAGGATAGATTGAATTAGCGCAAATGCAAAATATTTAGAACTGAATTGATAAAAAAAAAGTTTATGATTAAATTGAAAAAATTGCAATAACTTTAGAATTGTTTTGATAATTTTCCTTTTTACAATTAGTGATGGAGCACACTGTTGTAAGATACAATATATCATTTTCTATTCAGCAAATTGGCACATTGTCATTTGTTCTTATCCCATTTAACCATCAAGGCCTTGTTTGGTAACATTCCTATTCTCATAATTTCTATTTTTCTGTTCCTCGGAAAAAAAAAATCCATTTCGTAATGTCATTTAATTTTTTTTAATCCCTGAAATAGAAAAATGGCTGAAGAATAGGTTTGGAATAGAAACAAGAAGTGGAAAAAAGTAATTTCTTATTACCGAAAATAATTTCTAGAAATAAGTTTTTTTCTTTTTTCTTTTTTTCTTTTTTTCTTTTCTTCTTTATCGGCTGCCATCCCCCTCTATCGTCTGTCACCTATCGCTGACCAACCATCATTGCCCACTATTGTTGACCTATTGCTACTATTGCCAAATGTTGTCGCCACCAATGATCGTCGATGTCGCTACCACCGCCAACCCCCACAATCGATGACCACCAACGGCGCTGCCTGCCGCCATCGATTGCCACAGCCTGCTGCTTGTCGTTCACTGCCACCAACAACCGCGGTTGACTGGAGATCCACGGCGACCGATGGTGACGAGTGGCGGGTGGCGTCATTGGTGGTCATCGATAGTGGCCATAAGGAAAATAAGGAAAAAAATTAAAAGAAATTATACATTATAATAAATTTTGTGAATTGTACCAAACATATTCATATTATTTTACCATTCAGATATAGAAATTTTGTATAGTTACTAAACGCGTTCTTTTATTGAGAAGTTATTTCGGGGAATAGAAATAGAAAAATACTATTTCTGAAAAGAAATTGTTTCCCAAAACAAAAGCGTTACTAAATGAATCCCAAGGAAAATAAATTCTACATTATAATAAATTTTGTGAATTGTACTAAATATATTCATATTCTTTTACTATTATGAGAATAGAAATTTTGTGTAGTTACTAAACATATTTTTTTATTGAAAAATTGTTCCAATGAATAGAAATTGAAAAAAAAAAAAATTTCAAAACAGAAACGTTATCAAATGAATCTCAACGTGCCAAAAAAATGTATAAATCACACCAATTTCACCGCATATAACTCTAGCCGTTACGACTCATGACATTATACAAGAGAATCCTTAAGCGAAAGCCAAGGGTAAGATTAGGACAAGTTTGATCCTTTCGTGTTCATGCGGAATTCCTTCCTTAAGATCTATCCAGCGAAACCTCCTCAACATCGTGCTCAGCAAACCGTATGCCCACCAAGTCGGTCAATTACGAAGCGCGTACAGGCGGTGGCGTTCTTCAATTACTATGCTCATCCTCCAAATTTAATATGCTTTCCATTCCATTAATTCAGACAACTTACAAAGCTTTGAAATTTTAGGACTCGATTAAAGCTTTGAAATTTTAGGACTTGATTATATTTTCATGACAAATTTTAGGACTCCATTAAATCTTTGAAATTTTAAGACTTTATTATATTTTCGTGATAAATTATAATACATCTAGTGCATTTGTCACTTAAAAAAAAAAAAAAAAAAAAACTGATCAGGAACCATATCACTCGGGCACTCGTTACTATCAAACTTACAAAATGCCGAAAGCCATAACTCTCCTCATTTATAATCTCATT
The DNA here is from genome assembly GCA_014182385.1 of Eucalyptus viminalis. Taxonomy (NCBI): domain Eukaryota; kingdom Viridiplantae; phylum Streptophyta; class Magnoliopsida; order Myrtales; family Myrtaceae; genus Eucalyptus; species Eucalyptus viminalis. Next base: position 7,700,932 of record CM024531.1, read on the forward strand.
TGGATTAAATGAAATGATAGAAATTCGATCGCCTGAAAATGATTGAATCGTATTGGAAGTTTCAAATCGCCACCTCCTTCCCCACCACCACCACCACTGTCGTCGACCTTGCCATCCTCATCGACGCGTCCACCCCATTCCCTCCAACCTCCTCGTCCATCTTTCTGCACGATGCCTCCATCACCGTCCTCCACTCGCTCTCTCCACCTTCGTCGCTACACATGCCGATCCACCCCTCCATCTTCTTCACCAGCAACTTGTGCAACCGATCACAGCAAGCATTCGCCAAATCAACTCACTGTTATACCAACCAAAAAAAAAAAAAAAAACACTCACTGTTATGAGCCACGAACGTAGCAAATCCGAAGCCAAATTGGAGAGTTCTACAACTTCTTGTAGCTTGGAGTCTACGACTTATAGCAAGAACATTCCTCACCATCTTGCGCTCGAAAACCACACCGGAGCAAGGCGGAGAAGGAACACAACGACGTAGGCCGAAGAAGCAACGAGCTTTGGGGCAGAGATCGAAGATGAGTGAGCGTCGGAGCAAGGCGGAGGAGCAACATGCTTTGGGCCAGAGAGCAGAGATGACCCAACCCCGGAGCAAGCCAGAGAAACAACGCAACGTAGAGAGTGAATTCTCACCCAAAATTTTGAATTGAGAAAGAAAGAAAGGAGGGAAGGGAAGCTGTAGCGTAAGGCCATTCGTTCTTCAGGAAGGAGGAGAGAGAAAGCGCCATTAATGCGTGCAGGCCTACTCCAAAAAAGATAAGAGAGAAAAAAGCAGCAACAAGTCTATCGATGACAGTAAATTTTTAAATAGAAAAGGAAAAATAATATATTTTGTGCAGAAAAACTAGTGGGGCCGCTCGTGCTCATGTGGAGCCACGCGTCACTTTCTCATTGGTCGGGGTGCACGGTGACCTAGCGCTCCGGGACCATCCAATATTTTCTCGGCAGAAAAGGGGAGGTCTAGGTCTGGTCTGGATGGTGGTGTGGCTGCCGGTGAGTGGTGGCAACGGTGGTAATGAATTTAAGGGGGTTGGAATTAAGGAGAGAAGATAGGGCTTGTCAGTCCAAAGTTGGTTTTAAAAGTTTATTTTACATTGATTACCAAACTGATGGTTTTATTTATTTATGTTGATGGGCCTTAGAGGGCTCGTCCGCCCATGTTGGGCCTAAAAGCCCGGCTCGCAAGATAAGGGCCCATGGATGAAGAGTTGAGATATGAAGAGGTGTTACATTGAGGGGATGTGTCTTTTGGAGAAGACGTATTTAAGGGGAGAAAAGAAAAAAAAAGAGCGCACCTTTTGGATGTACGTACGTTTTTCTTTTCTCCATTTCCCAAAACCAACGTAAGTTTATCCCCTTTGAAGCAACAGGACGCTCCTCGGTAGAACAAGATCAAAATCCTTCCTCGATCTTCAACATTGGTGTTTAATCTGTGGACAATAAGGTACGCTCGATTTTGTGGTGTGTCTTTGATCGGTGATACATGTTTATTTTTGGGCTCATCTTCCGCATTCGTTTTAGGGGTTCGATTTAGTGTCGAATCAATTTTAGGGAATTAGTAATCTCCTACATTGGTATCAAAGCCATAGTTCATGTTTCCCCATCCCCTTTTTATGTTATTGAATTATTTTTGTGGTCGAAATTTGAGAAAAGCCGCTGCCAATCGATCAGGGACGAAAAAACCCAACACCCGCATATTGTGCGCCCTGTTTTGTGACTTTCTGCAAGTCGAAATTTGTTTTTGATAGCGCAGGGACGAAGCTCTCGTTGATATGAGAAAAACGAGTCGAGGCTCGCTACCGGAGGCCGCCGGACGCACCACCACACGCGACCAGAACGAACGCGCCGATTCCGTACCCCGCAGACGCATGCGTCACACGCGGCGTTTCAGCCCAAGCGTGTGTGATGCATGCATGGGGTGCTAGCGTGTGCCACACTCGTGCCTGGATGACGTCATGGTGCCACGCAGGTGCCGACTGACGTCATCGTGACGTCATCCAGGCACGAGCGTGGCATGTGCCGGTTGGTTTATTCGACCGGCCTGACCGGTCCGATCGGGCTGTCAGGTCCGACCCGACCCGTCCAGTTTGACCAGTCCGACTGGTCTGACCCGGCCCGTCCGGTCCAACCCGACTGCCCGTTGACTCCTACCCGGCTGACTGTTGACGGCGACCGTTAACCGTTGACTTTGACCGTTGACAAAAAAAAATGTGTTTCTTTTTCCAATTAAGTCTATGTGGATTATATGTAATCCATTATTTGTTCTACATTTGTTGCAGGAACAATGACTCCCCTTAAGTTGCGCATACCTATTCACGCAATTACCGATAAACAAGAGGAAAGGCTTTCTAAGTTGATAGCTAAGCTGACTGATCATCGATGGGAGAGTGACGACTTAATTGATCATGTTCTCGAAGTCAACGGAAAAATACAAAAGGTCATATGGAATGGTCGTCCCATGCCACAGTTTGAGATGGCGCGATTTTTCTTGAACACACTTTCACAAGAATGTCAATGAGTGTTGAATCGCTTATGAGAAGTCAACAGAGCTGCTTCGTATAGGAGAATTGTGATGGCTTTTATAGATGATTATTACTGGATTGTTACAAGGGAAAAGATCAAGAAATTGAACAAAAGAGGATTTTTCCCAGTTCGTATATTGACTTGGTGTTAGATATTTTGGCCGGTCTTTATTTAGTGTGCTTTGGTGACAACTGATATGTTAGTTGTATTATGTGAAAGCATTATTATTATATCATTGTTTGATATCAAATATTATTTGATTTCTATTATTATTAACTGTTGTGGATAGTTCATAGAAATTTTTGTAATTTCAAAGAATTTATTTTGCATAGAATGTTATATTAATAATAACTCCAAGTTAGGATTTTGGATGATGATTGGAAACATAGTGACATTTTGATTTTGAAACCTTACTTGAAATTATTCATTAATATAATGGTTTTGTGCAAAATTGATGCATAAATGATAGGCATTAATAATTCTTGCATATATGTTTGATATGTTCAGATCAAATGGCTTTAGCCACAAAGAGCATAGTCGCTAAGTTAAACAAATATGAGAAGCTCAATGGCGATAACTATGAAATATGGCACATGAAAATCCAATATGTGATGGAAGAGCAAGAGGCACTAGAAGCTCTTAACCTGACCATGGTAGAACCTGAAGAAAGAAACATTGCATAGCATAAGAGAGATAAGGATGCATTTGTTGCATGGATAAGAAAGAACTTCCTTGCTCGCATTACGTTGCTGAGTAGCATGGAAAATAACGTCATGTGAGAGTTCAGGCGTTTTGAGAATACCAATGAAATGTGGGAAGCGTTAGTAGCAAGGTTTGGTCATAGTTTTGTGACCAGACTAAGATAGTTCACTATTAGGTTTGACTCTTATAAGAAGCCTCATGATTAGACCATGAAGCAACACCTTAGAAAGATGTCAAACATGATTAATGAGCTGAAAGATGCTTGCCATGTCCAGACTGATGAGTAGCAAGTGCAAGTAGTGATTTGTTCCTTCACTCAAAGTTGGGAGCATATGAAGGTGCACCTAACCCATAATGAAAATATCAAAACCTTTGAGGATGTAGTGCGTCATCTTGAGCTGGAAGAGGACCGCCTCTTGGCAGCTAAGCCGGAAGCTGAAATTTATCATGCTAGTTCTAGCTCACATGGAGCTTCGAGCTCCAAGCACAAACGTCCTAACTAGTTCGATAAAAGGAAAGGCAAGGAAGCAGGTCCTTCAGGAAAGAAACCTAAGCTTGACCAATATGAAAGAGGAAAGCGTCCTCGAATAAAGAAGCTTACAAGGGTGAAATGTTACAATTGTGATAAAAATGGGCACTATGCTCGCGACTGTCGTGAGCCAAAAAAGGTATACACCCCTTGTACTTTTCAGAACTTTGCTTATGTGTCGAGTTATGTATTCTTAACTGAGTCTAATCATTTATGGACTATGGATTCAAAAGCAATAGACCACGTAGCGAAGGTAGAGAATCCTTTGTGGAATTCCGATGAGTACCGACTGGAACTAAGTGGATCTATGTAGGAAACAACTCCAGAGCTGAAGTAAAAGGAATTGATATCTGTCAATTGAACATGCGTGGTGGACGCACTCTGTTCCTACATGATGTGTTGTATGCTCCAAAGGTTCGTCGGAAATTAGTGTTTGTTTTAGTGTTGGTTAAACTTCGTTTTAATATGAACTTCCATAATAGTGGTGTGGATTTGTATTTGGATACAAATTACTATGGTTATGGTTATTTTTTAGATGGTTTTATTGTATTAAATGTTGACTATAGTAATGCCAATGTTTGTTATTCCATTTTCACGTTTCCTAATTCATATGATAATGATGTGAGTGTGTGGCATGCTAAAGTTGGTCATATTAGCCAGCAACGTATGAATAAACTAGCCAAAGAGGGCTTGTTAAGCAATATTGAAAAAGTCAATTTACCCATATGTGAGCATTGCCTAACAGGGAAAATGACAAGAAAATCATTTAGAAAAGGTAAAAGAGCTGAATTTCCTTTGTAATTAATCCATTTTGATGTCCGTGGTCCGATAAATGTAAGAGGAAGGCATGGGGCTATTTATTTCATCACATTTATAGATGATTATACTCAATTTGGATAATGTCTATTTGATTTCCCATAAATCTAAAGCATTGAGTTGTTTCAAAAGATTTATAAACTTGGTAGAAAATTAATTAGACAAGAAAATAAAAATATTGCGATTCGATCGAGGTCGAGACTATTTATCAGATGAGTTTAGAAAATTGTGTGATGAAAAAGGAATAGAAAGACAGTTGTCTATTCCATATACTCCTCAACAAAATGGTATTGCGGAGAGAAGAAACATAACTCTATTAAAAATGGTTAAGTCTACGATGGCGCATACTAACTTACCTATCATTTTTTGGAGTAATACGTTGTTAACTGCTACCTATATACTTAACCAAGTGTCTTCTAAATTAGTTACTTTCACTCCATATGAGTTATGGACAGGCAGAAAATCAGACTTAAGCTTCCTTAAGTCATGGGGTTGTGCTGCCTATACTCATGAGCCATCTTACAAGTTTGGGAAATTGGGTCCTAGAGGAAAGAATAATATTTTCATACGATACTTTGAATACTCGAAAGGGTATGTGTTCATAGGTGAGCGGGAAAGTGGAAGTATAACTGAATTCGAATCACTGGATGTCACATTCTTAGAGAATAAATTTCCTAAGAATGGCGAAATAGGTGAGGATTACTCCCTATTTGAAACCTTGGATCAAGATAATGAACTTAATGGAGTTCATCCAAGTGGGAATAACATGAGAAGTGATGAATTTAATTCAACTCACTCTCAATTACAACCACATGATGAGATGATATCGTCATTATCTAATCCGAGTGGGAGCATGATGGGGAATGATGTGCAAAGTGTACAATCTCTCATACGGTGAACAAGTCGCAAAAGTATTCCCCGTCGACGTTTTGACATTGAAGGGGAAACTTTCATGATTGCTCCACAAAATGAAGATGAGCCAAGAAATGTTAACGAGGCTCTAAATTGCCCTAGTAAGGAAAAATGGATTCATGCAATGGAAGAGGAGACCGAGTCAATGAAGTCAAACCAAGTTTGGGAACTGGTTGATCTTCTAAAAGGATGCAAAGCTATTGGGAACAAGTGAGTTCTCAAAATAAAGTGTAAAGCTGATGGCTCGATAAAAGGCATAAGGCTCGCCTTGTAGCGAAATTGTATAATCAATAGGAATGAATTGATTATGAAGAAATATTTTCTCCTATAGTGAGATTTACCTCGATTCACATTATTCTGGCAATAGTGGCTAGTATGGATCTTAAGTTACATCAAATGGATGTAAAGACTGCTTTCCTCAATGCAGAATTAGAGGAAAAAATATATATGGAACAACTTGTTGGTTTCATTATAGAAGGCCAAGAAGGAAATGTATGTCGACTTTTGAGATTGATATACGGCTTTAAGTAGTCGTCGAGACAATGGTATATACGTTTTCTTAATGCCATAATGGCATATGATTTTACAATAATAGATGAGGATCATTGTGTATATATCAAAAGATCCAAAGATCAATTTGTGATCATATCATTATATGTTGATGATATATTAATTGCCGGAAGTAATATGGAGTTTTGTTAATACTGTGAAGAGTTGGTTATCTTTCAACTTTAAGATGAAAAATATGGGTGATGCTACATACATTCTTGAAGTTAAGATTTCAAGAGATCTTTCGAAGAGATCATTATCTCTTTCGCAAGAAACATACATAAATAAGGTTCTTGAACGATTTCGTATGCAAGATTGTAAACCCATTGATACTCCTATTGCAAAAGGTGAAGGATTGAGCCATAGACTGTGTCCGTCCAAGAACTCTACAAGAGAAGGAACAAATAAAACATGTTCCTTATACTAGTGCTATTGGGAGCTTGATGTACGCTATGATGTGTACAAAACCTTACATATGTTTTGCAGTTGGAATGGTGAGTAGATACTAATCTAATCCAGGTCAAGCACATTGGAAGGCCGTTAAAAGAATACTAAGATATCTGAAAGGAACTGCTGATTACAAGCTGAATTACCAAGGAAAGGATCTGCGGCTTAAAGGCTATTCGGATGCTGATTGGGGAGGATATTTAGATAATAATAAAAAAATCTACCTCTGGTTTTGCTTTCTTACTGAATAATGGCGCCATATCTTGGAGCAGTAAGAAGCAAACGTGTATAGCCTTGTCCACGATGGAAGCTAAGTTCGTGGCATTATTAGCAGCAGTACAAGAAGGAGTTTGGCTTAAAAGATTTTTAGATCATTTAGGTGTTATTGGGTATATACTACAAATCCATTATTGGTTAACTATGATAGCCAAACAGTTATAGCGTACACCAAAGATCCAAAATATCATGGCAAAATCAAACATACAGTACATATCTACGCATAGAATGGTGGCAGATCCTATGACAAAGCCAATACCTAGAGATGTGTTTTGTGGCCATGTGAAATCTCTAGGATTGCGTAGAGGCTGATGTACTAAATATTGTAATTTCTCATAAGTGTTCACATTTAATGAATTTGTTTTTTCATCATTAATGCCTATGAATCTTTGTTTGACGTTTACGCATCTTAATGCTTAATGCATTATATTAAGTTAAGAAAGTATGTCGGAAAGATAAAAGATTAGCCCACTCACACGGGTAATCGTCTCTATTTATTGTGCGATAAATAGAGATGAGACGGTTTTTAAGCTTATTATCTAAGTGATAATTGAGAGCTTAAGCTTAAAATATATGTCACCTTAACTGGGTGTTAAGATGAGAACATAATATTTATTATGTTCGAAAATAAAATAATCCACATATTTTACTTTATCTGTCTATGATGCTAGATATGAGTTCTAATAAATTCTGTGAATAAGTAGATATGTGAACTCAAGTTAGGCATTATGTATGTTTGAACTATTATTTGTACGGTATTAAAGGTGTAGACATACGCTCCATGGGAAATGAGTTAAATACCGTAACACGCATTTCATACTATGTATGCATGAGACGACCAATAAGAGTGACAAAAGTTTGATCTCAACTTTTATGCCGTGTGAGATTCTTGAGGAAAAGAGTTTCTCAATTTAGTGCCCTCATGACTCTCTCTTATTCTCAAGATCTCTATATAGTGTTTACTATCTTAGGATGTTGCCAATGATCATGAATTGATTCAATCTAATGAGACATTTCTAGAAAAGTAAGCTGAACTGAAATTGAAAGTTTGAAGGAAAGAGGAAGATCAAATATGGAGAATCACATTCTAAATTTTGTATTCACTAGTCGACCAATTATGATTGTCTTTGAGATAATCATAATTGTGAATACAACATATCATTATTTAAAAAGGAGATCAAGAGAATTATAAATGTGATCGATCAATCTAGGGTACTATATACTAAATCTACTCAGAGTGTGATGCTTATTATGAGCTGCTATATATTCCTAACAGATCTATAGCAGCGAGCTCTCAAAATATGCTGGTCGCACAAATTATTTACCGATATGAACGTTGCAGAGAGGTAAAGAGGATCATATTTGATCCATCATGTGCGAGTGTGAGATGATGGTTTTATTTATTTATGTTTATGGGCCTTATAGGGCTTGTTGGGCCTAAAAGCTCGGCCCGCAAGATAAGGCCCCATAGATGAAGGGTTGAGATATGAAGATGTGTTACGTTGAAGGGATGTGTCTTTTGGAGAAGACGTATTTAAGGGGAGAAAAGAAAAAAAGAACGCACATTTTGGATGTACGTACGTTTTTCTTTTCTCCCTCTCCCAAAACCAACGTAAGTTTCTCCCCCTTGAAGCAACAGGACGCTCCTCGGTAGAACAGGATCAGAATCATTCCTCAATCTTCAACATTGGTGTTTAATCTGTGGACAATAAGGTACGTTCGATTTCGTGGTTTGTCTTTAATCGGTGATACATATTTGTTTTTGGGCTCGTCTTCCACATTCGTTTTAGGGGTTCGATTTAATGTCGAATCCATTTTAGGGAATCAGTAATTCCCTACACAAACAATATTTTCATTAGGTGGAAATTTTTGGAGGTAAAGTCTTTTCTTGAGATGCAAAGCCCCACTTAGAGACCAAACCACATCAGATATGTAAGCTACATATATTTAGGGACATCCATCAATGATAACATATGGATGGAGGCAAAATCATGGGACCACGATATCGTTATTCACAAATGAAATGCCAATAATATAGATTTCATATCATTATAACATGATGGCCAAAATCAATCATTCACTTTAAAAAAATAAATGGGCACTCATATTCTTTTGTCTTGTGGATTCAACATAGGTCCAGCTCTCTCAAAAATCTCTATTCAATTATTCAAACTTTGTGTCGGCAATTTAATATCTAGTGAGAGAGAGTTGTGCAGTGCATGGAAAAATAAGATGAACGTCTGCAACCGGTACTTGTGACTGAGGTAGATTGAGGATCCAACGTGTTGGTGCAAAGCCCGTCCCATGTAGGACAACGGGTGACGTGAGGAAGGACGTAGGCATTTGGTTCTCTTTATGCCTTCCATACCTAACCGCTCAAAGCGCAATTAATGTGGGATACAACATGCACAAAGATACACAGACGAACCGGCCTTGAATATAATATTTCAATCCACTACCACGTCAATAATTCAAGTGAAAAGGGGAAACATCTTATCGCTACGATATTTAGTGATGTTGCGTGTTCAATTGTTTCGTGGCTCTATCAACTTTTTGTTCATGTTATTTTCGACCCTTTCACAAGCTTTCCATTATATTTTGGCAGGAAAAGAAGCTATCGCAATTAGTCAAGTGAGAGCAGTTGGGGTGCAACAGAGAGGGCACAAAGTATATAACGACTCCATGTGCCGCATCTTTGAATTTTCCCCCCCTAGATTATGAATAATGCCTCGTAGCAAGAGATCCAGACAGTACTGATCTCGAAGAACTTGTGACGAATCGTCAACTTCCACTCGCCACGGCACTTAAACAATATCACAAGCGGCTCCCGCCACTCAATCTTATCTTTGACTCTTGGACGGGAAGCCTTTTGGCCGCATCTCCTACGGATTTAAGCAAATCACAACCGTACAAATCATGTGGGTCCCGCTACAGCTCATAAACCCTCGTCTGTACTCCCACTTCCCCACCCTATAAATAGGGCGCCCCAGTTTTTAGTTGAGCCACGCACTCACTTGGGTAGTCTTCCTTGAGATTTCTCTGGTGATCCGTTGGCCTTGAGCGATGAAAATGGCTTCCTCCAGGGTTTTCCTCCTGTGCGGCCTGCTTCTGGCCGTTGTCGTTCTCATGGCCGCGCAGGTCTCGGCTCGTGACCTTGCTGAGGAGACTCGGTCACGTGAGTGCTCTCGACAATGAAGTCTTCCCTCAATTTACTTATCTAGCTCTCTTCAGTTTGATGGGGAACGCATTCTCACTTTTGACGTGTATATATGTTTTCGTGTGATTGTCCGTCGTGCAAGCACTCGTGTTTGCTAAAGGCAGACAGACAAATATGATGGGAGAACAGTAATAATTCAAACAATATCGAATCAACGCAGCGGAATAAAATAATCTCCCATCTTGTGTAAACCTAATAGGAATCGATATAGTAGAGTAAAATAAATACCAAGCACGCAAACACAAGACGGTTTTTTTACGTGGAAAACCTTCTCGATGTGAGGAGATAAAAAACCACGGGACCGGAGTCCACCTGAAAATCTTCACTATCAATAAAATTGTTCTTCTCTAGCAAATACTAGAGGTACATAGCAGCAAACACCTCAAGAACATAATTCTTGGCAATACACATGAACTTCACAAGAGATCAAGGACAAATCTGACCAAAAACGCAGGTTTTGATCAATCCATGAAAAACCTGATGTATGAAGCTTCAAACGAAAATCAAACCGTTAAGATTCGATTAAATTGCGTCACGAACATGCTGACAAAATTTCAGCTCAATCGAACCACGAATCGACCTCCGACGCCAGTTTGATGTAAATCAGATATTGCCCCAAACCCTAGATTTTCTGCTTTCTCTTTTTCTCTTGTTATTGTTTCCTTTTCTGCTGCTACCTCTTTATATAGATAGTGAGAAACCATATTTCCTCATATAACTTATTATATGGACTCAAGCCCTTTTGGGCTTGCAACTCATTGGGCTTCCTCGACATAAGAGTGAACCCAGCTAACAAATCTCCTCCTCACGACAATGTGGAGGGATTCACCATCCTTGCTATCAAACGGCAATGTTCAAGCTTCTCTCTTGATAAAGTCTTCGTCATCATATCGGAGCCATTATGATCCGTATGAATTTTCTCAAGTTCCAACAACTTTTCATCTAAAACATCATTTATCCAATGATATCTAACATCAATATGTTTCGATCTAGAATGAAAAGATGAATTCTTACCAAGATGAATTGCGCTTTGATTATCACAAAATAGCACATACCTCTTTTGCTTGAACCCAAGTTCTTCTAAGAACTTCTTCATCCATAGCATCTCTTTACTAGCTTCAATCTCTGCAATAAATTCAGCTTCGGTTGTAGAAAGTGCAATACACTTCTGCAATCTTGACTTCCATGACACAGCTCCACCCGCAAAAGAAATCAAATAACCAGAAGTAGATTTACGAGTATCAATATCTCCTACCAAGTCGGAATCTGTGTATCCAACTAACTCAAGTTTCCCGATCCCGAAACTGAGTTTCAAATTTGAAGTTCCCCAAAGATACCTCATAATCCACTTGACTGCATTCCGGTTTCTCTACCTGGATTTGACAAATAGCGACTAACAACACCAACTGCATGCGCCAAGTCTGGGCGTGTACATACCATCGCATACATTAAGCTTCCTACAGCTGAAGCATATGGAATACTTTCCATATCTTTCTTCTCTTTATCAGTCGTAGGACTTTGCATCATATTTAACTTAAAGTGGACAGCAAGAGGAGTACTAACCACTTTAGCCTTGTCCTAAAATTTCTGAAGGATCTTCTCGATATATTTCTCTTGCGACAAAAATAACTTCTTAGCATCTCTGTCTCGGGTAATTCTAATGCCAAGAATCTGCTTCACCGAGCCCAAGTCTTTCATGGCAAAACACTTGCTCAACTGTTTCTTCAATAACTCAATTCTTGAAGCATTCCTGCCAACAATCAGCATATCATCAACATAAAGCAAGAGAATAATAAAGTCATCATCATAAATTTTTTGGACAAACACACAGTTATCCGATGAAGTCTTCTTATAGCCCTATTCTGTCATAACTGACGCAAATTTCTTATACCACTGTCTCGGTGCTTGTTTTAGGCCATAGAGACTTTTCTTCAATTTGCACACATAATCCTCTTTCCCTTTTACTTTGAAACCCTCAGGTTGTTCAATGTATATCTCTTCCTCCAAGTCACCATGTAGGAAGGCCGTTTTAACATCCATTTGCTCAATTTCTAAATCTAGGCTAGCTGCCAAGCCTAGTACCACACGGATAGAAGACATTTTCACTATCGGAGAAAATATATCATCAAAATCAATACCCTTTCTCTAACCGAATCCCTTAACAACCAATCTAGCTTTGTACCGTGGTTGTAAAGTATGTTCATCTTGCTTCAACCTATATACCCACTTATTCTTCAAAGCTCTTTTACCTTTAGGTAACTTCACCAATTCAAAAGTATGATTATCATAAAGTGACTGCATCTCATCTCGCATAGCATCGAACCAATTGCTTTTGTACTCATCTTCTATTGCTTCTGCATAACACTCGGTTCATCGCATCGAGTCAATAATACATACTCATCTTCAAAATACCTGGTGGAAGATCGTTGGTCTCTAACGGATCTCCGGACTGGAACATCCAATGGACATCTAATTGAGCCTCTAGTTTAGGAATAGTATTATCTATTTCAACATGTTCAGGAACATGCGCGTTATTTGGAACATTGACTTCCTGCTGCTCTTCATCAACCTGTGTAGGAATATTTGTAAGAGGAACTGGATCTAAATCAACCAGATTATCACTAACCAGTGGTGCTGAAATCATATTTGATTTCTCAATATCCTCTATTGTTTGATCTTCCATAAACACAACGTCTCTGCTTCTTACAATTTTCTTTTCAATTGGATCATAAAATTTGTAACCAAGCATATCATGTCCATAACCAATAAATATGCACTGTCGTGTTTTCACATCAAGTTTAGACCTCTCATCTTTGGGAACATGCACAAATGTTTTGCACCCAAATACACGCAAATAATCATAAGAAACTTCTTTGCATGTCCAAACTCTATTAGGAACATCAAACTCTAAAGGAACGCATGGAGTAAGATTTAATATATGCACAACTGTACTTAAAGCCTCACCCCAAAAAGATCCAGGTAGCTTTGACTGTGAAAGTAAGCATCTTACCCTTTCAACCAATGTTATGTTCATTCTCTCAACTAAGCCATTTAACTGAGGCGTCCTGGGAGGTGTCTTTTGATGGCGAATACCTTGTTGTCTGCAATATTCATCAAAAGGTCCAATATACTCTCCCCGTTATCAGTTCTAATGCATTTCAATTTCTTTCGGTGCCGTCTCTCTCGAAGCCTGAAATTGCTTAAAAGCATCTAACACCTGATTTTTAGTTTTCAAGGTATAAATCCAAATTTTCCTTGAAAAATCATCTATAAAAGTAACAAAATAAAGAGAGACACCAAGTGATTTTGTTTTCATAGGACCGCAAACATCAGAATGCACTAAATCCAGTATACCTGACTTTCGTGAAGGAGGGGAGCTTTTAAATGCAACTCTATTATGTTTTCCTACTAAACAATGAGCACACCTCTTTAGCGCTGAACTTTTCAATCTTGTTCGGAGCTTCCTTGGCCAATATTGACAAACCCTTCTCACTGATGTGACTGAGCCTCTTATGCCATAACTCAGCTGCATCTTCGCTATCTACTGCATTAATTTTGTCTGTAGACAACTTTACCTACATAATGTATAACGAATAATATTTTTCCCCTCTAGCCACAACAAGAGAACCTTTTGTAAGTTTCCATTGACCATTACTGAAGGTGCTGCAATACCCCTCATCATCCAACTTGCCTGTAGAAATCAAATTCAAGCGGATATCAGGTATATGTTTAACATTATTCAATACTAACCTCGTGCCATTGCTGGTTTCTAGGCACACATCACTAATGCCTACAGCTTGAGCTAGTCCATTGTTTCCCATCTTCACATATCCAAAGTCACCTGACCTGTATGATTTAAAGAAATCCCTACGAGACGTAGCATGAACGAATGCACCACTATCAATTACTCAACTGGTCTCATGAGAAACAAAATTCACCACATCACCATAAAAAATAGTGAGAAAGTCTTCTTTAAGTGCAGCGACACGATTGTCATCACTGTCATCATCACTTTTCTTCTCTTTACCTTTCTCCTTTTGTTTCTCCCTTTTTAACTGGCGACAAAATCTCTAAATATGTTCCTTTTGATGACAATAATGGCACTCAACATTAGCAAATTTATTATACTTACCTCTGCTTTTGTCTCGACTTTTATCTCTATTTCTCGGATCTCAAGACTCACTTCTCCCCCTTTTCTCAACAACCAAGGCATTAGAATGTGAAGAGGACGATCCCTGTGTCTTCCTTCTCTTCTCTTCATTCAAAATACTACTCTTGGCTAAATCCATGGTAATTGTACCATCCGGGGCAGAATTAGACAAAGATGTTCGGAACGTCTCCCATGAGTCCGGCAAAGTACCAAGCAACCATAGTGCTTGTATCTCATCATCAAACTTGATTCCCATCGCAGCCAACTGATTTATAATTCCTTGAAAAGAATTTAAATGATCAGTCAAACGAATACCATCATGATATCTCAGAACCATCATCTGTTTTATCAAAAATAACTTATTATTCCCAGTCTTTCAAGCATATAACTGTTCGAGCTTATCCCATAAACTGTGTGCATGTGTTTCCTCAATAATATGGTTTAAACATTATCATCTACCCACTGCATGATATAACCACACACTTGACGATGAAATATAGACCATTCAACATCAGTTTTATTCTTTGGTTTCTCCTCAGCAAATACAGGCAAATAAAAATCTTTTACATATAAAAGATCTTCCATCTTCCCTTTCCATATATGATAATTCGAACCATTCAGTGTAACGATTCTACTCGTATTCGTTTCCATTGTTTAACACAAGGCAGAAAAATCAAGTAATAACCTATTGCTCTGATACCACTCTGGTGGGAGCACGGTAATAATTCGAACAATATCAAATCAACACAGTGGAATAAAATAATCTCCCCTCTTGTGTAAACCTAATAGGAATCGATATAGTAGAGTAAAATAAATACCAAGCACGCGAACACAAGATGATTTTTTTACGTGGAAAACCTCCTCGATGTGAGGAGATAAAAAACCACGGTACCGGAGTCCACCTGAAAATCTTCACTATCAATAAAATTGTTCTTCTCTAGCAAATACTAGAGGTACATAGCAACAAACACCTCAAGAACATAATTCTTGGCAATACATATGAACTTCACAAGAGATCAAGGATAAATCTTATCAAAAACGCAGGTTTTGATCAATCCACGAAAAACCTAATGTATGGAGCTTCAAACGAAAATCAAACCGTTCAAATTCGATTAAATTGCGCCACGAACATGTTGACAAAATTTCAGCTCAATCGGACCACGAATCGAGCTCTGACGTCAGCTTTATGTAAATCAGATATTGCCACAAACCCCAGATTTTCTGCTCTCTCTTTTTCTCTTGTTATTGTTTCCTTTTCTGCTGATACCTCTTTATATAGATAGTGAGAAACCATATTTCCTCATATAACTTATTATATGGGCTCAAGCCCTTTTTGGGCTTGCAACTCATTGAGCTTCCTCCACATAGGAGTGAACCCAGCTAACAAATCTCTCCCTCAGGACAATGTGGAGGGATTCAACTGGATTTGCATGTTTTTCCCCAACCCTGGTTTGCAAATAGCCCATGTTTTTCCCCAACCCTAGTTTCAGGAAAATTCCTTCAACTGAACTTCTGACCGGCGCTCTCGTTTATCTTTTTTATGTGGTGATAATATTTATAATATCATGACTTGTAAGGTGCGACACACTGGTGAGAGGTATGAATGAAGAAACTTTCCTTCATCAAAGATGCAAGAAAATATGGCTCTTTGCAGATTGCCTGTCGCAAATTTTTTAATTCAAAAGTAAATGTCCCATATAGTGGGCTTTTGCAACAATATAGAACCCGAAAAGGACATTACGGTGCAAAAGTCTTCTTGTCTACTCTTTCTATCACGTGTGTCTCCAATCGAAATGAAGTTGTAGTTTAGAAATGAAACCCGGTGCGGAAATGCATTTCTACTCAACCTATATCCTTCCGTCATTATCTCTATTGCGTACTCTTTCTTTCTTTTCTTTTTTCTGAGAAAGTAAAAGTAGGATGTCAGAAACAGCAAGGCAAGGATTGTACAGCTAATGTTGATATTAAGCCAATAATTTTTTCGACAAAAACACTCACTTTTGAATGTAAAATCTTGCATTTGTTGATATCTGCGTGTTGCTTTCAACGTAATTTATTTTAGATTGCCATTTTGCAAGGTCTTTACCTTATCCTCTAATAATAAAGGAAGTTAATTTTACTGAGTCATGTCGTATAACTTTATCCACAGACTCCAAGGTGCTTTTACTTGTATAGTTGTATGTATATGTTTCGTGTGATACCAATCTGAGCATAAAAAGAATTGCTCCAATCACTGCGGATGAAGTGACAAAAACGTAAAAGCGATGAGACCATCTTTCAACAATGAACTGTTGATCTAAACCGATTTGCCACATCCCTCTCAGGTTCCCCATCGAGGCTGACTTATATGAACTTCATGTTGATCCAAATCTCGAAGCTAAGATAAGGTTATATATGGACCAAGCGTCAACTTTTCCTACGACGGCACGTCACTACCTAATCTTGGAGGCCATTTTATTGATCGCGATCGTCAAAAACCCTGTCGCTGAAGTTTCTTGCTGGACTTACATCTACAATATTTGACTTTGGAATACTTATATTTCTTCTGTTGTTTTAATTTGCCATAATTTACTATCAAGAATAATTGAAGAATATGCATTAATTCCTCCTGATTGAAAAGAACACGTATGATTGATACGTTCTGGAAGGATGGGTTGTTATGATATTTTTGTACACGGAATGTGATGTTTAACCCCTATATAACAATAATGATTTTTATTACATATAAGATCTTTTATTTGAGAAATTAATTCTTATTTAATCATTTGGACATCTGTCACGTGAAAAATTAACTTTAAATAAATGTGGGTGATGTCCATATTTATAACTCATCAATAAGAAGAAGTCAAAGAAAAGTTAGGAAGATGAGGTCTTACTGTGTATGCCCAGTCGTTGATCTTTAGGAATACTATATTATTTCACAAGTTTTAAAGTGTACTCAAGTCTTCACATTTATATAATTGAAACGGTGCGGTTACGTAAAAGTGAAATCCAATATTTTCCTGGATCTAATAAAAAATTTCCACTGCTAGCACGCACATGTTTATACCCTGTCCCACCACGAGCTCTTTGGAGTCTATAACAAAGGTGCGACTTTGTGCAAATCATTCTTCATCACGAGCAAACTCAGTCTTTGCTTCAATTTAACTGAGAAATGGCTTCCACTAGGGTTTCTGTGCTCTGCAGCCACCTCGTTGCGGTGCTTCTTATGATCTCAGCTTGCAAACTTGCCGAGGCAACTCATTCATCTCGTTGATATCGCTTCCCCCGGACTTCTCTACATGGTTCGTATGTATGATCAAATGGCACTCCCTGCTAATGTTTCTTATGAATTAATCATCTCTCGTCATTCTTACGATGAGAAGCCCGTGATAGTCAGGGAAATCCGGGCACGCAAATATTATCTCATTCGAATGAAATGATTTGACAGAAACATTGGCAGTGGAATTTTGAATCCCATCACATATGTGATAGTTTTGATCTCTATCAAGAGAAAATTATTGGATATATTATTAATATAGTCCAAAATAATATGTTTACATACAAACCCAATAGGTGAAACCATAGTTATTTGGGTCCATATGGGCCAGAGCCCAATAACTTGTATATAAAAAAACTCTAGGGTTTCCCTACGCTGGAGGTAACACTGTTGAGCGTCCCAAACTTGATGTCTTTTTGTGTAATACTTCAAGCAACCGCTTCTTCTCTTTCAAACCTATAACATTCAACAATCTTGAAGTATTATATCCGTGTGTTGGATTTGAGCAAGTAAGGTGTCTTTTTGAAGATTTCGTCAAGATGAACTTGTTGGAGAAAACTTCATTGTGTGTTTTGAAGCTGACAAAATGTTTCCATCAGTCTAATCTAAAGACTTACAAACTCTTTAGTCAAAGTCTAAAGATCGCTAAACCACCAGACTCAAGATTCAGAGTCTATCATCATTGATAGTTTCTAGATCGTCGAAGAAGACTTATCCAGAACTGAGTATCTTGTTAAGGATTTGATTCTATCGACTGAAGAATATCTCTCGGCTGGAGATAGCATCTTGGAATCTATTATTCGTTTTAATTTCAATTCGGGTAATTTAGATCTGTTGATTGACGAAGCATACTTGGAAGGTTCTACTTATGGAAACCTAGATCCTGATTGTATGGGCAAGCATGATTGGTGGGTTATCGTCATATCCCTTAAATAACTCGAAATCTTCCTAATTGATTTTGTCCAACGGGTAGATTGGAAAAACTCATTTGGTAAGTACCAACAGGTATGAAGGCGTGGAGGAGTATATAAGGAAGTCGTTCCAGTTATTTGAGTGTTTGCACAATAGAAGAATTATAAAGTCTGAAGCTCCTTGTTCTTTGTCAAATTCAATTGTTGAGCGAAAACTTGTACTCAAAAGAGCATTTATATTTCCGTGAGACCTTGAGGAAGTGTAGCAGAGTCTCTACACTGTGGAATCAAGGAAGTGCTATACTGTAACAACTCTTTTGATTCTTAGTGAAATCCGGCCGGTGGGCTGTCAATGCGAAAGAGTGGACATAGGCTTGGATCAAGCCGAACCACTATAAACCCGGGATGGCGGTCGATGGCGGCGGGACGGCGATCGATGAAGAAGAAGAAAAGAGAAGAAGAGAAAATATAAGAATAAAAAGAGTTGGTTTTGATTCTTTGATTTGTTTCCAGACCAAGAATCAACTTTTTTTTTATTCTTGATTTTGTGTCAAATCTACATTCGGGAACAAAAATAGAAATTTGTTCCCGAGAACAAAAAATTTACCAAACGCGATTTTGTTCCAAAACTACTCCCGAAAACAAAAAATTAGAATCGGGTACTATTTGGATAATTACCAAACAGCCCCTAAGTAGTTTAATATTGTGCAACAAGCAGCTTTGATGCGCCACCATCATAGCTCAACTTTAGTTCTTGTTCTGATTTGACTGCCTGACTCACATGATTTATGCCCGGACATAACCGTGGGATTAATTTATACCAAGGCCAGTCGAATATTATACCACATTTGGTGCAATGAAATAGAACGGGAAAAAATAAAACAAAGTTGAGGAAGGAATGGAATAGAAGAAGCATTACAATTCTTGTAGTTGTTTGTTACGATGGAAATAGGTAAAAGGAATTTGTCGATTCCTTTTTTGGGTTGAAAAAAAATTGAAATGGAAGGAAATGGTATCGAAATGTCTAAAATATCTCAAAAATGTAATATATGAGGAAGAAAATAAGGGAAGCGCTTAAAGTAATTGTTGTGATGATGTTATTATTATCAAGGTCATTTTCATGGGTGGAGCCTTGAAGTGGGCATTTTTCCTCTTATTTGGTGGAATGCTCATGTTATGCAAGGAGGTTATGCTCAGGGTCAAAGAGGTTAGCTTGCGATATATGAAACAACAATAGACAGCAAATAAAAATGACATATCAAGAAAACAGTCGCCAATAAATGAGCAATATAGATCGGCCTTAGTAGCAGGATTGTTCGTAAGTACTTATGGATAGAGAAAGTAGCAGTAGGACGGATGATCACTTATGTCATCTAAACTTAGAATTTTGCAGTCTTGGTTAGCTGTCAACATATTCAATTATGTCTCCTCTCTCCTTCAATTGGGTTGAGTTGCATATAAAGTTTACTCTTATTTTATGATAATAACAATTCATGTTTCGAAGTTAATTACTATATGGCTTTCTTAATACTACTGTTATGAATATGCATTCTAAATCTTTCAGAAGAAATAATAGGGGAAATGTAATTACGCTCGAAATAAATATTCATATTGGAATAATTTTTTCTATCGAACACAATCTCATTTGAACAACATGAGACAAAACACGAATTGTAGAAAGACAAATCCGAATACAATATAACACGGTACACAATTTCATATATTAATAAGAATTAATGTATATAACAATTTTTCATCCTAATTCAATTATTCAATATTGGTGGAGGAAATTACGAGAATTGCTTCCAATTATTGAATGTCAATATTTTCTCACCAGTTAGGCCCAACCGTACCACTTTCCCTTCACGTGGCTAGTACTTCTAGTTCTTAATGAAAAGACGCAAACCAAGAACGGATTTGCCTATTTATCCCGCATAGACAGACATCATCAAGTTTTTTATGGTCGAAAGACATCATCAAGTTAAGACGCACGATACCTTAAGGAAAGAGACGGGGAGCGCCTAACGTACTTATTTAAGGGGAAAGTTGTGTATTGATTTGGTTTTTAGTAGCTGCCTACATATTCTATAACTCAATTCACATTCTGTTTTGAAATGTCTAATTATATTCTATTTTGTTGTGTAGTGCGAAATTAATGTGTCAAGATAACACGTCAATGGAGGTGAAGGGATGTGAGGAGATGACTCCAATTACAAAATAGGAGTTTTCTGGCGATGAAATTGAAGAAGAGGCACCTTCTACCTCGAGTGCCACAATAAGGTATCTAGTTCTCACCTTCCTCATAATAAGAAATATACATCCGAGTGCTGAAATCATTATTCAAGAATTAGTGATAAGGATGTAAAAATATATTAAGTGAAGTGCATTCATTGTGGGTCCATGCTTAAGTACCACGTTGCTAACGGTACTTCTGCAATGAGGAAGCACTTGACCACATGCAAGAGGTTTCACCGTAATGTAGATAAGATGCATAAATTCTTTGCACCACGTAATGTCAACATGACTGGCAAGGCAGGAGAAGATTCTAGTACTGGTAGTGTCTTATCGATATGGTCATTTAATCAAGAACGTTATAAGCACATGCTTACTCAGTTCATCATCCTTGATGAGCAAACTTTTTTATTTGGTTGAGCGTGTTGGATTTCGTGAAAATGTTACTGAATTACAGCCTCTCTTCAAACATGTATTACATTTCACAGTGGCAAAAGATTGCATGAAGTTGTTTTTATGTGAACTAACTTATTTGAAGAATTATTTTGGAAAGATTAATTCTAGGATCGCACTCATGACTGATACATGGAGTTCTAATCAAAATCCGAATTATTTGTGTCTCATTGCACATTTTATTGACGAAAATTGGAAGTTGCATAAAAGAATCATCAACTTTGTGGTGATGCATAGTCATAGGGGTAATGAGATTGGGAAAATGGTGGAGAAATGCATTGATGAGTGGGAAATAGAAAAAAAAAAAAAAAAAAGGTGTCCACCATTACCGTGGATAATGCTAGCTCGAATGGTGTTGGAATTAAGTATTTGAGGGAAAATTTTTCGAAATAAAGGTCGTTGATATTCAATGGTAGTGTTTTGCACATGAGATGTACAACTCATTTATTAAAATTGATTGTGAGAGATGGATTGACTACGGTATTTGACTCCATTGCACGTATTCAAAATGTGGTTAAGTATGTAAGGAGTTCTCCCACGAGAGCCCAGGGATTTCAATCTTGCATTGAGAGAGAAAAGTTTACTTATAAGGGTTCAGTAGTTCTTGACGTTGCCACTAGATTGAACTCCACTTACCTCATGTTAGACACTGCCATAAAGTTCAGAAAAGCTTTCGAAAGGATAGAAGATCACGATCTATCTTTTGTAAATGAGCTTAATCATGAAACTCCTAGTGATGATGATTGAGAAAATGCTATTATTCTTTTGGATTTTCTAAAAGTATTCTATAATGCTACCAATAAGATGTCTGGGACTTCATATGTTACTTCAAATGATTATTTTGAAGGGATAGCTGTACCCGTTGGCACTTACCAAAGGAATTCCTCCAATCTACCCATTGGACGGAATCAATTGGGAAGATTGTTCGAGCTATTAAAGGAACGTGTTGATAGCCCTTCAATCATGTTCGCCCATACAATCAGGATCTCGGTTTCCATAAGTAGAACCTTCCAATAATATTTAGACAATCACCGGATCTTCAATTATCGAGTCAATCTTCGATCAATCAAAGGACTCCGTTATGTCTTTTCTAGCCACGAGTCTTCTCCAGTTGATAAGGTTAAATCCTTAACGAAACATCCAGTTCTGGATAACCTTTCTTCAACGGATTAAAGACTATCAATGAAGATAGACTTTGAGTCTTGAGTCTGGCTGTCCGGAGGTCTTCAGACTTTATATATCTTGTATCATTTGCTTATAACTTGATATTTTTTAAATGATTGCATACTCAATCGATAAGTTCAAGGTACACGATGTGCGTAAGGAATTCTCTTATCTTACGCAACAGTTCATTGTTTTAAGATGGTCTCATCGCTTTTACGTTTTTGTCACTTCATCCGCAGTGATTGGAGCAATTCTTTTTATGCTTTGATTGGTATCACACGAAACATATACATACAACTATACAAGTAAAGCACCTTGGAGTCTGTGGAGAAAGTTATACGACATGATTCAGTCAAAATTAACTTCCTTTATTATTAGAGGATAAGGTAAAGACCTTGCAAAATGGCAATCTAAAATTAATTACGTTGAAAGCAACACGCAGATATCAACAATTTGAAGATTTTACATTCAAAAGCGAGTGTTTTTGTCCAAAAAAATTATTGGCTTAATATCAACATTAGCTGTACAATCCTTGCCTTGCTATTTCTCACATCCTACTTTTACTTTCTCAGAAAAAAGAAAAGAAAGAAAGAGTACGCAATGAGAGATAATGACAAAAGGATATAGGTTGAGTAGAAATGCATTTCCGCACCGGATTTCATTTCGATTAGAGACACACGTGATAGACTAAGTAGACAATAAGACTTTTGCACCGTAATGTCCTTTTCGGGTTCGATATTGTTGCAAAAGCCCACTACATGGGACATTTACTTTTGAATTAAAAAATTTGCGACAAGCAATCTGCAAAGAGCCATATTTTCTTGCATCGTTGATCGAAGGAAAGTTTCTTCATTCATACCTTTGACTAGTGTATCGCACCTTACAAGTCATGATATTATAAATATTATCACCACATAAAAAAAATAAACGAGAGCTATTTGCAAATCCGGATGAATGATGCTTGATGCAACGGTGACGTGAAATACTTTCACATGTTCCGGTTGTTGATTTTCCAGTTGGTTATTCATAATATAATGGAAACATGAGTAGACGTTCCTCCGCGGTCACCATGTCCAAAGTTGAAACAGGTGCATAATCATTCTAAGAGCACAATACTGTACCCGCTAGTTTTTATTGAATTAAAACATAACCATGCGTGCTTGCATAATTTGCACTTACTTTGGGAGTCCTCATGTCCAATATACGTTCTCATACCCTGAGCTGAATCCGACGTCTCCAATAAGAAAAAGATGGGAAACTCGAGAAATAGCACTTGCTATACAGAGCTAAGGGATAGAATTTGTCGCCAATTAAAGTGGGTTTTATCCATTCACATGCAAACATCAGTGGACATTTGAGACAACTCGTACTTGAAATCACCAAATGAACCATCTGAAACGCAACAAAGCTGCTCATGACAGTGGAGGAACCATTTTATTCAACCATTATTGCAGAAGCTTTTAAGCTTCTACGAGTTACATGGCATACATTCTCCTACATTCCCAGCAGGATGATGGACCCAACTGAGTCCATTATCTAATTCTTGACATCTTCGGTTTCTTCCGAAGGGTGACCACCATGATGACCACCGTGGCCATGACCGCCGTGGCCGTGACCACCGTGACCGTGACTGCCATGGCCATGACCGCCGTGGCCCTTTTCATAGCCACCTTCATACCCCTTTCCACCGTGGCCATGTTCACCATATCCTTGGCCGTAGTTAGCCTCTTTCACGCTCTCCTCTGAAATATAAACGCAGAGTAAGTGATCATATCCGAGTCCACTAACAGATAACATGTAATCTAACTTACTGTGTACGAATATGTAGAGTAGTAAGTTAAGATGCAACTATTGAAACTGCTACCGTTTTGTTGACCTCTTTATGATGTACGTCACATTTTGATATTCTACAACATACCTTTCTCAAAATTCATAAATTAATTAATCTACCGTGAACAATGGAAGCTAACAAGACATTGACGGAACCCTCATAATCAAGTTTGCAATTCGTTTCGTCTATCGCCTCGATAAAAACATTTCTACAAATAATTTTCCATGATTATTTGTCTGTCTGCCTTTAACAAACACGAGTGCTTGCACGACGGACAATCACACGGAAACATATATACGTCAAAAGTGAGAATGCGTTTCCCATCAAACTGAAGAGAGCTAGATAAGTAAATAGAGGGAAGACTTCATTCTCGAGAGCACTCACGTGACTGAGTCTCCTCAGCAAGGTCACGAGCCGAGACCTGCGCGGCCATGAGAACGACAACGGCCAGAAGCAGGCCGCACAGGAGGAAAACCCTGGAGGAAGCCATTTTCATCGCTCAAGGCCAACGGATCACCAGAGAAATCTCAAGGAAGACTACCCAAGTGAGTGCGTGGCTCAACTAAAAACTGGGGCGCCCTATTTATAGGGTGGGAAGTGGGAGTACAGACGAGGGTTTATGAGCTGTAGCGGGACCCACATGATTTGTACGGTTGTGATTTGCTTAAATCCGTAGGAGATACGGCCAAAAGGCTTCCCGTCCAAGAGTCAAAGATAAGATTGAGTGGCGGGAGCCGCTTGTGATATTGTTTAAGTGCCGTGGCGAGTGGAAGTTGACGATTCGTCACACAAGTTCTTCGAGATCAGTACTGTCTGGATCTCTTGCTACGAGGCATTATTCATAATCTAGGGGAGAAAATTCAAAGATGCGGCACATGGAGTCATTATATACTTTGTGCCCTCTCTATTGCACCCCAACTGCTCTCACTTGACTAATTGCGATAGCTTCTTTTCCTGCCAAAATATAATGGAAAGCTTGTGAAAGGGTCGAAAAGAACATGAACAAAAAGTTGATAGAGCCACGAAACAATTGAACACGCAACATCACTAAATATCGTAGCGATAAGATGTTTCCCCTTTTCACTTGAATTATCGACGTGGTAGTGGATTGAAATATTATATTCAAGGCCGGTTCGTCTGTGTATCTTTGTGCATGCTGTATCCCACATTAATTGCGCTTTGAGCGGTTAGGTATGGAAGGCATAAAGAGAACCAAATGCCTACGTCCTTCCTCACGTCACCCGTTGTCCTACAAGGGACGGGCTTTGCACCAACACGTTGGATCCTCAATCTACCTCAGTCACAAGTACCGGTTGCAGACGTTCGTCTTATTTTTCCATGCACTGCACGACTCTGTCTCTCTCACTAGATATTAAATTGCCGACACAAAGTTTGAATAATTGAATAGAGATTTTTGAGAGAGCTGGACCTACGTTGAATCCACAAGACAAAAGAATATGAGTGCCCATTCATTTTTTTAAAGTGAATGATTGATTTTGTCCATCATGTTATAATGATATGAAATCTATATTATTGGCATTTCATTTGTGAATAATGATATCGTGGTCCCATGATTTTGCCTCCATCCATATGTTACCATTGATGGATGTCCCTAAATAGATGTAGCTTACATATCTGATGTGGTTCGGTCTCTAAGTGGGGCTTTGCATCTCGAGAAAAGACTTTACCTCCAAAAATTTCCACCTAATGAAAATATTGTTTGTGTAGGGAATGACCGATTCCCTAAAACGGATTCGACACAAAATCGAACCCCTAAAACGAATGCGGAAGACGAGCCCAAAAACAAACATGTATCACCGATCAAAGACACACCACGAAATCGAGCGTACCTTATTGTCCACATATTAAACACCAATGTTGAAGATCGAGGAAGGATTCCGATCCTGTTCTATCGAGGAACGTCATGTTGCTTCAAGGGGGAGAAACTTACGTTGGTTTTGGGAGAGGGAGAAAAGAAAAACGTACGTACATCCAAAATGTGCGTTCTTTTTTTTTTTTTTCTTTTCTCCCCTTAAATACGTCTTCTCCAAAAGACACATCCCCTCAACATAACACATCTTCATATCTCAACCCTTCATCTATGGGCCCTTATCTTGCGGGCCGAGCTTTTAAGCCCAACATGGGTGGACGAGCTCTCTAAAGCCCATCAACATAAATAAATAAAACAATCATCTCACACTCGCACATGGTGGACCGAACATGATCCTTTTTACCTCTCTACAACGTTCATACCAGTGAATAATCCGTGCGACCAACATACTTTGAGAGCTCGTTGCTATACATCTGTTAGGAATATATAGGAACTCATAATGGGCATCACACTCTGAGTAGATTTAGTATGTAGTACCCTAGATCGATCGATCACATTTATAACTCTCTTGATCTCTTTTTTAAATAATGATATATTGTATTCACAATTATGATTATCCCAAAGACAGTCATAATTGGTCGATCGGTGAATACAAAACTTAGAATGCGATTCTCCATATTCGATCTTCCTCTTTCCTTCAAACTTTCAATTTCAGTTCAGCTTGCTTTTCTAGAAATGTTCCATTAGATCGAATCAATTCATGATCATCGGCAACATTCTAAGATAGCAAACACTAAATAGAAATCTTGAGAATAAGAGAGAGTCATGAGGGCACTAAATTGAGAAACTATTTTCCTCAAGAGTCTCACACGGCATAAAAATTGAGATCAAACTTTTGTCATTCTTATTGGTCGTCTCATGCATACGTAGTGTGAAATGCGTATTATAGTATTTAACTCATTTCCCATGGAGCGTATGTCTACACCTTTAATACCATATAGATGATAGTTCAGACATACATAATGTCTAATTTGAGTTCACATATCTACTCATTCACATAATTCATCAGAACTCACATCTGGCATCTAAAGTAAAATAAGTGGGTTATTTTACTTTCGGACATAATAAATATTATGTCCTCATCTTAACACCCAGTTAAGGCAACATATATTTTAAGCTTGAGCTCTCGATTATCACTTAGATAATAAGCTTAAAAACCGTCTCATCTCTATTTATCGCACAATAAATAGAGGCGATTACCCGTGTGAGTGGGTTAATCTTTTATCTGTCCGACATACTTTCTCAACTTAATATAATGCATTGAGCATTAAGATGCATAAATGTTAAACAAATATTCATAGGCATTAATGATGAAAAACACAAATTCATTAAATGTGAACACTTTAGGGAAATTACAATATTTAGTACATCAGCCTCTATGCAATCCTAGAGATTTCACATGGCCACAAAACACATTTCTAGGTATTGGCTTTGTCATAAGATCTGCTACTATTCTATGCGTAGATATGTACTGTAAGTTCACATCCTTTCGTGCAACCATATCATTGACAAAATTATACTTTGTATCTATATGTTTGGTTTTGCCATGATATTTTGGATCTTTGGTGTACGCTATAGCTGCTTGGCTATCACAGTTAATTAATAATGGATTTGTAGTATACCCAATAACACCTAAATGATCCAAAATCTCTTAAACCAAACTCCTTCTTGTACTACTGCTGATAATGCCACGAACTCAGCTTCCATCGTGAACAAGGCTATACACGTTTACTTCTTACTGCTCTAAGATATGACGTCATTATTCAGTAAGAAAGCAAAACCACAGATTTTCTTTCATCTAAATCTCCTCCCTAATCAGCATCCGAATAGTCTTCAAGCCGCAGATCCTTTCATTGGTAATTTAGCTTGTAATCAGTAGTTCCTTTTAGATACCTCAGTATTCTTTTAACAGCCTTCCAATGTGCTTGACCTGGATTGGATTGGTATTTACTCACCATTCTAACTACAAAACATATGTCAGGTCTTGTACACATCATAGCGTACATCAAGCTTCCAACAGCACTAGCATAATGAACCTGTTTTATTTGTTCATTCTCTTGTAGAGTCCTTGGACACAGTCTATAGCTCAATCATTTACCTTTCGCAATAGGAGTTTCAATGGGTTTACAATCTTGCATACGAAATCGTTCAAGAATCTTATTTATGTGTGTTTCTTGCGAAAGAGATAATGATCTCTTCAAACGATCTCTTGAAATCTTAACTCCAAGAATGTATGCAGCCTCACCCATATTTTTCATCTCAAAGTTGGAAGATAACCAACTCTTCACAATATTAACAAAACTTCATATTGCTTCCGGTAATTAGTATATCATCAACATATAATGATATGATCACAAATTGATCTTTGGATCTTTTGATATATACAAAATGATCCTCATCTATCATTGTAAAATCATATGCCATTATGGCATTATGAAGACGTATATACCATTGTCTCGACGACTACTTAAGGCCATATATCGATCTCAAAAGTCGATATACCTTTCCTTCTTGGCCTTCTATAATGAAACCAACAAGTTGTTACATATATATTTCTTCCTCTAATTCTCCATTGAGGAAAGTAGTCTTTAAATCCATTTGATGTAACTTAAGATCCATACTAGCCACTATTGCCAGAATAATGCGAATCGAGATAAATCTCACTACAGGAGAAAATGTTTCTTTATAATCAATTCCTTCATGTTGATTATACCACTTCGCTACAAGACGAGCCTTATGCTTTTCTATCAAGACATCAGCTTTACGCTTTATTTTGAGAACCCACTTGTTCCCAATAGCTTTACGTCCTTTTGGAAGATCAATCAGTTCCCAAACTTGGTTTGACTTCATTGACTCCATATCCTCTTCCATTGCATGAATCTATTTTTCATTACTAGGGCAATTTAGAGCCTCATTAACATTTCTTGGCTCATCTTCATCTTGTGGAGCAACCATGAAAGTTTCCCTATCAATGTCAAAACGTTGACGGGGAATACTTTTGCGACTTGTTCGCCGTATGAGAGATTGTACACTTTGCACATCATTCCCCATCATGCTCCCACTCGGATTAGATAATGACGATATCATCTCATCATGTGGTTATAATTGAGAGTGAGTTGAATTAAATTCATCACTTCTCATGTTACTCCCATTTGGATGAACTCCATTAAGTTTATTATTTTGATCCAAGATTTCAAATAAGAAGTAATCCTCACATATTTCGCCATTCTTAGGAAATTCATTCTCTAAGAATGTGACATCCCGTGATTCGAATTCAGTTATACTTCCACTTTCCTGCTCACCTATGAACACATACCCTTTCGAGTATTCAGAGTATCTTATGAAAATACTATTATTTCCTCTATGACCCAATTTCTCAAACTTGTAAGAGGGCTCATGCCTATAGGCAGCACAACCCCATGACTTAAGGAAACTTAAGTCCGATTTTCTGCCTGTCCATAACTCATATGGAGTTAAAGTAACTGATTTAGAAGACACTCGGTTAAGTATATAGGCAACAGTTAACAACGCATTGCTCCAAAAAGTGATAGGTAAGTTAGCATGCGCCATCATAGACTTAACCATTTCCAATAGGGTTCTGTTTATTCTCTCTACAACACCATTTTGTTGAGGGGTATATAGAATAGACAACTGTCTTTCTATTCCTTTTTTATCACATAATTTTCTGAACTCATCAGATAAATAGTCTCAACCTCAATCGGATCACAATACTTTTATTTTCTTGTCTAATTGATTTTCTACCAAGTTCATAAACCTTTTGAAATAACTCAATGCTTCAGATTTATGAGAAATCAAATAGATACATCCAAATCGAGTATAATCATCTAAAAATGTGATGAAATAAACAGCCACATGCCTTCCTCTTACATTTATCAGACCACAGACGTCAGAATGGATTAATTACAAAGGAAATTCAGCTCTTTTACCTTTTCTAAATGGTTTTTTTGTCATTTTCCCTGCTAGACAATGCTCACATATGGGTAAATCAACTTTTTCAATATTGCCTAACAAACCATCTTTGGCTAGTCTATTCATACGTTGTTGGCCAATGTGACCAAGTCTAGCATGCCACACACTCACATCATTATAATATGAATTAAGAGACGTGAAAAGGGAATAACAAACATTGGTATTACTATAGTCAACATTTAATACAATAAAACCATCTAGAAAATAACCACAACCATAGTAATTTGTATCCAAATACAAATCCACACCAATATTATGGAAGCTCATAGTAAAATCAAGTTTAACCAACACTAAAACAGACACTAAATTCCGACGACTCTTCGGAGCATACAACATATTATGTAGGAACAGAGTGCGTCCACCACGCGTGTTCAATTGATAGATGTCAATTCCTTTTACTTCTGCTCTGGAGTTGTTTCCTACATAAATCCACTTAGTTCCAATCGGTACTCGTTGGAATTCCACAAATGATTCTCTACCTTCGCTACGTGGTGTGTTGCTCCTGAATCCACAGTCCACAAAGGATTAAACTCAGTTAAGAATACAGAACTCGACACATAAGAAAAATTCTGAAAAGTACAAGGGGTGTATACCTTCTTTGGCTCACAACAGTCGCAAGCATAGTGACCCTTTTTGTCACAATTGTAACACTTCACCCTTGTAAGCTTCTTCATTCGAGGACGCTTTCCTCTTTCATGTTGGTCAAGCTTAGGTTTCTTCATTGAAGGACCTACTCCCTTGCCTTTCCTTTTATCGAACCAGTTAAGACATTTGTACTTGGAGCTCAAAGCTCCATGTGAGCTAGAACCAACATGATAAATTTCAGCTTCCGGCTTAGCCGCCAAGAGGCGGTCCTCTTCCAACTCAAGATGACGCACTTCATCCTCAAAGGTTTTGATATTTTCATTATGGGTTAGGTGCACCTTCATATACTCCCAACTCTGAGGCAAGGAACGAATCACTACTTGCACTTGTTGCTAATTAGTCAGGACATGGCTAGCATCTTTCAGCTCATTAATCATATTTGACATCTTTCTAAGGTGTTGCGT
Organism: Eucalyptus viminalis; assembly: GCA_014182385.1. NCBI lineage: Eukaryota > Viridiplantae > Streptophyta > Magnoliopsida > Myrtales > Myrtaceae > Eucalyptus > Eucalyptus viminalis. The sequence continues at coordinate 7,731,845 of CM024531.1, forward strand.
CATGGTCTAACCATGAGGCTTCTTATAAGAGTCAAACCTAATAGTAAGTTGTCTCAGTCGGTCACCAAAGTATGACCAAACCTTGCTGCTAACGCTTCCCACATTTCCTTGGCATTCTCAAAATGCCTGAACTCTTGCATAACGTCATTTTCCATGCTACTCAGCAACGTAATGCGAGCAAGGGAGTTCTTTTTTTTTTCCATGCAACAAATACATCCTTATCTCTCTTATGCTGTGCAATATTTCCTTTTTCAGGTTCTACCATGGTCAGGTTAAGAGCTTCTAATGCCTCTTGCTCTTCCAGCACATATTGGATTTTCATATGCCATATTTCATAGTTATCGCTATTGAGTTTCTCACCTTTGTTTAGCTCAGCGATTATGCTCTTTGTGGCTGAAGCCATTTGATCTGAACATATCAGACATATATGCACAAATTATTAATGCCTATCATTTATGCATCCATTTTGCACAAAACCATTATATTAATGAATAATTTCAAAGTTTCAGAATCAAAAGGTCACTATGTTTCCAATCATCATCCAAAATCCTAACTTGGAGTTATTATTAATATAACATTCTATGCAAAATAAATTCTTTGAAATTACAAAAATTTCTATAAACTACCCACAACAGTTAGTAATAACATAAAACAAATAATATTTGATATCAAACAATGATATAATAATAATGCTTTCACATAATACAACTAACATATCAGTTGCCACACCCACAACAACTAGGTAGAAAAACATTACATAAGATGTCCACAAAGCACACTAAATAAAGACCAACCAAAATATCTGACACCAAGTCAATATACGAACTGGGAAAGATCCTTTTTTGTTCAATTTCTTGATCTTTTCCCTTGTAACAATCTAGTAATAATCATCTATAAAAGCCATCACAATTCTCCTATACGAAACAGCTTTGTTGACTTCCCATAAGCGATTCAACACTCCTTGTCATTCTTGTGAAAGAGTGTTCATAAAAAAATCGCACCATCTCAGACTGTGGCATGGGACAACCATTCCATATGACCTTCTGTATTTTCCCGTTGACTTCAATAACGTGATCAATTAAGTCGCCACTCTCCCATCGATGATCAATCAACTTAGAAAGCCTTTCCTTTTGTTCATCGGTAATTGGCGAATAAGTGTGCGCAACTTAAGGGGAGCCATTGTTCCTGCAACAAATGCAGAACAAGTAAGGGATTACATATAATCCACATAGACTTAATTGGAAAAAGAAACACTTTTTTTTTTGTCAACAGTCAAAGTCAACGGTCGCGGTCAACGGTCAGCTGGGTCAGAGTGAATGGGCAGTCTGGTCGGACAGGACGGGCCGGGTCGGACCGATCAGGCCAGTCGGACAAACCGACCAGCACGTGCCACGCTCGTGCCTAGATGACATCACAATGACATCAGACGACGTTTGCGTGGCACGCGCCAGCACCCCGCGCGTGTGTTGCACGCGCCTGGGCCAAAACGCCGCGTGTGACGCACGCACTTGCTGGGGACGGAATCGACGCCTGCATTGCACGCACCGATGACCCCCATTCGTTCCAGCCGCGCGTGGCAGCGCGTCCGGTGACGATCCGCCACTCATTTTTCTCGTATCGATGAGAGCTTCGTCCTTGTGCTATCAAAAACAAATTTTGACTTGCAGAAAATCACAAAACAGGGCGAACAGTACGCGGGTGTTGGGTTTTTCCGTCCCCGATCGACTGGCAGCGACTTTTCTCGAATTTCGACCACAAAAATAATTCAATAACATAAAAAGGGGATCGGGAAACATGAACTACGGCTCTGATACCAATGTAGGGAATTACTGATTCCCTAAAACGAATGCGGAAGACGAGCCTAAAAACAAAAATGTATCACCAATCAAAGACACACCATGAAATCGAGTGTACCTTATTGTCCACAGATTAAACACCAATGTTGAAGATCGAGGAAGGATTCTGATCTTGTTCTACTGAGGAGCGTCTCGTTGCTTCAAGGGGGAGAAACTTACGTTGGTTTTGGAAAAGGGAGAAAAGAAAAACGTACGTACATCCAAAAGGTGCATTCTCTTTTTTTCTTTTCTCCCCTTAAATACGTCTTCTCCAAAAGACACATTCCCTCAATGTAACACATCTTCATATCTCAACCCTTCATCCATGGGCCCTTATCTTACGGGCCGGGCTTTTAGGTGCAACATGGGTGGACGAGCCCTCTAAGGCCCATCAAGATAAATAAATAAAACCATCAGTATGGTAATCAATGTAAAATAAACTTTTAAAACCAACTTTGGACTGACAAGCCCTATCTTCTCTCCTTAACCCCAACCCCCTTAAATTCATTACCACCGTTCCCACCACTCACCGGCGGCCACACCACCATCCAGACCAGACTGAGACCTACCCTCGTCTGCCGAGAAAATATTGGATGGTCCCAGAGCGCCAGGTCACCGTGCACCCCGACCAATGAGAAAGTGACGCGTGGCTGCATGTGAGCACAAGCGGCCCCACTGGTTTTTATGCACAAAATATATTATTTTTCCTTTTCTATTTAAAAATTTAATGTCATCGATAGACTTGTTGCTGCTTTTTTCTCTCTTATCTTTTTTGGAGTAGGCCTGCATGCATTCATGGTGCTTTCTCTCTCCTCCTTTCTGAAGAACGAATGGCCTTACGCTACAGCTTCCCTTCCCTCCTTTCTTTCCTCTCAATTCAAAATTTTGGGTGAGAATTCACTCTCTACGTTGCGTTGCTTCTCTGGCTTGCTCCGGGGTTGGGTCATCTCTGCTCTCTAGCCCAAAGCACGTTGCTCCTCCGCCTTGCCCCGACGCTCACTCATCTTCGATCTCTGCCCCAAAGCTCGTTGGTTCTTCGGCCTACGTCATTGTGTTCCTTCTTCACCTTGCTCCGGTGTGGTTTCCGAGTGCAAGACGGTGAGGAATGTTTTTACTATAAGTCGCAGACTCCAAGCGACAAGAAGTTGCAGCTCTCTCCAATTTGGCTTCGGATTTGCTACGTTTGTGGCTCGTAACAGTGAGTGTTTTTTTTTTTTTTTGGTTGGTATAACAGTGAGTTGTTTTGGCGAATGCTTGCTGTGACCGGCTGCACAAGCTACTGGTGAAGAAGATGGAGGGGTGGACTGGCATGTGTAGCGACGAAGGTGGAGAGAGCGAGTGGAGGAAGGTGATGGAGGCATCGTGCGGAAAGATGGACGAGGAGGTTGGAGGGAATGGGGTGGACGTGTCGATGAGGATGGCAAGGTCGACGGCGGTGGTGGTGGTGGTGGGGAAGGAGGTGGCGATTTGAAACTTCCGATACGATTCAATCGTTTTTAGGCGATCGTATTTCTATCATTTCATTTCATCCAAATGAGATCATAAATTAGGAGAGTTATGGCTTTTGGCATTTTGTAAGTTTGAAAGTAACGAGTGCCTGAGTGATATGGTTCCTGATCAATTTTTTTTTTTTAAGTGACAAATGCACTAGACGTATTAAAATTTATCACGAAAATATAATAAAGTCTTAAAATTTCAAAGATTTAATGGAGTCCTAAAATTTATCATGAAAATATAATCAAGTCCTAAAATTTCAAAGCTTTAATTGAGTCCTAAAATTTCAAAGCTTTGTAAGTTGTCTGAATTAACGGAATGGAAAGCATATTAAATTTGGAGATGAGCAGAGTAATTGAAGAACGCCACCGCCTGTACGCGCTTCGTAATTGACCGACTTGGTGGGAATACAGTTTGCTAAGCACGATGTTGAGGAGGTTTCGCTGGATAGATCTTAAGGAAGGAATTCCGCATGAACACAAAAGGATCAAACTTGTCCTAATCTTACCCTTGGCTTTCGCTTAAGGATTCTCTCGTATAATGTCATGAGTCGTAACGGCTAGAGTTATATGCGGTGAAATTGACGTGGTTTATACATTTTTTTGGCACGTTGAGATTCATTTGAAAACGTTTATGTTTTGAAAAATATTTTTTTCAATTTCTATTCATCAGAACAATTTTTCAATAAAAAAGATGTTTAGGCTGCGTTTGTTTTCGTTTCTTTTTTTCTGTTTTTGAACAACTTTTTTTTTTTTGTTCCTGGGAACAAAAAATGAACAAAAAACGCGTTTATGTGCGTTTTTGTTCCAAAATTATTTTTTGTTCCCGAAACACATCTCGGAACAGAAACAAGAAATAAAAAAAAAAAATTTGTTTCTTGTTTCTGAAACAAAATTTAGAAACACTTTTCTATTTTTCTTTTCTTCTTCTTTTTTCTTTGGCCGGTCGCCGGCCGGACCTCGCCGGAGCGTCGCCAGCCCCTAGCAAGGCTGAGCCTCGCCGTAGCTGGGCGAGGCTAAGCCTCGCCTTGGCTAGGCGAGCTCGGCCTCGCCGGGGGCCGGCGAGCCTCGCCATGGCTGGGCGAGGCCAGCGACCAGCCAAAAGAAGAAAAAGGAAAAATAAATAAGAAAATAAGAAAAATAAGAAAATAAAATAGAAAAAAATAAAAGAAAAAAAAAAAATTATACAAATTTACCAAACGTATTTATGTTCATTTTTATTCCCGGAACAAGTTTACCAAACGCACTTTTTTTGTTCAAAAATTATTCCCCGGAACATAAACACTTTTTTCTATTTCTGTTTCCTAGAACAATTTTTAAACAGAAATGTTACCAAACACTCCGTTAGTAACTACACAAAATTTATATTCTCATAATAGTAAAAGAATAGGAATATATTTAGTACAATTCAGAAAATTTATTTTAATGTAGAATTTATTTTCCTTGGGATTCATTTAGTAACGCTTTTGTTTCGGGAAACAATTTCTTTTCAAAAATAGTCTTTTTCTATTTCTATTCCCGAAATAACTTCTCAATAATATGAATATGTTTGGTACAATTCACAAACTTTATTATAATGTATAATTTCTTTTAATTTTTCCTTATTCTTCCTTACGGCCCTGCCGATGACCACCAAATGACGCCACCCGCCACTCGTCACCATCAGTCACCGTGGATCTGCAGCCAACCGCGGTTGTTGGTGGCAGTGAGCGACAAGCAGCAGGCTGTGGCAATCGATGGCGGCAAGCGGCGTCGTTGGTGGCCGTTAATGGTGGGGGTTGGCGGCGATAGCGACATCGACGATCATTGGTGGCGACAACGTTTGGCAACGGTAGCAATAGGTCAACAATGGTGGGCAATGATGGTTGGTCAGCGGTAGGTGACAGACGATAGAGGGGGTGGCAGCTGATAAAGAAGAAAAGAAAAAAAGAAAAAAACTTATTTCTAGAAATTATTTTCGGGAATAAGAAATTACTTTTTTCCACTTCTTGTTTTTATTCCAAACCTATTCCTCAGCCACTTTTCTATTTCAGGGATTAAAAACAAATTTAATGACATTACGAAACAGATTTTTTATTTATTTTTTTGTTCCGAGGAACAGAAGAATAGAAATTATGAGAATAGAAACGTTACCAAACAGGGCCTTGATGGTTAGATGGGATAAGAACAAACGAAAATGTGCCAATTTGCTGACTAGAAAATGATATATTGTATCTTACAACAATGTGCTCCATCACTAACTATAAAAAGGAAAATTATCAAAACAATTCTAAACTTATTGCAATTTTTTCAATTTAATCATAAACTTTTTTTTTATCAATTCAGTTCTAAATATTTTGCATTTGTGCTAATTCAATCTATCCTATCAATTTTGGTAGACTGGTGCTAATATGGATGCTAGTCGACAACAGCTATTTAGTCAACGCCGATGTGTCAATTTTTTGTATTTTTTTTTTCTTTTTTCTTTTTCCGTTGACTAGTCGCCAGAGGCTAGGGCTAGTGAGGTCAACCTCACGATGCTAGCCGAGGTCTCGCCTAGCCAAATTTGGGCAATCTCGACCTTGCCCAGCGACAACAAGGCTAACCTTTATCCTTTGCCCTTGCTGTTGTGGTGCTAGCCAAGGTCTTGCCCAACTAGATTTGGGTGAGGGTGAGCCTCGCCATGGTTGGGCAAGCTGGACCAGCCCTCACCCTCGCTGACATGGAGCTTGCCAAGCCATATTTGAGCAAACTAAACCTTGCCCTCGCCACCCCCTAGTCCAACCAATGAGATTGACTTTGCTGGCCTTAGTTTTTGGATCGGTGAGAAGAAGGAGAAAAGAGAAAATGAAAATTTTAATAAACTAAAAAAATTGATACGATTGAGTTGACATAAATATTAAATATTTAAAATTGAATTAATAAAGGAATGTTTTAGGGTCAAACCGGAAAAAAAATGCAATAAAAAACTTGATGATGACTTGAGTAGAAAATGTGATGAAGTCAGCAACGTGTCCTTTTCGGAATTGGTGTGCCGTTGTTAGTCAATATGGCGAAGTCCTTTTTTTCTTTTAAGCTTCTTTGGTCAATAAAGATGGCTTCTTCACGCTGACCAAGGAGGAATTGTTGGTGACTGAGGGCGTGTTTGGTAACGATTTTGTTTTCGGAAACAGATTGTGATCTGAAATGATTATTTTTTATTCTGTTCCCGAGAACAATTTCTAAGTATTTTAAGCTGTTTGGTAACTATCCAAAATTTCTAATTCTGGAATAGAATTGCGTTTGATACCGTATTCGTTGATTATGTTCAAATCAATTTTTTAAAAAAATTTTAAATAATTTTTTTCCTTTTTTCCTTTTTTTTTCTTTTCTTTTTTTTTTCCCATTTTCTCCTATTCTTCTTCTTCTTTTGGCTGATCGCCGGACCGGCGACCAGCCAAACAAAGGCCAACGACCTCACCGAAGCATCGCCGGCCCTCGGCGACTGAGCCTTGCCAACAGCTGGGCAAGGCTCGGCCTCACCAGCTTGGCCTCGCCGGCCTTGCTGGGGCTGGGTGAGGCTTGCTTGGCCACCGGCGGGGCTGGGCGTCGCGAGGCAAGCCTAGCCCTGGCGAGGCCAAGCGGGCCTCGCCCAGCCGCCGGCAGCTCGCCGTATCTCGCCTTGGCCTAGCGAGCCTCCGACAAGCTTGCCGAACCGGTTCCGGTGACCGGCGAACAGCGGCGTACGGTGGCAGCGGGATGGCGGTCGATGAAAAGAAGAAAAGAGAGAAGAGAAAGTAGAAGAATAAAAGAGTTGGTTTAAATTCATTGATTTGTTCCTAGAACAAAAATTTTTATTTTTTTATTTTTGATTCTGTTCCAAATCTACTTCTGGGAACAAAAAAAATAGAAATTTGTTACTAGGAAGAAAAATCTTACCAAACGCGATTCTGTTTTAAAACTACTACTGTTTGGATGATTACCAAACAGCCCCTGAGTAGTTTAATATTGTGCAGCAAGCAGCTTTGATGCACCACCATCGGAGCTCAAGTTTAGTCCTTGTTTAGATTTGATTGTCTGACTCACATGATTTACGCCCGGACATAACCGTGGGATTAATTTATACCAAGGCTTGTCGAATGTTATACCACGTTTGGCACAATGAAATGGAATGCGAAAAAATAAAATGAAGTTTAGGAAGGAATGGAATAGAAGAGGCATTATAATTCTTGTAGTTGCTTGTTACGATGGAATAAGGTAAAAGGAATTTGTCGATTCCTTTTTTTGGGTTGAAAAACATTGAAATGGAAGGAAATAGTATCGAAATGTCTAAAATATCTCAAAAATGTAATATATGAGGAAGAAAATAAGGGAAGCGCTCAAAGTAATTGTTGTGATGATGTTATTATTATCAAGGTCATTCTCATGGGTGGAGCCTTGAAGGGGGCAATTTTCCTTTTATTTGGTGGAATGCTCATGTTATGCAAGGAGGTTATGCTCAGGGTCAAAGAGGTTAGCTTGCGATATACGAAACAACAATAGACAACAAATAAAAATGACATAGCAAGAAAACGGTCGCCAATAAATGAGCAATATAGATCGGCCTTAGTAGCAGGATTGTTCGTAAGTACTTATGGATAGAGAAAGTAGCAGTAGGACGGATGATCACTTATGTCATCTAAACTTAGAATTTTCAAGTCTTGGTTAGCTGTCAACACATTCGATTATGTCTCCTCTCTCCTTCAATTGGGTTGAGTTGCATATAAACTTTACTCTTATTTTATGATAATAACAATTCTTGTTTGAAGTTAATTACTTTATGGCTTTCTTAATACTACTGTTATGAATATGCATTCTAAATCTTTCAGAAGAGATAATAGGGAAATGTAATTACGCTCGAAATAAATATTCATATTGGAATGATTTCGTTTTATCGAACACAATTTCATTTGCACAACATGAGACAAAACACGAATTGTAGAAAGACAAATCCGAATACAATATAACACGGTACACAATTTCATATATTAATAAGAATTAATGTATATAACAATTTTTCATCCTAATTCAATTATTCAATACTGGTGGAGGAAATTATGAGAATTGCTTCCAATTATTGAATGCCAATATTTTCTCACCAGTTAGGCCCAACCGTACCAGCTTCCCTTCACGTGGCTAGTTGTTCTAGTGCTTAATGAAAAGACGCAGATCAAGAACAGATTTGCCTATTCATCCCCCGTAGACAGACATCATCAAGTTTTTTATGGTCGAAAGACATCATCAAGTCAAGACCACGATACTTTTAAGGAAAGAGAGGGGGAGCGCCTAGTAGAAGAGATAGGAAAAATGGAAGAGGAAGCACGGAACTTCATCAACGTGTGGCTCACGGTCCTCGCGTGCATGTGCTACTGCTACTTCGTCTCCTCCATGTAAAAGTTTTCATAATGTGGAATAAATTAATGATATTGTAATTTACTGTTTTTACGGTTACCGTAAAAACATAGTTGGTCTAAGGTGAGATAGAAGGTTTTTTAATTAGTCTAATATGGGACTGGCGTGTGGAGCCTCCGTTCAACGCATGGCTGCGACGTTGGATTCGTATTGCTGTCCTCTATCTTGTGGTATATTTATTTTACATGTTTGATGATTTTGCGGATGTGAAAATACATACAAAGCCCTAAATACGTGTATTTTTAGTGCATTATTGCGTATTTTTCTTGTATTTTATGTGATTTTGGAAATACAGTTGATGGTTTACTAGTATGTTATCACATAAATATTATGAATGTGCGATTCATTAATAAAATCAAACTTTATTATAAATTGAAACTGGCTTAATGAGATACGATCCGTATGGGATAGTATTTGAGCTATGTATTGAGCTGATAAGAAATAGTAAAGGTTATGAAACTTTTGTTGCTCAAGCATACTCCTTGACATGCTGGTAATCTTTGAATGATTGACGTCTTAAGAACTCATAACCAAGCTGATTGTACTGATTAACACATATGCTGAATGTGGGTAATGCATGTCAGTTAAGTTATTGCATATTGTATCTAAACTCATCTGGTCGCTGGGTAATGTCTATTAGGTTGAATATTTTTTATGATTAAGAAGTATGACAACATTCACACAGAGCAATTGTATCTACCGTTATAGTTTAGATATTTGGTTCTCTGGTTTGACTCAATTAATTAGCCACTGATTGATTACAATGATAATTTGTTACTTAAAAATTGGCTAATAAATTAGTTGTTGGCCTTGGAGTTATTTTTTGCCTTATGAACTCATGAGTGATTATGGATCAACTGTCAAGCTTGTCGATTTGGTGTACCCTATATTACTATTGATGTTAATTTGTGAGAGATATTCTAGATCAGCATTCTTTTAATGTTGTTCTAGTAATCAGTAATCAGGGTGCACAAGAGATGATTGCTTCTATGTTATGAGAAGTTTCTTGTGTTGCTGTGATCGGTGATCTCATTGGAATCTGTCTTTCAGGTTCACAAAAGTTAAAATTACATGTATATGATGTATGTGAGTAGTAAAGTTTATATCCCTGGAATGAGAGAATTTCAAGGATTCAATTGAGTAGTGACCGCCAAAGTGGCACGCTTGATTAGGTTTGAGAAATTTCGGTCTCGTATGCCGATTGTGATGTCTTCGGTCTAATGCGTGGTCATACTCCCAAAGGAGGTGATTGTGTATTAGTTCATGGAGGAATACATGATGGTGTGGTAGAGGATTGACTGATCCTAGTGGTTCATCTGCCCAAAGATGATGAATTCACGAAGATTGGAATATATTATCATAACCGCTATCATGTAGGGAGTGTATAACTGCATGTCATGTATTCTTCCCAAAAGTGATTATATGATTGTGCGTGTAACTCTCTGGATGTGTACTTGTACGTCAAGTTACACGATACTCACATGATGCTAATTATATATATTGCTTGTTTTTCAGTCACATTTTCTGTAATTAATAACTTCATTATTATTGAGGATTTTACTATTTCAAATTTTAAGTTGTGGACATATGATTTTTTTTTTTTGGTGACCCAGGGGAACCCCGCATAGCCGACAGTTGGGAGTAAACCCTTGGGGAGGCACGTAGAAAACCACCACCCACGCACCCCGGGTAAGTCGCCAAGTGTCTCCACCTGCCTCCCTACAACTTGCGTCGCAGGGGCTTCGAACTCCAGCCTCCAGCGTGGAAGTCTTGGAGCCTACCAGCGGAGCCACCCTCGCGGGTGGTGTGAACATATGATTTGTTGCTTGAGAAAAGAACAATTGAATTTGCTTACTATCCATGAAGCGTTCCATTCTAGAACACTTGAAAAGAGGTTTGCCTGCGGACTACACTGCTATAAGATAATGGAAGTCTTAGTTGCTTGAAATTATGTCTTGTCTGATATTGAAATTAGGACATATCTGCAAAGATTGTGTTTAAGTCCTAATAACATATACATCTCGTATATGGTCAAAAGGTTGTTTCCGAAAGTTTTCTGTTTAAGGAAAATGACTGAGATAAAGAATAAAACAATTACAATTAGTCTTAAAAGGTTGTCAGGCTTAACAGTGGCCGTGAGTATTTTGGCAAGTATGACAATGCGAAATAGCTTAAAGGGTCATTTGTCAAATACTTGGTAGATTCTGCGGTGATAACTTAATTATTATTCCTGAAAATCTAACAAAAGATTTGGCCGAAAGGCATAAATGCATTATATTGAACATGGTGATGAGTATGATTAGCAAGACTAATTTATCTGGTCTTTTGTGGGCTGATATTTTGAAAGTAACCTTTTCACATACAAAAAAAGTTGTTTCATAAACTTCTTTTGAGTTATGGACTGGACATAAATTACTTGAATCATATTAAATTTAGAGGTGTCATGCAAAAGTGAGATTATCTAATTCAATATTAAGTGTGTTGGAATTTAGATCCACTTGAAATTATTTTGTATCTTACTCAGATTGTTCAAAGGAGTATCAATTTTATGACCCTAAAGAAGGTACAAGTATTATGGAATCGCATACTGTAAAGTTTCTACAGTTCAACGTAATTGTAGAGGATAGCTACTCTCAGACTATTATGGATAATAGTACGATGGAAAATCACTGTGTCTTTGTCTTTGCTTATACAGATAATTGTGGTATAGACAATTATTAAATCTCATATACCATAGACTAAACTTGTTGAGGTTTAAGATACTATTCTCGATATAGTTTATGATGAAATTTTTTCGAACTTCTCAAGTATAGAATGAAGTGGCGGTAACTTTACTCGGGATATTTGTTAGGGTAAGACGATTGGTTATTCCATTAAATTATATAGTCTATTTGTGATCGCATGACTGCAATATCCACTATATGGTTGATGTAGTTGCATATTTATAAATGTCGTTTTTTGTTCTCAATCAAGTATGTACTTAGATGCCATAAAAAGCGATATACAATTTATGAAATATCATAGTGTTTGGAAACTAACTTACTTGCCTAAATATCACAAGTTCATCAGTTGCAAATTGGCGTACAAAATAAAAAGAATTTCAAAGGAAAATTGTGAAGTTTAAAACTAAACTTGTAGCTGAAGTTTTTACTCTGAAAGAGGGGTGGATAGTTTATAGTGAATTATTCTTTCAGAGTGAACGTGGCATTAATAGCTCTTTTTCATTTGGAGTTACATTAAATTGATACGAAATCTATATAGTGCAATTGGAGGATTTTGCAACAGATGTTTCAAGTAAACTTATATGTAGACTGAAAAGTCTTATTCATAGTTTTAAGAAAGTTTCCTAAAAATATTATTAAAGTTTCATAGTGTTATTATTTTGTTCAATTGGGAACAAAGTAATTCAATATACTGCAAGGTCAATGACAGGAAATTTATTTTTCTCATACTCTATGTACATGATAATTTGCTTACAAGTTGTGACCTTGGGACATCTTATATCCTTTATAATGAGGTCTGTAAGGATTATTTTTGCTATATTATATTAAATTTTCTCGGATGTCATTTGCTGATTGTATATTGGAAATATTCAATATACATCATTGCAAGCCAGGAATTGCTCATGTTGTTAAGGGTGATGGACTGAATCTATCACATTGTCCTTATTTAGATATTGAGAAAATCTAATTAAATGGTGTACCTTGTGTCAGTGCACTTAAAAGTATAATATATGCTCGAATTTGCACTAGACTAAATATCGTCTTTGTGACAGGACTTGTAGGCAGATATCAGTAAAATCCAGGATGCGATCACTGAGTTGCTGCCAAGAAGGTTTTGAGGTACTTAAAGAGGACAATAGATTATATGCTAATTTATAGACATGTTCAATTCTTGCAGTTAGTAAGGTATTTAGATGTAAACTTTGCTGGCTGTTCTAATGACATGCAATCAATAACGGAATACATATTTATGTTAGCAGGAAGTGTAGTAAATAATGTTCTATGTCATCTTCTACTATGTAAGCAGTGTTAGTAACATTCTTTTAAGCTGTTACTTGGGCTTTTAGGCTCCAAAATCTCATGAAGGAGTTAATCGTTTTAACTTTATGGATAGACCCATACAGTTGTATTAAGATAACAAATTTGCAGTACTATTTATTTATTACAGAGGTCTCAAGGGGTCAAAATATATGGTGGTCAAAATTTTTTACCAAAAAGAAACGGTACAGAAATGTGACGTAATAATATAACATATTTTCATAGATGATATGGTTGTAGATCCACTGATTAAAGGCCTCGCCCATGTGTATTTGAGCGACATGTCATTAGCATGTGCTTAGGAGCATCATGAGATGCTATTGTTTAGTGGGAGCTATTTTGGCTTTACTTTGATATATGTTTCATCTATATTCGTTACACTTTGTAACAGTTTGATATATATCAACTTTTGCATTCAATAAAATATTTTTGAATATGTTATTATTATATTGAATACATATTGATAAAGTTTCAAGGGATTGTATAAACCTTGAGTGAAGGCTAGGGGCATCCAGGCATCCGGTTATTAGCTTTTATGCATATGTCTTGTAATACATAAAGAAAGGTTAACCATAAGGACAAAACATATGTGGGTTCATTGTAACCATAAAACATTCTCTAATGGCACAAGTTTTTGTGACACCTAAAGTAAGATAATGGTGACTGACAAATGGGATCTCTCTATGAGAGATGTTATCCATTTGACACACTACCATATTGAATCAATATCAATAAAGTTAAGAGCATTCGTGACCATGGAAGGCTCTCTGTGTATACATGCAGTTACCGCCATGATTCGGTGTTTAAGACTTTATGGGATAGGATTGACTATTAAGAATTATCTCTGGACCAAATGTACGCACATACAGTACGATTTCAATTAATATAGTCCAAGTGGGAGAATGTAAGAGTTTTCCTAACGTGGACTAAATTAATTGATATTGTAATTTATTGTTTTTACGGTTACCGTAAAAACATGGTTGGTCTAAAGTGAGATAGAAGGTTTCTTAATTAGTCTAATATGGGGCTAGCTAGTGTGGGCCGAGTTGAGCCTGGCCCGTAATGAGGGGGACTAGCTAGAAACTCTATAAATAGTGCTCAAGTCTCTCCTATAACCATAATTCTCACATGTATCTTCACCTAAGGGGCGTTTACCTAAGGTTAAACGTGAGGAGGGCCGCCTCATTGAGCCAGTGATATGGAGGGCAATAGAGGAGAAGGACTTGATGCGTGGATTCCTTTGATATGTGGGTAATCCCCTTTTTTCTGCTTCCGCTTTATGTTCGATGGATTCCAAAATATGTGCGTTAATCTTTCTACTCAATTATGCATGTTCTTGTTCTGGTTATGGAGATCTTGGGGTTGCCCAATTTGTGTCCAACACTCCAACCTCCCACCGGGCAAGCTCCGGCTATTCTCTCTCCTCCCCGTCTTCTCCCTCTTCGCCATCCTCCCCCTCCAGCTCTCCACTGTCCTCCCCACCGGCGTCACCTCCTTCTTCGTCACCTGGCTCGCCTCCTTCAAGCTCCTCCTCTTCTCCTTCGGCAAGGGCCTCCTCTCCTCCAGTCCCAGTTCCCATCCTGACCCATCGAAGTCCCTCTTCCTCTTCATACTCTTCACGTGCTTCCCCATCAAAATCAGGCAAGCACAAGACTACCCATCTCCCCAAACCCTCAAATTGCCCCTCAATTTGCCCTCAAAACTGCTCCTTTGCGGGATCGTCAATCCTTGTGTACGATCACCATGACAAGCTGCTATTGCAGGTTGGGCATGTTTATTCGGTTTCCTGTGTCGAATTCAAATAAGAATTGGGGTCGATGTTGATGTCTATTCATGTTACTGCGAGAGTTTGTTTATTTTCACGGGTTCCTGTTATTTTCGAATTAGTTGCTATTGACTTCATTTCGTTTGTGTTGGAATCGGGGAACTGTGCTTGTTGGGGCACCCGAAGCTGGTCCTGCTTCTCTATTCATGCATGCTTTATCTCTACCTCGACATGATCGTGGGGCTGAGCAACACCACCGCGCGCGCCGTCCTCGGCGTCGAGCTTCAGATGCCCTCCAACGAGCCCTACCTTTCCACGTCGCTCCAAGATTTCTGGGGTCGGAGGTGGAACCTCACCGTGACCAACGCCCTGTGGCACACCGTGTACAAGCCCCTGAAGTCGTTCCTCAAACCGCGCTTGCGGGCCACATGGGCAGCGGCGGGGGCGGTCATGGCGGCGTTCCTCGTGTCCAGGCTGATGCACGAGCTACTGTACTACTACGTGACACGTGCGAGGGCTACTTGGGAGGTGACGGGGTTCTTCGTGCTGCAGGGGTGTGCGTGGTGGTGGAGGTGGCGGCGAAGGCGGCGGTGGGGGAGAGGTGGAGGCTGAGCAGGGCAGTGTCGACGCCGCTGACGGTGGGGTTCGTGGTGGCGACCGCCATGTGGCTGTTCTTCCCGCAGCTGATTAGGAACGGGGCGGACGAGAGGGCCATTAAAGAGTGCAAGGCTTTCGTGGAGGGGCTGAGGCCCAAGTTCTGACACGCGGTACGAGGCTTTCGGGGTAAATTTAATGTGCACAACATTGTTCTTACGAAATCGGTTAATCACATTTCAAAAATTTTCAAAGCTAACATTGGGTCCTCAATTACTGGGAAAAAAAATTGACATTGGTCTTTAAGAAAACACAATCTTTCGTCTATGTATATGTTTTTTCACAACGTAATTGATTATGTCTGACTTTCACTACATTCGCATTCAATGAATCGATACAAAAATTAATCCAAATAGGTGCTCATCATAATCTTTTTTTATACTCATTATTCTATCGATCAGGATAATGAATGTAGTCCTTTATTCCCAATGATGCATATCTTTTGTCTATCAGTCGTGCAATTAGACCTACCCGGAAGACTATATAATTGTCTTAATGTGGTGTAGCATTGTTATCATATGTATAGAAATATGATTTGCTCTTCGACCGATGCAAATTCCGACTCTCGCTTATAAAAAAATTTGCCCTTTGAAGCTTGATAAAATTACATTCCTACTATCATGAGTTTTTAGAAACCTTTTCGGCCCATTTTGTCGGAGATTTTATCACCACTCTTTGAAATAATGTTATACTAGGATCAGTCTACTATAACATGAAGGCATCAAGTCCTTATGCTTAGAATTGTCAAATCATCACAATTAAATTTCAGCCATTGATCACCAACGGTTGAGAGTCATTATTGGTGATGCCTCACAGCATAATAGCCTAGTTCATATAACTAGGTTGTCAAGAAATTTGTCGAACTAGAATTTAGGTTCAGAGAATGTTTATGCTCCATGGTAGATGCTCATTCCTTTAGAGCGACATAAAATTGAATAAAAAGTGAGGACGTAATTACAAACAGCTTAAGTTAGGGGACTGCGCAAATAAAATCAAATCTGAGGACTCAATAGCAAAAAGAGTACAAGTTGCAACGATCCAAAAGTGGTACTCTTTTGGGGAAAACTCTATCTCAACTTTATTCCTTATATCGTCCTGCATATGTCCCTTTTTTCTTCCTCTTATTTTTTTTTAATCGAATATTTCCCTCACTTAAGACTTTAGAGTCCTCCAATTTGCACTTTAATTTTTGTTAACAGATTTCGATTGGGCCAAAATGCCACTACTCTTTAAAAAGTGCCAAACGTACTTTCTAAGCCCACCTCGATCATCGTTTATTTTTTATTTTATTTTTGTCAGTCCTACTCTATTCCTACTCTACACTCACTCTCAGACTTTTGCCTTGCCTCTTGCAGGGCATGGGAGTCGAAACCCACTCCTTGAAACTTACGCGTCCCCACCCCATCCCCCTTAAGAATGTGGGGATTTGAATCCCTCACCTCCCCCTTCCATGTTGGAAGGGTGGCCACTGGGGCGAATCCCAGTGATTATCATCGTTTATTGAGAGAAGGTAACATACGGCACAGTATTCAATGGTTAGGCAGCATGACGTCATAAGCTAACTTTAGCCTTAATTTTTTTTTTTCAAATCCAATAAAAATTGATACTTGGTCATGACGTGGCACATAAATAAATAATCTTTCTCCGGTCGCACCAGTGTGGGAATCTTTCTCTCTTTCTTTGCCCTGTTCTGTTGCAGCAAATGGACGAGCTGCAACAAAGTGAGTGGCTTGGCCATGGACGGCAACGACTGCGAGCCACCACAATAACGAAGGGATCCATGGAACTGCAGTTGTGGTCGGCTTGGATGCAGTGCCGGCGACTCTGCTGGTGACTCTGATGGAGAAAGTGGCCGTGGATGGAGAATGAAGAAGAGACCAAAAGAGAAGGTTTGGTTTTTAGTTCTTTTATTTGTTTGCCACGTCATAGACGTGTCAATTATTCATTGGATTTCAATACAAAAATGCATGCCACATCAGCTTATGATGCCGTTTTAACTAATCACCGAATAATTTCTAGCAACATATCAAAAAATATAGAAATAACTTAGAGTGTGTTCGATTGGATTTCTGGGGAAAGTTTTGGGAAAATGTAAAGAATTTTAAGTTAAAAAAATTTCAAAAATGTAAATTGTATTTGTTAAATTATAATCTAAAAATTCATTGTGAAGTACTTTTGAGTAAAATAGTATTTGGATAAGAATTTTTATTATTTAAAAAAGAAAAAAATTGGCCCTTTGCCGACTAAGGGTAGTCCATCGCCAACTAAGGGCAGACCATCGCCGATAATCCAGATCTATTGTTGATAACCGTCGTCTAAGGTCACAATACCTCAGACAACCCCTGGAGACTATTGGCGAGGGCCACTTCGGGTCGAGTGGCTCTAGCGCGGGTCATGTGCTACTAGGGGTCATGTGCTACGTAACCCCTTACAACTCCGAAGGTCACTCGAACCCAACGAGAGCCAGCTAGGTCATGCAACCTTTAGAGCCGTAACAACCTGCATAACCCGTTACAGCTCGAAAGGTCACTCGAATCCAACGAGGGCCAATTGGGTCTTGTGACCTACGTAACCCCTTACAGCTTTGAAGGTCACTCCAACTCGACAAGGGCTAGCTGGTTCACATGACCCTCGCTAGGGGTCGCTTGACCCCAACAAGGGCCAGTTGGGTTTCTCAACCCAAGTAGCCCCTTGTCGGGGTCACGCGACCACCAAGGGTTGTCTACCGCCTAGATCAGACGACCTCGTCGAACCTTGTGTGGGTCGTGCAACCTAGACGATACTCGCCTACACGGTCACTTGGGTCGCTGTGACCCTGCCGGCCTCTCTTTAGCTTGTTGTTGGCCTCTTGTAGCCACATGCAACCACACTGATTGACCCCAATGGAGAAAAAAGATGAACAAGCACAAACAAGGGTAAGGATAGTTTTGGAAGATTTTTTTTTCTTTTAACAAACCCTAGGCTTCTTGCATGCCGAAAAGGCTGACTTTTCCTCAAGGTGGGTGCCAAGAATTTTACCAAACACCCAATATTTGATCCAAAGAGCTTTGGATGCCTAAAGTCCCTTCCCAATGTCTTTTCTAGAAGCAACCTTAATAACTAGCCCCACACAAGTTATAAAACCTGGTCCTTTGCGCATGGTCTTGTATGCCGAGACTCAGACGTTCTGGCCGTTCAATAGGACCGAGGCATCGTGCGACCTTTCTGCCTAATGAACGAATAGATTAACACAATCTTGTTTAACATTGCTTGAGGCAGGATTAAGGTCGACGGGTAGCACGCAGTCGCGGGGGTTATAAACCTACACCTGGCCAATTTCCCCGTCCCTGCGGACGAGCACCAGGAGATCCTGGAAGACACTCGAGTTGCCACTGGACCGAACAATGTCGATTTGAACCGGATCGTGCATTTTCGCGTCGCTATCTTTGCATTCGTTTGAAGACCTGTCAAGCAGTATCACTTCTCCTGCGAGATGGTTGGATGAGCCAACGGAGATGCTTACGTTGGTGAGTCAAAGAGCACGTATGTTCGATCAAACTGGAGGAATTTGAAGACGGTTCTTCGTTTGTTCGCATGCCTTTCAAGCACGTCTTCCGTAGGGAGTGTATGGCTGAGTGCTACAAGAGGAGAAACTTAATACTTATGTCCACTTTGCCGCTCCGAAGCTATGCACACTTATTAGCTAATTAATTCTATTTGTTTATCCCCTACATTCACAGTTAATAAGGAAAATGATAATGATAAGTGCCTTTGAACCAAGTACAGATGTACTTATCTTGTATAATAATTTCGTTGCAAGCCAGACTTTTTCACTCTTTTTGCTCATTTCTTTTACTGATTACATGTTCGCATCGTTGAGAAGTACTATGATTCCGCAAGATGTTTCAAATATATGCCTTTTTCCATAGAATGCATATCCATCGGCCATCAGTACATGAAAGTATCTATAAACACTAAACAGGGGCAATATCATCTTCCTTGACGTATAGAGAGCTCGGAGCTTTATTAGTCACACACTTTCCCTTACACACTGTACTAGCTAGGAGGAGCAACATATGGCACTTCAGTAGTTTTCTAGTTATTTCAGGGTATATTAATTTCTTCTTTCTGTTGGCCATCGTGACAATGCTTCTTCCCATGATCACTGGAGCCGCCATGGCTGCCATGCCCATGGTTGTGGTCATTATCGTCATCGTCGTCGTCGTCATCATCATGATCATGCTCATCGTCATTGCGATGGACACAAGCACTGCAGCTGTACCCCTTCCCAAGACTACCGTGGCCTTTCCCAAGCCCATATTCCTTCATGCTCTCTTACATGCACACAAAAATTCAACAGATTATATATATGAAGTATGTATATAGAGAAGATAGATGAAGTAGAGTGGAAAGTTACGAGATGAATTAGTCTCCTCGACAAGCTCGCGAGCTGCAGCCTCGTAAGAGGAGACGAGAAGAAGCATGGCGAAGACAAGGCCACAGAGCACAAAAACCCTAGAGGAAGCCATTCCTCAGTGTTGGGATTAACTGATTCCACAAAAACCGGATTCGACACTAAATCGAACCCCTAAAACGAATGCGGAAGACAAGCCCGGGAAAATCACGTATCACCGATCCTAAAACACACCACAGATTCGAGCATACCTTGTTAGCCACAGATTAAACACCAATGCTGAAGATTGAGGAAGAGAAACCGATCTTGTTTGATCCAATGACGTCAATTGGCCTTGAAGGGAAGACTACTTGGCATCTTTTGCTTACTGTTCTTTTTGGAGGGAGAGGGGGAGGAAGGAACGTACGTTATGTCAAAAGGTACGTTCTCCCTCTCTCTCCTCCCTTATATATGTTCCTCCAAAAAAAAAAAAATTAATTGTGTCCCTTCATCCATGGGCCCTACTCTTGTGGGCCGGGCTTTTAGGCCCAACATGGACGGACGGGCCTTAAGCCCATCTCATATAAAACCATCATCTCCCATTCGCACATGGTGGGCCGAATAAAATTCTCTTTACCTCTCTTTAACATTCATACTGGTGAATAATCCGTGCAACCAGCATACTTTGAGAGCTCGTTTCTATACATCTATTAGGAATATATAGTAGCTCATAATGCGCATTACACTCTGAGTAGATTTAGTATGCAGTACCCTAGATCGATCGATCACATTTATATCTCTCTTGATCTCTTTTAAACAATGATATATATTGTATTCACAATTATGATTATCCCAAAGACAGTCATAATTGGTTAACCAGTAAATACAAAACTACAATGTGATTCTCCAAATTCGATCTTCCTCTTTCCTTCAAACTCTCAATTTCAGTTCAACTTGCTTTTCTAGAAATGTCCCATTAGATCGAATCAACTCATGACCATTGGCAACATCCTAAGGTAGCAAACACTAAATAGAAATCTTGAGAATAAGTAAGAGTCATGAGGGGACTAAAAATTGAGGAACTCTTTTCCTCAAGAGTCTCACACAACATAAAAGTTGAGATCAAACTTTTGCCACTCTTATTGGTCGTTACATGCATACGTAGTATGAAATACGTATTACGGTAATAACTCATTTCCCATGAAGCATATGTCTACACCTTCAATACCATACAGATGATAGTTCAGACATACCCAATGTCTAACTTGAGTTCACGTATCTACTCATTCACAAAATTCATCATAACTCACATCTGGTATCATAGACAGATAAAGTAAAATATGTGGGGTATTTTACTTTCGGACATAGTAAGTATTATGTCCTCATCTTAACACCCAGTTAAGGCAACATACGTATTTTAAGCTTGAGCTCTCGATTATCACCTAGATAATAAGCTTAAAAACAGTCTCATCTCTATTTATCACACAGTAAATAGAGGCGATGATTACCCGTGTGAGTGGGCTAATCTTATATCTGTCCGACATACTTTCTCAACTTAAAATAATACATTAAGCATTAAGATACATAAAGATCAAACAAAGATTCATAGGCATTAATGATGAAAAACACAAATTCATCAAATGTGAACACTTCAGAGAAATTACAATCCAAGACATCAGACTCTACGCAATCCTAGAGATTTCATATGGCCACAAAACACATCTCTAGGTTTTGGCTTTGTCATAGGATCTACTACCATTCTATGCGTAACATGTACTGTAAGTTCACATCTTTTCGTGCAATCATATTCTTGACAAAAGTTATACTTGGTATCTATAGGTTTGGTTTGGCCATGATATTTTGGATCTTTGATGTACACTTTTGCTGCTTGGCTATCACAGTTAACCAGCAATGAATCTGCAGCACTTCCAATAACACCTAAATGACCCAAAAAATCTTTTAAGCCAAACACCTTCTTATACTGCTGCTGATAATGCCACGAACTCAACTTCTATCGTGGACAAGGCTATACACTTTTGTTTCTTACTGCTCCAACATATGGTGCCATTATTCGGTAAGAAAACAAATCCAGAGATAGATTTTCTTTCATATAAATCTCCTCTCCAATCAGCATTTGAATAGCCTTAGAGTTGCAGATCCTTTCCTTAATAACTCAACGTATAATCAGCAGTCCCCTTTAGATACCTTAGTATTCATTTAACGGCTTTCCAACGTGCTTGACCTGGGTTGGATTGGTATCTACTCACCATTCCAACTGCATAACATATGTCAGGTCTTGTACACATCATAACGTACATCAAGCTCCCAACAGCACTAGCATAAGTAACATATTTTGTTTGTTCCTTCTCTTGTGGAGTCCTTGGACACAGTCTATGGCTCAATCCTTCACCTTTTGCAATAGGAGTGTCTATGGGTTTACAATCCCATATCATTCAATTCAAAGTTGGAAGACAACCAACTCTTGACAGTATTGACAAGTTCCATATTGCTTCCGGCAATTAGTATATCATCAACATATAATGATATGATCACAAATTGATCTTTGGATCTTTTGATATATATACAATGATCCTCATCTATCATTGTAAAATCATATGTCATTATGGCATTATGAAATCGTATATACCATTGTCTTGACGACTACTTAAGGCCATATATCGACCTCAAAAGTCGACATACCTTTTCTCATTGGCCTTTCATTATGAAACCAGCAGGTTGTTCCATATATATTTCTTCCTCTAATTCTCCATTGAGGAAAGTAGTCCTTACATCCATTTGATGTAATTCAAGATCCATACTAGCCACTATTGCCAAAATTATGCGAATCGAAGTAAATCTCACTACAGGAGAAAATGTTTCTTCATAATCAATTCCTTCCTGTTGATTATACCCTTTCGCCACAAGGCGAGCCTTATGCCTTTCTATTGAGCCATCAGCCTTTCGCTTTATTTTGAGAACCCACTTGTTTCCAATAGCTCTGCGTCCCTTTTGGAAGATCAACCAGTTCCCAGACTTGGTTTGATTTCATTGACTCCATTTTCTCTTTCATTGCATAAATCCATTTTTCCTTATTAGGGCAATTTAGAGCCTCATTAATATTTCTTGGCTCATCCTCATCTTGCGGAGCAATCATAAAACTTTCCCCTTCAATGTCAAAACGTCGACGAGAAATACTTTGGCGACTTGTTCGCCGTATGGGAGATTATACACTTTGCACATCATTCCCCATTATGCTCCCACTAGGATTAGATAATGATAACGTTGTCTCATCACGTGGTTGCAATTGAGAATGAGTTGAATTCAATTCATCACTTCTCATATTACTCCCACTTGGATGAACTCCACTAATATCATTATCTTGATCCAATGTTTCAAATAGGGGTAATCTTCCCCTATTTCGCCCTTCTTAGGAAATTCATCCTCTAAGAATGTGACATCCCGTGATTAAAATTCAGTTATACTCCCACTTTCCTGCTCACCTATGAACACATACCATTTCGAGTGTTCGGAGTATCTCATTAAAATACTCTTCTTTCCTTTGGGACCCAATTTCCCAAACTTGTGAGAGGACTCATAAGTATAGGCAGCACAACCCCATGGCTTAAGAAAACTTAAGTCTGGTATTCTACCTGTCCATAACTCATATTGGAGTGGAACTAACTAATTTGGAAGGCACCCGGAAGTATATAGGCAGCAAGTTAACAACGCATCACTCCAAAAAGTGATATGTAAGTTAGCATGCGTCATCGTGGACTTAACAATTTCCAATAGGGTTCTGTTTCTTCTCTCTACAAC
The DNA here is from genome assembly GCA_014182385.1 of Eucalyptus viminalis. Taxonomy (NCBI): domain Eukaryota; kingdom Viridiplantae; phylum Streptophyta; class Magnoliopsida; order Myrtales; family Myrtaceae; genus Eucalyptus; species Eucalyptus viminalis. Next base: position 7,755,229 of record CM024531.1, read on the forward strand.
ACCATTTTGTTGAAGAGTATATGGAATAGACAACTATATTTCTATTCCTTTTCATCACATAATTTTATGAACTCATCAGATAAATATTCTCGACCTCGATCGGATCTTAATGCTTTTATTTTCTTGTCTAATTGATTTTCTACCAAGTTCATTAAACCTTTTGAAACAACTTATTGCTTCAGATTTATGAGAAATCAAATAGACATATCCGAATCAAGTATAATCATCTATAAAAGTGATGAAATAAACAGCCCCACGCCTTCCTCTCACATTCATTGAACCACAGACGTCAGAATGGATTAAATGCAGAGGAAATTCAGCTCTTTTATCTTTTCCAAATGGTTTCCTTGTCGTTTTCCCTACTAGGCAATGCTCATATACGGGCAAATCGACTTTTTCAATATTGCCCAACAAACCCTCTTTGGCCAGTCTATACATACGATGTTGGCCAATATGGCCAAGTCTAGCATGCTATATAATCACATCATTATCATATGAAGTAGAAGACATGAAACAAGGGAATAACAAATATTGACATCACTACAGTCAATATTTAGTACAATAAAACCATCTAGAAAATGACCACAACCATAATAGTTTGTATCCAAATACAAATCTACACCGCTATTACAGAAGTTCACACTAATAACAAGCTTAACCAACACCAAAAACAGATACTTAAATTTCGACGAATCTCCGGAGCATATAGAACATCATGTAGGAACAAGGTGCGTCCATCACGCACGTTCAATTGGCGGGTGCCAATCCCTGTAACTTCATCTCTGGAGTTATTTTCTACATAGATCCACTTAGTTCCAGTTGGTACTCGTCGGAATTCCACAAAGGATCCTTTATCTTTTGCTACATCGTCTATTGCTCCTAAATCTACAGTCCACAAAGGATTGGATTCAGTCTATAAAGCAGAACTTTACACAAAAGCAAAGTTCTCAAATGTACAAGAGGTGTATACCTTCTTTGGCTTATGACAGTCGTGAGCATAGTGACCTCTATTGTCACAATTGTAACACCTCACCCTTGACATTTTCTTCACTTGAGGACGTTTTCCTCTCTTGTGTTGGTTAACTCTTGATCTCTTGCAATAAGGACTTGATCCTTTGCATTCCCACATATTGAACGAATCAATACGCTTGTGCTTAGAGCTCAAAGCCCTTTCTGAGCTAGAACCAGCATTGCAAATATCTATTTTCGGCTCACATGCCGTTAAGCGGTCTTCTACCAGCTCAAGGTGGCGCACAGCATCCTCAAGATCTTCCATAACATGGTCAAGAGCTTCTAGTGCTTCTTGCTTTTCCAGTACATATTGAATCTTCATATTCAATATTTCACAATTGTTGCCGTTCATATCAGCAATTGCGTTCTTAGTTGCTGAAACCATCGATCTAAACACATCATACATATATGCACGAATAATTAATGCATATTATTTATGCATCCACTTTGCACAGACCCATCATATCAATGAATAATTTCAAGTAAGGTTTCGGAATCAAAAGGTCACTTCATTTCCAATCATCCTCCAAAAATCCTAACCTAAAACTATCATTAATATAATTGTCTTATGCAAAATAAATTCTATGAAGTTACAAAAACTTCTATAACTACCCACAGCTAACTACCCACAGCAATCAGTAATAATAGAAAGCAAATAATATCTAACATCCAAATAGAATAACAATGCTTTCACATAATACAACTATCCATTACACTAAGTAATATATACGAAGCAAAATATCAACATAGAAAGAGATATTCAACACTCAAAAAACATCTCAAACTAATCTAAGAAATAAATAGGGAATGTCCCTTCTAATCTATTAGTCAAAATATCTAAGAAATTTGTAGGCACATTTGTCAACCATGGAAAAACTTTTGGAGAGCTCTCATGTCGCCTCCAAGGCGCATTCACTCTACACCATGTGGCGCTCAATCTAAGGGTTGAAGCTTTGACCAACTCAATCCTATAGTACTCTCTTACAAAAGCTTCCACTAGCCTCCTATAACCCGGGACCACGTTGACCTCCCATAGCCGATCTAACACTGCTTGCCATTCAGGTGGAAGAGTGTTCATCAAAGTCGGCACCTTCTCAAAATCCGGCATAAGATAACCATTCCAGATGATTTCCTGTATCATCTTATTAACCCTGACCATGTGTGATACTAAATCACCATCAAGCCACCGATAATCAGCTAACTCTTTCATCAACCTTTTCAGTCTAACTCTTCCTTCGTCCGTTCTCGGGATTGCAGGTATCCGTGCATAACGTATCATAGTTCCTGCAACAAATGCAGAACCAATAAATGGATCACTTATAATCCACAATAAACAAAATGGAAAATATATAATTTTCCATGATTCATGCAACAAATGCAGAATAAAAAATGGATTACCTCTAACCCACACAGACATAATTGAAAAAGAAACAAATTCTTTTTTTTTTGTCAACGGTCAACGATCAATGGTCAACGGTCGTCGGTCAACGGTCAACGCCAGTCAACGGTCGCCGGTCATCGGTCAACGGTCAACGGTCAAGTTGTCGATCGTCGGACCGATCGGACCGGACGGACCGGTCGGACCGGTCAGGCCGAGTCGGACGAACCAACCACACGTGCCACGTGCGTGCGCGGGCTGACGTCACGCAGACGTCAGCCGGCACGTGCCACGCGCGTGCCAAGCGTCTGCGAGTCAGCTCGGGTCGGGTCGCCGGTCGGGTCAACGGCCGATGACCACCCGGCCAACCGTCGTCGGCGCTGACGTCATCGATGACGTCATCCCAGCGATTACCGACCGTTAGGTGACGTCAGCACGTGTCAGTCCGCCGACCGGCGCGTGCCGGTTCGCCGACCAACGCATGTGGTGCACGCGCTGGCCGAGTCAGCGCTTCCGGCAAGTGGCGCCCACGCGCAGCAACTTCTGACCGCGCGTGTGGGCATGTGCGGCGTCGCCCAGCGGTGAACGACATGTCGCCGGACTCGTCTCGATGAGCCCTTTCACCCTATGCCTTCAGAAATCGATTTCGACTTACAGAAACTCGAAAAAATAGACGAACAGTGCTCGGGTGTCGGGATTTCTCGCCCCGATCCGTGTCGGCCGAATTTCTTTGCGAAAAATCAATCAAAAAACATGAAAAGGGTTGGGAGAACATGAACTCAGGCTCTGATACCAATGTTGGGATTAACTGATTCCCCAAAAACTGGATTCGACACTAAATTGAACCCCTAAAACGAATGCGGAAGACAAGCCCGGGAAAATCACGTATCACCGATCCTAAAGCACACCAAGGATTCGAGCGTACCTTGTTAGCCATAGATTAAACACCAATGCTGAAGATTGAGGAAGAGAAACCAATCATGTTCGATCCGATGACGTCAATTGGCCTTGAAGGGAAGACTACTTGGCCTCTTTTGCTTACTGTTCTTTTTTTAGGGAGAGGGGGAGTAAGGAACGTACGTTATGTCAAAGGGTACATTCTCTCTCTCTCTCCTCCCTTATATATGTCCCTCCAAAAAAAAAAAAACAATTAATCGTGCCCCTTCATCCATGGGCCCTACTCTTGTGGGCCGGGCTTTTAGGCCCAACATGGGCGGATGGGCCTTAAGCCCATCTCTTATAAAATCATCACTCAGTGCACCTGAAGGCAGTGAAACAAAGAACTCGAGTTTGCTCTAAGTGATGAATATGAGAATCGAACTTGCATGGTAAGGTCACCTTACATATATGGCCTCAGAAGCGTAGAGAAAGGAACTTGCTGGCGGACCAAGCAAAACTAGCGTAGCCTGTTAGATCTTACCTATAGTAAGAGGATTGTCTTCTTATACATTAAACATAGTTTGGATTTATCTAACAACTTGGCAAGTGACAGCCTTAGACTGCAAAAAAATTCTGGCGAGATGGTTTCGTATGGTCATATAAAAGGTCGTGGATACTAATGGTTCCAAGGTTATTAGGATGTATTCGCGGATCTTGACATTGGCACATTACAAGAAACGACAAGTTCAACGTTTAGTCCCAAAATTTTCTTATTTCAGCATCCAGAATGAGATCGACTCAAGTTGTTCGAGTAAGCTTGAGTGGGAAAATTGAACCTTGTGGGATGTGATCAATCCTAAATCGGTTAAAAGTTTAGGTCAGCTACCGCTCTACAGTTTTACCACATTTGTGCAAGGCATTGTATAGGCGGACATGTAGAAACGCGCAATCTCTTTTTTAACATGCATGGATGAAGAACAAAATTTTCATTGCTAGAACTTCTTTAAGGGTTCTAACTATTATTTTGTTATCAATCTCACAGCGATAACGGATTACTGTAAATCAATTTCAGACATGCATACTTACAACGTCACAAGTATTGTTGTTTTGGTGCTATTGAGGGTTGTTAATTGAGCCACGGTAACACATCTTTTCAGATGACCAGCAAACATGAGCACACATTGTACGCGCGCAAGAAATCAAAAGTCGAAAGATTAAGCAAAATTGTCTTTTTTCTAAATAATTGTTCATTAAATAAATAAATAAATAACAGTTGGCAAAACTACCCGATCCAATGAAATTGCATATGGAGAAAGATAATTTTCCTCCTAATCTAAGCCCAAACGAAAGCAAAAGTGAGGCTGAGAAATCTCGACCAGCCATTGGTGAAGTCCTGCTAAAATGGTAAGCCAGCTTGCCTATTGGAAAGTAGATACAGGTCCTTAAGACACTTCAATGGACATGCGAAGCTGGAGCTTTATACGCTCACTTGCTCAGGTGAGCCAGTGGGAATATCATCTTCGTCGACGCATAAAGCTGGAAGCTTCGTTTTATTGGTCACTCACACATTCCATATACAACGCACAGGAGTACGTACTAGGAGCAGCGACTTAAAATTCAGTATATATCTAATTACATTCCCGCTGTCTTCACTTCCTTCTATGGGTTGCCTGTGTAGCCAAGCTATTTCCCATGCGCCGTGGCCGTGGCCATGGTTATAATTATGGTTAATGGATCAACGAAAGCCAATAAATTAATATACGTTTTTTGCGATAAGTACACTAATGGTGCCATAAGTTGTGTATGGCACTTACTTTGGTGCCAAAAGTTTCCGCCGGATCACTTAAGTGCCAAATCGGAGAAAAAACGATTACTTTGGTGCCATTGGCGAGAAATTCTAGCCAAAATGATTACGTAGCTTTATATTTAAAAAAAAAAATCGATAAACCCTTTAAACGATGTCGTTTTCTGTCCTACTTAAGAAAATGACGTCGTTTTGCCGTCCTATGTGGATGGCTTAGGAAAAACGACGCCGTATAGCTCATTTGTGATTGAAATTAGGGTTTTTTTTTGTTCATCCTCGCCAACCTAGCTTGCTCGGCCACCGTCGCTTGGCCACCATGCTCAACCACCGTCGCTCGCCCACCGTGCTCGGCCACCGTGCTCGGCCACCATCGCTCGACCACCGTGCTTGGCCACCATCGCTCGGCTAAGAAGTGATGGGAAAGTAGGAGGCGAGGGCGGAGGAGGAGGAGGAAGAAGGAGGGTTGAAGATGCAGAGAGAGAGAGAAGACGAGAAGTGCAAGGGAAACAAGGAGGGCGCAGATGAAGATGGTGGATTGGGCTCTGTTCAGAGAGTGGTTGATGCTAGTGTTGTTCTTCGGGGAAGAAGATGCCACCACCATGGCTTCTCTCTCTCTCTCTCTCTGTTGGTGTTGTTCTTCAGGGAAGAAGACGACACCGCCATGGCTTCTCTCTCTCTCTCTACCGGTGTTGTTCTTCGGGGAAGAAAACGATGCCGCCATGGCTTCTCTCTCTCTGCTGGTGTTGTTCTTCAAGGAAGAAGACAACGCCGCCATAGCCTCTCTCTCTCTCTCTCTCTCTCTCTCTCTCTCTCTCTCTCTCTCTCTCTCTCTCTCTCTCTCTCTATTTGGGGATTTAGGGTTTCGACTTGGGGTTTAAGACGCCAAACGACATCGTTTGATGGTTTACACGCTGACTGGACTCTCCGGCAAGCCACATCAGTATAAGAAATTAATATATAAAAAAAGGCCACGTCGGATTTCCGGCTGATCAGATCGGTGTTGGCACCAAAGTGAGCGTTTTTCAAATTTTTTGGCACTTAAGTGATCCAACGGAAACTTTTAACACCAAAGTAAGCACCGTACATAACTTATGGCACCATTAGTGTACTTATCCCTACATTTTTTCTATTCACGTATCTCTTTTTGAATTCATGAATTTCCTAGATTCATGTATCTTTTAGTTCATATATTTATTAAGTTCACGAATCTCTTGAATTCATGTGTCTTTGGATTTATGAATCTCTTGGATTCGCGTATCTCTTGATTTATGAATTTCGTGAATACATACGTCTATTTAATTCATGTATCTCTTTTGTACATAAACTAAAAAGCTCTATAAATAGATAGGATCATAGAGCTTCTTGATGGTTTTTTGGATTTTTTATTTTTCCAACTCGATTCCAAAAGAGCTTTGAAATACTTTTCTACTCTTCCATTTTTTATGGGTGTACTGGTTCAATTGAATAGTTCGATTGAGTTATGTTTGCATAGTGCTAATCCAAAAAGGTTCGAGGTGTTGTATCTTGGGAGGCATAGTTCGTGAATCTGCAAAGCACCATTAGTAGGAATTAATCGCCTTAAGGAGATTCGGATATCCGTACCTCACCTCCAATTTTATGTTATTTTTCAGTAATATCTTATTTTCTTCTTCTCCAAGATTGGTAAAATGAAGGATATTATAAAGTTATTATCATCTTCTTTACATTGATATTCTGATTACAACAAACAGTTTGTGTTTTCTTTGGACATAATTTCCAACAATCTTAAGGCGATTATATCACTCACTTTGTTTGTTGTTCTTGTTAGATTATTGAGATGGCTGAAAACAATCAAGTGCCATTCAATGTTCATAATGTTTTAGGAGACGTTCCTATGGTCGATTCGACCGTTGCTATGGAAGAAGTTCAACCCTCAGGGTCTGAATTTGTAGCAGTTAATGCTACGGGCCCTTGGGCTAACACCAATTTTGGTGATGCGAGTACAAGTCATACGACTGGTATGCCTGGGACTGTTTTTTAGAACAGTACAGGCCAAATGGCTTTTGGCTTCATTTTTTTAGGGATAGTTCAACGAACCTTGCCTACTGTGATGGCAACACCTTTAGTTACGGCTAAATAGAGATTGTCTACTGTGATGATGTCCGAAGCATCTCTAATGTCGAACACTAATGGCTGGTGGCTAGATACAGGTGCCACAAATCAAATCTGTGCAGATAAAGACATGTTCTCATCTTATAAGAAGGTTAAAGAAGATGAAAAGCTTTATATGGCTAACTCTACATCAGCAAAAATTGTCGGAAGAGGAAAGGTGATCCTGAAGTTTACATCGGCAAGGAGGTCGCCTTGCTGAATGTGTTGCATGTACCAGAGATTCGAAAAAACCTAATTTCTGGCCCCATACTTGTCAAGAAAAGTTTCAAAGTTGTATTTGAATCTAACAAGTTTGTACTTTTGAAATGAGGGATGTATGTAGGGAAAGGGTACTTGTGTAATGACATGTTTAAAGCCAATGTGGCTGTCATTGATGTAAACTCGAATTATGTGTACTCAAAAACTATTAATAAATAAAAGTCTTTAGTTTACACTGTTGTGTCTCCTTATCTATGGCATGGTAGATTAGGACATGTAAACTATGGTACAATGAAGAGAATAACAAACTTGGGGTTAATTCCAAGATTTGAGTTGGATGCCCGTTACAAGTGTGAGACTTGTGTTGAGGCCAAGTTTGCCAAGAAACCTTTCAAATCCATTGAAAGAACAAGTGAATCTCTACAATTAATCCATAGTGATCTATGTGATTTAAAGTTTGTAGAAAGTAGAGGTGGAAAGAAGTACTTCATCACATTTGTGGATGACTGTACTAGATTTTGCTATGTTCATTTACTAACTAGCAAAGATGAGACTATGAGCATGTTTGTCAAGTATAAAAATTAAGTTGAAAACCAACTTGATAAACGAATCAAAGTACTTAGGTCTGATAGAGGAGGAGAATACAATTCAATCAATTTCAAAGAGTTTTGTGCTCATTTTGGAATAATTCTCCAAATGACTACACCTTATACTCCACAACAAAATGGAGTTGCTGAACGATTGAACAAGACACTAAAGGATATGGCTAACGCCATGCTTTTGAGTTTAGGTTTACCTCAGAACTTGTGGGGAGGCAGCTTTAACTGCAAATTATATTCTTAATAAAATATCCCACAAAAAGACAGGTAAAACTCCATACGAGTTATGGAATGAAAAGTTACCGTCCTACAATTTTCTAAAAGTGTGGGGATGCATAATGTGATCTATAACGGTAAGTCTAGACACATTTGTCATAGACACAATACCATAAAGCAGTTGCTCTCAAATGAAATCATTTCTTTAGACTTTATAAAGTCAAAAGAAAATATTGCGAATCCGCTAACAAAATATTTTTAAAAGAGCAGATAAACTGCGCATCGAGGGAAATGGGTTTAAGAGCCTTAACCCAATAAAGAGATTCCAGGGTGGAAACCTAACCTATGCGATTGGAGATCCCATGGTCTAGATTCAATAGGACAACGCAAATTTTGGAAACTCTAGTGTAAGCACTGTCTCTCATTCCTATGATGCAACAGTGCTTTCCTACAACATTATTAAGGGTACGCTATGCGTTTAATAATTCCTATAACTTAAAGTAACATCCAAGTGGAATATGGTAGGATATCTTTAATAGGAATGCACCTATACGCGTAGAGCTAACCGACTCTATAAAAATCTTTAAAGGTTAGATTTTCTAAAGCACGCATGAATCCCGAGAGGTTCGGGGCCAAAAGAACGAACACAACCGAGAACCAATCTTGAATTGGAAATACTCTGTGTGAGGTTTATTGTCTAGGCTTACACAAAAAACTAGCGATTCAAGGCTTAATCCATCGACCAGTTAAGTAAGTCCGATAGGCTTTCACTGAAGAAGGTTCGAAGCGAAAGCTACCTATCTTGATGCGGTGTATTTCAACAGGCATGCTCAGATTCCTTCGAGTCAAAAATGTTTTGTTGATCCATTAATGTAGGGGATTGTTATAATTATGGTTATAATTATGGTTAATGGATTAACGAAAGCCAATAAATTAAGATACGTTTTTTCTATTCACGTATCTCTTTTTGAATTCATGAATTTCCTAGATTCATGTATCTTTTAGTTCATGCATTTATTAAGTTCACGAATCTCTTGAATTCATTTGTCTTTGGATTCACGAATCTCTTGGATTCGCATATTTCTTGATTCATGAATTTCGTGGATATATACGTCTATTTAATTCATGTATTTCTTCTGTACATGAACTAAAAGCTCTATAAATAGATAGGATCATAGAGCTTCTTGATGGTTTTTTGGGTTTTTGGTTTTTTCGACTTGATTCCAAAAGAACTTCAATATACTTTTCTACTCTTCCGTTTTTTCTGGGTGTGCTGGTTCAATTGAACGGTTCGACTGAGTCCTGTTTGCATAGTACTAATCCAAACAGGTTCGAGGTGTTGTATCTTAAGAGGCATGGTTCGTGAATCTGTGAAGCACCATTAGTAGGAACTAATCGCCTTAAGGAGATTCGGATATCCGTACCTCACCTCCAATTTTATGTTATTTTTTAGTAATATCTTATTTTCTTCTTCTCCAAGATTAGTAAAAGGAAGGATATTATAAAGTTGTTATCATCTTCTTTACATTAATGTTCTGATTACAACAAACAGTTTGATTTCTCTGGATTAATTTTGTTAAATTTATTACTCGAGTTTGGGATTAACTAGACCTTTGAAGTTGCACAAAAGAGGAAATATATATATATAAGGGCAGCAAAGTTTTTCTTCTTGTCGCAGAGGAGGCTGAAGAAGCCGAAGACGTTAGCTTCGTGGGGCCCAACACAATACCTTCTACGGATGAAGCCTCTGCACGTGAATATCTAAAAGAAAATTGGGGCCCAAACACACACACACGTTCAACGTGAAGCCGAAGCAAGGAATGGTGGTGGGCCCAGGTCAAACTTTGACCTGGGCACACATATAAAACAGATATAATTTCCTTCCGAGAGAGTGTGTTTCGAGGACCTACGTAAAAGGAGAAGCCGCACGCCACCGAAGCATTGTTGTTGATTGAAGTGTCGTTCTTATTTTGAGTGCCATGGTTTTCTTTGTTTGTGAGAGACATTCATAGGTGATGGGTGGTTGGCTTTGAGTCTTCGTGTTTTTTCGTGCGACAAAGCATTATTCGTGATTTACATCCAAGAAAGATTTGTGTATTTTGTGTAATTGGGGTTTGGGAAACAGAGAGAGTGTTTGAAAGAAGCTTGAATGTGTAATCTCCTTATATCGCTCGATCATAGTGAAATTCGTTCTTTTCTCCCCATTGGACGTAGGTCTTTACAATTGAACCACGTAAATCTAGTGTCCGATTTATTTTCTTTTCTATCTATATTATTGTTCGATCACTCGCCTTATCACAACAAATTTCCAACATGCTTATGATTGTCATCGGGTTCATGGTACTATATGTACTATATCTCATCAGTATATCATCTGCATATGTACTATATGACATTTTCTCCTAGTAGAGATCAGAACTATCACATACATGATGGGATTCAAAATTTCACTGCCAAGTTTCTGTCAAATCATTTCATTCGAATGAGATAATATTTATGTGCCCGGATTTCCCTGACTATCACGAGCTTCTCATCGTAAGAATGACGGGAGATGATTAATTCATAAGAAACATTAGTAGGGAGTGCCATTTGATCATACATACGAACCATGCAGAGAAGTCCCGGGGAAGCGATATCAACGAGATGAATGAGTTGCCTCGGCAAGTTTGCAAGCTAAGATCTGAGTTTGCTCGTGATAAAGAATGATTTGCACAAAGTCGCACCTTCGTTATAGACTCCAAAGAGCTCGTGGTGGGACAGGGTATAAACATGTGCGTGCTAGCAGTGGAAATTTTTTATTAGATCCAGGAAAATATTGGATTTCACTTCTACGTAACCACGCCGTTTCAATAATATAAATGTGAAGACTTGAGTACACTTTAAAACTTGTGAAATAATATAGTATTCCTAAAGATCAACAACTGGGCATACACAGTAAGACCTCATCTTCCTAACTTTGAATTCTTCTTATGGATGAGTTATAAATATGGACATCACCCACATTTATTTAAAGTTAAGTTTTCATGTGAGAGATGTCCAATTAGTTAAACAATAATTAATTTCTCAAATAAGAGATCTTATATATAATGAAAATCATTATTGTTATATAGGGGTTAAACATCACATTCCGTAGACAAAAATATCATAACAATCCATCCTTTCGGAACGTATCAATGATACGTGTTCTTTCTAATCAGGAGGAATTAATGCATATTCTTCAATTATTCTTCATATTAAATTATGGCAAACCAAACCAACATAAGAGATATAAGTATTCCAAAGTCAAATATATGATGTAAGTCCAGCAAGAAACTTTCAGCGACAGGGTTTTTGACAATCACGATCAATGAAATGGCCTCCAAGGTTAGGTAGTGACGTGCCTCCAATTAGTTAAACAAGAATTAATTTCTCAAATAAGAGATCTTATATATAATGAAAATCATTATAGTTATATAGGGGTTAAACATCACATTCTGTAGACAAAAATATCATAACAATCCATCCTTTCAGAACGTATCAATGATACGTGTTCTTTCTAATCAGGAGGAATTAATGCATATTCTTCAATTACTCTTCATATTAAATTATGGCAAACCAAAACAACATAAGAGATATAAGTATTCCAAAGTCAAATATATGATGTAAGTCCAGCAAGAAACTTTCAGCGACAGGGTTTTTGACGATCACGATCAATAAAATGGCCTCCAAGATTAGGTAGTGACGTGCCTCCAATTAGTTAAACAAGAATTAATTTCTCAAATAAGAGATCTTATATATAATAAAAATCATTATTGTTATATAGGGGTTAAACATCACATTCCGTAGACAAAAATATCATAACAATCCATCCTTTCGGAATGTATCAATGATACGTGTTCTTTCTAATCAGGAGGAATTAATGCATATTCTTCAATTATTCTTCATATTAAATTATGGCAAACCAAAACAACATAAGAGATATAAGTATTCCAAAGTCAAATATATGATGTAAGTCCAGCAAGAAACTTTCAGCGACAGGGTTTTTGACGATCACGATCAATAAAATGGCCTCCAAGATTAGGTAGTGAAGTGACGTCGTAAGAAAAGTTGACGTTTGGTCCGGATATAACCTTATCTTAGCTTCGAGATTTAGATCAACATTAAGTTCATATAAATCAGCCTCGGTGGGGAACCTGAGAGGGATGTGGCAAATCGGTTTAGGTTTAGGTCATCTATCGCTTTCCTCTGCACCTCATCTATGTAAACACACATACAAATATGAGTACGTGAAGGGCTCTAGATGTTCTTCATGAATACAGACGTATGATAACCTAAATAGTAATTATATGATATCCCTTGGAAATAATTTACGATATAAGCGATAGTGCAATGAATTTGATCATACATTATAGTTGATTCTTCAACATGTGCTATCTAATAACAGCCTTAGCAAAAACAATTACCAGAATATATTATATGCACATATATATCTTGTATCATTTGCTTATAACTTGATATTTTTAAATGATTACGTAGTTCAAGGGACACGATGTCCGTAAGGAATTCTCTTATCTTACGCAACAGTTCATTGTTGAAAGATGGTCTCATCGCTTTTACGTTTTTGTCACTTCATCCGCAGTGATTGGAGCAATTCTGTTTATGCTCTAATTGGTATCACACGAAACATATACATACAACTATACGAGTAAAAGCACCTTGGAGTCTGTGGATAAATTTATACGACTTGACTCAGTAAAATTAACTTCCTTTATTATTAGAGGATAAGGTACAGACCTTGCAAAATGGCAATCTAAAATTAATTACGTTGAAAGCAACACGCAGATATCAACAAATTCAAGATTTTACATTCAAAAGTGAGTGTTTTTGTCCAAAAAAAAAAAATTATTAGCTTAATATCAACATTAGCTGTACAATCCTTGCCTTCCTGTTTCTCACGTGCTACTTTTACTTTCTCAGAAAAAAGAAAAGAAAGAAAGAGTACGCAATGAGAGATAATGACAGAAGGATATAGGTTGGGTAGAAATGCATTTCCGCACCGGGTTTCATTTCGATTAGAGACACACATGGGACATTTACTTTTGAATTAAAAAATTTGCGACAGGCAATCTGCAAAGAGCCATATTTTCTTGCATCCTTGATCGAAGGAAAGTTTCTTCATTCATACCTTTGACTAGTGTATCGCACCTTACAAGTCATGATATTATGAATATTATCACCACATAAAATAAATAAAAAATAAACGAGAGCACCAGTCAGAAGTTCAGTTGAAGGAATTTTCCTGAAACCAAGGTTGGGGAAAAACATGGGCTATTTGCAAATCCGGATGAATGATGCTTGATGCAACGGTGACGTGAAATACTTTCACATGTTCCGGTTGTTGATTTTCCAGTTGGTTATTCATAAAATAATGGAAACCTGAGTAGACGTTCCTCCGCGGTCACCATGTCCAAAGTTGAAACAGGTGCATAATCATTCTAAGAGCACAATACTGTACCCGCTAGTTTTATTGAATTAAAACATAACCATGCGTGCTTGCATAACTTGCACTTACTTTGGGAGTCCTCATGTCTAATATACGTTCTCATACCCTGAGCTGAATCCGACGTCTCCAATAAGAAAAAGATGGGATAGCACTTGCTATACAGAGCTAGGGGATAGAATTTGTCGCAAATTAAAGTGGGTTTTATTCATTCACATGCAAACATCAGTAGATATTTGAGACGACTCGTACTTGAAATGACCAAAAGAACCATCTGAAACGCACAAAGCTGCTCATGACAGTGGAGAAACCATTTTATTCAACCATTATTGCAGAAGCTTTTAAGCTTCTATGAGTTACATGGCATATATTCTCCTACATTCCCCTACATTCCCAGCAGGATGATGGACCCAACTGAGTCCATTATCTAGCTCTTGACATCTTCGGTTTCTTACGGAGGGTGACCACCATGATGATCATCGTGGCCGTGATCGCCATGGCCGCCGTAGCCGTGCTCGCCATGGCCGCCGTAGCCGTGCTCGCCATGACCCTTTTCATAGCCACCTTCATACCCCTTTCCACCGTGGCCGTGTTCACCATATCCTTGGCCGTAGTTAGTCTCTTTCACGCTCTCCTCTGAAATATAAACGCAGAGTATGTGATCATATCCGAGTCCACTAACAGATAACATGTAATCTAACTTACTTTGTATGAATACGTAGAGTAGTAAGTTAAAATGCAACTATTGAAACTGATACCGTTTTGTTGACCTCTTTATGACCTCTTTATGATGTACGTCACATTCTGATATTCTACAACATACCTTTCTCAAAATTCATAAATTAATTAATCTACCGTGAACAACGGAAGCTAACAAGACATTGACGGAACCCTCATAATCAAGTTTGCAATTTGTTTCGTCTATTGCCTCGATTAAAACATTTCTACAAATAATTGTGTATATTGGCTTTCTCTATTTATTTATACTTGCCTTTACCAAAAAAAAAAAAACATTTCTGCAAATAATTTTCCATGATTATTTGTCTGTCTGCCTTTAACAAACACGAGTGCTTGCACGACGGACAATCACACGGAAACATATATACGTCAAAAGTGAGAATGCGTTTCCCATCAAACTGAAGAGAGCTAGATAAGTAAATTGAGGGAAGACTTCATTGTCGAGAGCACTCACGTGACTGAGTCTCCTCAGCAAGGTCATAAGCCGAGACCTGCGCGGCCATGAGAAGGAGAACGGCCAGAAGCAGGCCGCACAGGAGGAAAACCCTGGAGGAAGCCATTTTCATCGCTCAAGGCTAGCGGATCACCAGAGAAATCTCAAGGAAGACTACCCAAGTGAGTGCGTGGCTCAACTGCGAACTGGGGCGCCCTATTTATAGGGTGGGAAGTGGGAGTACAGACGAGGGGGTATGAGCTGTAGCGGGACCCACACGATTTGTACGGTTGTGATTTGCTTAAATCCAGAGGAGATGCGGCCCAAAGGCTTACCGTCCAAGAGTCAAAGATAAGATTGAGGGTGCGTTTGGATGGGCATTTAGAAAGCCCATTCAAGCCCCAAAGCCCTTTTACCCTAAATTGAGATATTTAGCAATCATTCTCCAAGGGCTTTCAAGTGAAAGTCGACCCTTGGGAATAGTCTCATTTAATGAAAATGGTAAGTTGTCTATTTTGCCCTTAAAACATTATGAAAAAACCACTTTTGCCCATTTTAAAAACCAAAAGAATCTTAGATCTCGTTTCTCTTCCCACCCTTCCATTGCTCTGCACCCTCCGCTCTCTCCCTCGTGACGACCGCTTCTCGCTCGACTACCGCTCGATTGCGCTTTTCCTTTGCTCGTCGAGTTCGTCTCTCCTCTCTCCCCCTCGCTCCTGAAACCCAGTGTTCCCAGTGAGGAAGGGGGGAGTCGGTGGTCTTGGACTACGACCGGTGGAGGAGCTCCTGCAGGTACTGCAAATCACTGAGTGGGTCCAGTGTTTCTCACGGTCTGTACGATTTCTCCTTTGTTTCTTGTGGTTTCCCTCCTCTCCCCCGTTGTTGAGTGCAGTTTTTTGCTCGGGCTTCGGTGGCTCGAGACTAGAGATGCCATGCTTCGGGTTTGCCTGTTTCCAGCTTTAGCCGTTTGTCGTGACGTTCACGATTGCTGGAATTGCTGATTCGCATTTAGTCTCTAGTTCCAATCTGATGCTTCGTTGCGTGCGTCGGCTTGCGCTAACGATTTTTTCCCGTTTCGCGTTGTTTGTTTTTTAACTCGCTGCTCATCATGTGTTCGTTGAAATGGCCGAACCAAGTTAGCGTATAGTTTCATTCCGTTTCTGGATTTATTGTTTGCTTGGAGTTTTATGTTTCAATGCCAAGTGAGAGCTATTATACTAGAGCAAATATCACATTTGCCGATTGATGGTTTTAGGTGATGGGCCTAAGTTGGCCCATCCGCCCATGATGGGCCTAAAAATCCGGCCCACAAAATTAGGACCCATGGATGGAGGGATACGATGAAGAGGTATGTTTTATATTTTTGAGGGGACATATAAAAGGGAGGACAGAGAGAAACGAACGTACCTTTTGGCATTTTGTGCGTACGTTCCTCTCCCTCTCTCCCTCCAAAAGAAAAACGAGCGCAAACGGCGACGCCATCTTCCCTCCAAGGCCAATTGACGTCATCTAATCGAACAGGATCGGTTTCTCTTCCTCAATCTTCAGCATTGGTGTTTAATCTGTGGCTAACAAGGTACGCTCGAATCTGTGGTGTGCTTTAGGATCGGTGATACGTGATTTTCCCGAGCTTGTCTTCCGTATTCGTTTTAAGGGTTCGATTTAGTGTCGAATCCGATTTTTTGGGGATCCGTTAATCCCAACACCAATCACTCGTGAAATGTACGAGTTGTAGGCACTGCAACAGTGTTTTGTCTCTTCATGTAATTGATGGATTTAGGTTGAATTCTACTGAAATGTATTAGCATTTGGACATTGACCCGTGGGGGTCCTTGAGGAGATTTCCTATGTGGTAGCTCTCTTAGCATTTAGGGGAAGTTAAGTTGTACTTGTTAAGGTTGTATTAAGGTCTACATGTTTAATTCAATTCTGAATGCAAGAAGAAAAGAACTTTCGAGTCTGTAGATGAGTAGGATGGTCTATGTGAGGTGTCCGTGGGAAATATACTGAATTGTAGAGTTTAGAAAAGTACTTTTCAGGTCTGGTGTTGCGATCATCAGCAATGTGAAAGTTAATTTTTTTTTCCTTGTTGTGAGACAGTTGAACGGGGACTGTTGGAGCTTAGAAAACTGGGCATAGAGCACCAACTTTGGGAAGCGTCTCGCAAAGAAATTGGCAATGCCTCTTCTCTCTCGGCAGGCAACCACAACCATGGAACAGACTCAGATATCTCTCATGAGTAATGTCATGGGTACTTATGATCCACTCGTCAATTAGTTTTTCATTTGTTGTTGATTTATAGTTCTTTCGAGTTCAGCTTTCTTTTGTTTATATTGCTTCGCCACATGAAGTGCCATTCTTATGTAACTGCAAGATATTCGGATTTTGTAATGTCTAGAGCTGTGAGAACTGTACAATACCGACAGAGAATTCATTGTGAGATGTGAAAGCTTTCTTTGGAGGCTGTTGGGTTCTCCATCGTTGATTTAAATAAAAGTATTTTGTCCTTCATTATTGCATATATGGTTGAACTTGTAAAAGTGAAGAGCTTGAGGAGGGTCTTCCCGGATCTCATTATCAGACTAGCCTTGCCTGTGGTAGTTAGTGCGCATTGGCAGTACTCTCTGATTTTCTCACTTGCAGAGGGAGCTTGGCTTGGGTGATCTGGCCTGGATATAGAGAATTGCAGGGTTGTTCTATCTTTCAAGTCACAATGACTGAGCTACCGCTGGTAATTGACGACCCCCCCCAATAGTAGTCATCATCCTACCTTTTGTATCGAGGCATGAAAACTAATATCGAATTTAGCTTTCTGAGTTACGATAGGGTGACCCACCATTTAAGAATCCGACTTTTGTGAGAAGGTTATATCATTACGTAGCTATTACAATATCTGGAATCTCACAATGTAACAGCAACATGAGCAAGTGGAGGAAAGCAATTCACGTTAGGCTGGTTAACACCAAAGAAAGAACGCACTTTAAGAAAGTTGACTTATTAAACTTGATGGACGACATGAACTATTATCATCCCTAAGCAGTGCATTTGAATTTGCATAACACAGACAAAAACTATGCTAAGTATTCATATACAAAGCAAGTGAAAATTGCGATAGCACCAATGATTTTGCACAATTATATACGAATAAATGCCTTGAATGATGCACATTTTACTAGAGTGGATTTGGATCCCGATTTATATACAACAGATTTTGATGATATAAGTGAGGAGGGTAATACTTCAAATGATAATATATAGCACGTTTATATGATCAAATACTATGAATTTAGGAAATAATTAATGATATTTGTAATTTTCAAGGATAATGTCCTTCTTTCCTCAAAACATATGTTATCATGTTTTTATTGTAATGAAAGTATTCTTCTTGTAATTGAGAAAAAGAGCACGTAAATTTTTTTCATTTGATTTTTTTAGCAAAAAAGAAATTTTAATTTTAATAAAATTATTTACACAACATCTTTAACATTGTTGTCAAATATAAATTAAAAAAGTTGCAAACATTTTTTTTAATTTTAAAAAAAAAAAAAAAAATAGATTAATCACCAAAGAGGCTTTATAAATGTGTTTTCTACCAACTAACATTTCTCTCAAAGTTGATTTTCAAAGTAAAATTTACCAAACAGTTTTTGCATTTCCTCCAAAGCCCTTTAGGCTAAACTGCTTTGCATTTTCTCAATGAGCTCTCCAAATGCCGAACCAAACGCACCCAATTTGTTTAAGTGCCATGGCGAGTGGAAGCTAACGATTCGTCACACGAGTTCTTCGAGGTCAGTAAGTCTGGATCTCTTGCTACGAGGCATTAGTCACAATCTAGGGGGATCTAGGGGGAGGGGGGGAATTCAACGATGCGGCACATGGAGTCATTATATATTATGTGCCCTCTCTATTGCACCCCTACTGCTCACGCTTGACTGATTCCGATAGCTTCTTTTCCTGCCAAAATATAATGGAGAGCTTGTGAAAGGTCGAAAAGAACATTAACAAAAGTTTGATGGAGTCACGAACTAAATTGAACACGCAACATCACTAAATATCGTAGCGATAAGATGTTACCCCTTTTCAGTTGATAATTGGTAGTGGATTGAAATATTATATTCAAGGCCGGTTCGTCTGTGTATCTTTGTGCATGCTGTATCTCACATTAATTGCGCTTTGAGCGGTTAGGTATGGAAGGCATAAAGAGAACCAAATGCCTACGTCCTTCCTCACGTCACCCGTTGTCCTACAAGGAACGGGCTTTGCACCAACACGTTGGATCCTCAATCTACCTCAACCACAAGTACCGGTTGCAGACGTTCGTCTTATTTTTCCATGCACTGCACGATTCTCTCTCTCACTAGATATTAAATTGCCGGCACAAAAGTTTGAATAATTGAATAGAGATTTTTGAGAGAGCTGGACCTATGTTGAATCCACAAGACAAAAGAATATGAGTACCCATTCATTTTTTTTAAAGTGAATGATTGATTTTGTCCATCATGTTATAATGATATGAAATCTATATTATTGGCATTTCATTTGTGAATAATGATATCATGGTCTCATGACTTTGCCTCCATCCATATGTTACCATTGATGGATGTCCCTAAATAGATGTAGCTTACATATCTGATGTGGTTCGGTCTCTAAGTGGGACTTTGCATCTCGAGAAAAGACTTTACCTCCAAAAATTTCCACCTAATGAAAATAGTGTTTGGTAATCAATGTAAAATATACTTTTAAAAGCAACTTTGGACTGACAAGCCCTATCTTTTCTCCCAAACCCCAACCCCCTTAAATTCATTACAACCGCTTAAATTCATTACAACCGTTGCCACCACTCACCGGCAGCCACACCACCATCCAGACCAGACTGAGACCTCCCCTTGTCCACTGAGAAAATATTGGATGGTCTCGGAGCGCCAGGTCACCGTGCACCCCAACCAATGAGAAAATGACGCGTGGCTCCACATGAGCACGAGCGGCCCCACTGGTTTTTCTGCACAAAATATATTATTTTTCCTTTTGTATTTAAAATTTTACTGTCATCATAGACTTGTTGCTGCTTTTTTCTCTCTTTATCTTTTTTTGGATTTGACCTGCACGCATTAATGACGCTTTCTCTCTCCTCCTTTCTGAAGAACGAATGGCCTTACGCTACAGCTTCCCTTCCCTCCTTTCTTTCCTTCTCAATTCAAAATTTTGGGTGAGAATTCACTCTCTACGTTGCGTTGCTTCTCCGCTTGTTCCGGGGTTGGGTCATCTTTGCTCTCTGGCCCAAAGCACGTTGCTCCAACGCTCACTCATCTTCGCTCTCTGCCCCAAAGCTCGTTGCTTCTTCGGCCTACGTCGTTGTGTTCTTTCTCTGCCTTGCTCCGGTGTGGTTTCCAAGCGCAAGACGGTGAGGAATGTTCTTGCTGTAAGTCGCAGACTCCAAGCGACAAGAAGTTGCAGCTCTCTCCGATTTGGCTTGTTCGTGGCTCGTAACGGTGAGTGTTTTTCTTTAAATTTATTTTGGTTGGTATAACAGTGAGTTGATTTGGCGAATGCTTGCTGTGACCGGGTGCACAAGCTGCTGGTGAAGAAGATGGAGGGGTGGACCGGCATGTGTAGCGACAAAGGTGGAGAGAGCGAGTGGAGGAAGGTGATGGAGGTGTCGTGCGGAAAGATGGACGAGGAGGTTGGAGGAGGTTCAAGCGATCGAATTTCTATCATTTCATTTCATCCAAATGAGATCATAAATGAGGAGAGTTTTGACCTTCGGCATTTTGTAAGTTTGACAGTAAAGAGTGCCTGAGTGATATGGTTCCTGATCAGTTTTTTTTTTTAAAGTGACAAATGCACTAGACGTATTAAAATTTATCACGAAAATATAATAAATTCTTAAAATTTCTAAGATTTAATGGAGTTTTAAAATTTATCACAAAAATATAATCAAGTCTTAAAATTTCAAAGTTTTAATCGAGTCCTAAAATTTCAAAGCTTTGTAAGTTGTCTAATTAACGGAATGGAAAGCATATTAAATTTGGAGGATGAGCATAGTAATTGAAGAACGCCACCGCCTGTACGCGCTTCGTAATTGACCGACTTGGTGGGCATACGGTTTGTTGAGCACGATGTTGAGGAGGTTTCGCTGGATAGATCTTAAGGAAGGAATTCCGCATGAACACGATAGGATCAAATTTGTCCTGATCTTACACTTGGTTTTCGCTTAAGGATTCTCTCGTATAATGTCATGAGTCGTAACGGCTAGAGTTATATGCGGTGAAATTGATGAGGTTTATACATGAGGTTTATACATTTTTTTTGGCACGTTGAGATTCATTTGGTAACGTTTCTGTTTCGAAAAATATTTTTTTTTCAAAAATAATCTTTTTCAATTTCTATTCATCGGAATAATTTTTTTATAAAAAAAAGACGTTTAGTAACTACACAAAATTTCTATTCTCAAAATAGTAAAAGAATAGGAATATATTCGGTACAATTCACAAAATTTATTATAATGTAGAATTTCTTTTCCTTGGGATTCATTTAGTAACGCTTCTATTTCGGGAAATAATTTCTTTTCAAAAATAGACTTTTTCTATTTCTATTCCCCTAAATAACTTCTCAATAAAAGAACGCGTTTAGTAACTATATAAAATATCTATTATCGGAATGGTAAAATAATATGAATATGTTTGGTACAATTCACAAAATTTATTATAATGTATAATTTCTTTTAATTTTTTTCCTTATTCTTCCTTACGGCCATTGCCGATGACCACCAATGACGCCGCCCGCCACTCGTCACCATCGGTCGCCGTGGATCTGTAGTCAACCGCGGTTGTTGGTGGCAGTGAACAACGAGTAGCGGCAATTGGTGGTGGCAGGCGACGTCGTTGGTGGTCATCCATGGTGGGGGTGGTCGGCGGCAGAGACATCGACAATCATTGGCGGCAACAACTTTTGGCAACGACAGCAGTAGGTCAACAATGGTGGGCAACGATGGTTGGTTAGCGGTAGGTGACAAACGATAGAGGGGGGTGGTAGTCGATAAAGAAGAAAAGAAAAAAGAAAATAACTTATTTCTATAAATTATTTTCGAGAATAAGAAATTACTTTTTTCTACTTCTTGTTTTTATTCCAAATCTATTCCTCGACCACTTTTCTATTTCAGGGATTAAAAAAATTAATGACGTTACGAAACATATTTTTTTTTTTTTTTTGTTCTGAGGAACAGAAGAATAGAAATTATGAAAATAGAAACGTTACCAAATAGGGTCTTGATGGTTAGATGGGATAAGAACAAACGACAATATGCCAATTTGCCGACTAGAAAATGATATATTGTATCTTGCAGCAATGTGCTCCATCACTAATTGTAAAAAAGAAAATTATCAAAACAATTCTAAACTTATTGCAATTTTTTCAATTTAATCATAAACTTTTTTTTGTCAATTCAATTTTAAATATTTTGCATTTGTGCTAATTCAATCTATCCTATCAATTTTGGTAAACGGGTGCTAATATGGATGCTAGTCGACAATGGCTATTTAGTCAACGATGATGTGTCAATTTTTAATATATATATATATATATATATATATATATTCTATTTTCTTCTTCTGTTGGCCAGTAGCTAGAGGTTAGGGCTAGTGAGGTTGACCTCACGATGCTAGCCAAGGTCTCGCCTAGCCAAATTTGGGCAATCTCGACCTTGCCTAGCGATAACGAGGCTAGCCTTTACCTTTTGCCCTTGTTGTTGTGGTGCTGGCCAAGGTCTCGCCCAACTAGATTTGGGTGAGGACAAGCCTCGCCATGGTTGGGCAAGCTCGACCAGCCCTCACCCTCGCCGACATGGAGCTTGCCAAGCCATATTTGAGCGAACTAAACCTTGCCCTCGCCACCCCCTAGTCCAACCAATGAGATTGACTTTGCTGGCCTTAGTCTTTGGATCGGTGAGAAGAAGGATAAAAGAGAAAATGAAAAATTAAATAAACTAAAAAATTGAAACGATTGAGTTGACATAAATATTAAATATTTAAAATTGAATTAATAAAGGAATGATTTAGGGTCAAACCGGAAAAAATGCAATAAAAAACTTGATGATGACTGGAGTAGAAAATGTGATGAAGTCAGCAACATGTCCTTTTCGGAATTGGCGTGCCGTTGTTAGTCAATATGGCAAAGTCCTTTTTTTTTTAAAGTTTCTTTGGTCAATAAAGACGGCTTCTTCACGCTGGCCAAAGAGGAATTGGTGGTGACTAAGGGCGTGTTTGGTAATAATTTTATTCCTAATAACAGATTGTGATCTGAAATGATTATTTTTTATTTTGTTCCCGAGAACAATTTCTAGGCATTTTAAACTGTTTGGTAACTATTCAAAATTTCTGATTCTGGAATAGAATTGTGTTTGGTATCGTACTCGTTAATTCTGTTCCAAATCAATTTCTTTTAATTTTTAAATTTTTTTTACTTTTTACTTTTTTTCTTTTTTTTTTTTTCTCCTAATCTTCTTCTTCTTATGGCCGATCCCCAGTTCGGCGATCGGCCAGACGAGGGCCGGCGACCTCACCGGAGCGTCACCGGCCCTCGTCGGCCGAGCCTCGCCAATAGTTAGGCGAGGCTCACCCAGCCCTGCCGAGGCTTGGCCTTGCTGGTGGCTAGGCGAGCCCCGCCTAGCCACCGGCTCACCTGGCCACCGGCAAGGCTTGCCCAGCCTCGGCCACTAGCGGGGCTGGGCGTTGCGAGGCAAGCCTCGCCGAGGCCAAGCGGGCCTCACCCAGCCACCGACGAGCTCGCCAGACCGATTCCGGCGACCGGCAGCGGCGTACAGTGCGGGATGGCGGCGAACGGTGGCGGGGGATGGCGGTCGATGGCAACGGGACGGCGGTCGATGAAGAAGAAGAAAAGAGAAGAAGAGAAAATATAAGAATAAAAAGAGTTGGTTTCGATTCTTTGATTTGTTTCCGGAACAAAAATCAACTTTTTTTTATTCTTGATTATGTGCCAAATCTACATTCGGGAACAAAAAAATAGAAATTTGTTCCCGGAACAAAAAATTTACCAAACGCGATTATGTTCCAAAACTACTCCCGAAAACAAAAAATCAAAATCGGGTACTATTTGGATGATTACCAAACAGCCCCTAAGGCTGCGTTTGTTTTCGTTTCTTTTTTCTGTTTTTAAACAACTTTTTTGTTTTTTTGTTCCTAGGAACAAAAAAGGAACAGAAATGCGTTTGTGTGCGTTTTTTGTTCCAAAATTATTTTTTTGTTTTTTTGAACAGAAACAAGAAACAAAAAAAAAAAAAGTTGTTTTTGTTTAAAACAAAATTTAAAAACACTTTTCTATTTTTATTTTCTTCTTTTTCTTCTTCTTTTCTTCTTTTTTCTTTGGCTGGGCGCCGGCCTCAGCCAGGGCTGGCGACGCCATCGAGGGCCGGTGACCTCGCCGGAGCGTCACCGGCTGCTGGGCGAGCTCGGCCTCGCCGAATCCGGGCGAGCTCAAGCTCGCCAGCCCAAGGCGAGGCCGAGCCTCGCCCGGCCTACGGAGAGGCTTGGCCTCGCCGGGGCCGGCAAGCCTCGCCGTGGCCGGGCGAGGCCGCCGGCCCTCGTCGGCCGATCGCCGGCCATGGTCGAGGCCGCCGGCCCTCGAGGCCGATCGCCGGCCATGGCCGAGGCCGGCGACCGAAAAAAAGAAGAAAAATAAAAAATAAAAAAATGTAAAATAAATAAGAAAAATAAGAAAGAAAATAGAAAAAATAAAATACAAATATTAAAAAATAAAAAATAAAAAAATTATACAAATTTACCAAACGTGTTTCTGTTCATTTTTATTTCCGGAAAAAGTTTACCAAACGCATTTTTTTGTTCAAAAATTGTTCTCCGGAACATAAACATTTTTTTCTATTTCTGTTTCCTGGAACAATTTTTAAACATAAATGTTACCAAACACGCCCTAAGTAGTTTAATATTGTGCAACAAGCAGCTTTCAAAGCTCAACTTTAGTCCTTGTTCTGATTTGACTGTCTGACTCACATGATTTATGCCCAGACATAACCGTGGGATTAATTTATACCAAGGCCAGTCGAATGTTATACCACGTTTGGCGCAATGAAATAGAACGGGAAAAAATAAAACAAAGTTGAGGAAGGAATGGAATAGAAGAAGCATTATAATTCTTGTAGTTGCTTGTTACGATGGAATAAGGTAAAAGGAATTTGTCGATTCCTTTTTTTGGGTTGAAAAAAATTGAAATGGAAGGAAATGGTATCGAAATGTCTAAAATATCTCAAAAATGTAATATATGAGGAAGAAAATAAGGGAAGCGCTCAAAGTAATTGTTGTGATGATGTTATTATTATCAAGGTCATTTTCATGGGTGGAGCCTTGAAGTGGGCATTTTTCCTCTTATTTGGTGGAATGCTCATGTTATGCAAGGTTATGCTCAGGGTCAAAGAGGTTAGCTTGCGATATACAAAACAACAATAGACAGCAAATAAAAATGACATATCAAGAAAACAGTTGCCAATAAATGAGCAATATAGATCGGCCTTAGTAGCAGGATTGTTCGTAAGTACTTATGGATAGAGAAAGTAGCAGTAGGACGGATGATCACTTATGTCATCTAAACTTAGAATTTTCCAGTCTTGGTTAGCTGTCAACACATTAAATTATGTCTCCTCTCTCCTTCAATTGGGTTGAGTTGCATATAAAGTTTACTCTTATTTTATGATAATAACAATTCATGTTTCGAAGTTAATTACTATATGGCTTTCTTAATACTACTGTTATGAATATGCATTCTAAATCTTTCAGAAGAAATAATAGGGGAAATGTAATTACACTCGAAATAAATATTCATATTGGAATAATTTTGTTCAATCGAACACAATCTCATTTGAACAACATGAGACAAAACACGAATTGTAGAAAGACAAATCCAAATACAATATAACACGGTACACAAGTTCATATATTAATAAGAATTAATGTATATAACAATTTTTCATCCTAATTCAATTATTCAATATTGGTGGAGGAAATTACGAGAATTGCTTCCAATTATTGAATGCCAATATTTTCTCACCAGTTAGGCCCAACCGTACCACTTTCCCTTCACGTGGCTGGTACTTCTAGTTCTTAATGAAAAGACGCAAACCAAGAACGGATTTGCCTATTCATCCCGCATAGATAGACATCATCAAGTTTTTTATGGTCGAAAGACATCATCAAGTTAAGACGCACGACACCTTAAGGAAAGAGACGGGGAGCGCCTAGCAGAAGAGAGATAGGGAAAATGGAAGAGGAAGCACGGAACTTCATCAACGTGTGGCTCACGGTCCTCTCGTGCGTGTGCTACTGCTACTTCGTCTCCTCTAGCCTCCCGCCGGGCAAGCTCCGGCTCTTCTCTCTCCTCCCTATCTTCTCCCTCTTCGCCGTGCTCCCCCTCCGGCTCTCCACTGTCCTCCCCACCGGCATCACCTCCTTCTTCATCACCTAGCTCGCCTCCTTCAAGCTCCTCCTCTTGTCTTTCGGCAAGGGCCCCCTCTCCTCCAGTCTCGATTCCCATCCCGACCCATCAAAGTCCCTCTTCCTCTTCATACTCTTCACATGCTTCCCTATCAAAATCAAGCAAGCGCAAGACTACCCTGTTGGATGCAAATCGCGCAATCCCAAGATCTCCATAACCATAACAAGAACATGCATAATTGAGTAAAAAGATTAATGTACCTATTTTGGGATCCATCGTTCTTGAAGCGAAAGTGGAAACACAATATTCCACGTGCAAGTCATTCTCCTCTATTGCCCTCCATATCACTGGCTCAATGAGGCGGTCCCCTCACGTTTAGCGTTAGATAAACACTTATTAGCTGATGATACATATGAGAATTAGGGTTAGAGGAGAGACTTGAGCACTATTTATAGAGTTTCCAGCCAGGCCCCCCCCTCATTGGGCCGACTCAACTCGGCCCACACTAGCCAGACCCATATTAGACTAATTAAGAAACATTTTATCTCACCTTATACCAACCATGTTTTACAGTAACCGTAAAAATAGTAAATTATAATATCAATTAATGTAGTCCACATTAGGAGAACTCTTACATTCTCCCACTTGGACTATATTAATTGAAATCATACTGTATATGCGTACATTTGGTCCAGAGATAATTCTTAATAGTCAATCATATCCCATAAAGTCTTAAACACTTAATCACTGCGGCAATTGCATGTATACACACAAAGCTTTCCATGGTCACGAGTGCTCTCAACTTTATTAATATGGATTTAATATGGTAGTGTGTCAAATGGATAACATCTCTCATAGAGAGATCCCATTTGTCAGTCACTATTCTCTTACCTTAGGCGTCACAAAAAAACTTGTGGCACTAGAGAATGTTTTTATGGTTACAATGAACTCACATATGTCTTATCCTTACAGTTAATCTTTCTTTATGTATCACAAGACATATGCACAAGACTAATAACCAGATGCCCCTAGTCTTCACTCAAGATTTATATAGTACCTTGAAACTTTATAAATATGTATTCAATATAATAACAACACATTCAAAAATATTTTATTAAATGCAAAAATTGATACATATCAAACCATTACAAAGTGTAACGAACATAGATGAAACATTTATCAAAGTAAAACCAAAATAACTCCCACTAAACAACAGCATCTCACGATACTCCTAGGCCCATGCTAATAACATGTCACTCAAATACACATGAACGTAGGCCTTTAGTTAGTGGATCTATAATCACATCATCTATAGAAATATGTTATATTATCACGTCACATTTTTGTACCGTTTCTTTATGATAAAAAATTTTGACTGCCATATATTTAGACCCATTGAGACCTCTATAGTAAATAAATAATACTACAAATTTATTGTCTCAATACAACCATATGGGTCTATCCATAAAGTTAAAAACAGTCAACTCCTTCGTGAGCTTCCAGAGCCTAATGGCTCGAGTAACAACCTAAAAGAATGTTACAAACTCTGTTTACATAGTAGAAGATGACTTATAACTTTATTTACTGCACTTATTGTTAACATAAATATGTATTCTGTTATTGATCACATATCATCTTAACAAACGACAAAATTTACATATGAATACCCTACTAGTTGTAAGAATTGAACATGTTTATAAATCAGCATATAATCTCTTGTCTTATTTAAGTACCTTAAAATCTTCTTGGTAGTCCTGAATTTAACTGATACCTGCCTAGAAGTCCCATCGCAAAGACGATATTTAGTCTAGTGCAAATTTGAGCATACATTATACTTTCAAGTGCATTGACACAAGGTACACCATTTAACTAGATTTTCTCAATATCTAAATAAGGATAATGTAATGGATTCAGTCCATCGCCCTTAACGAATAAACAATTTCTGGCTTGCAATGATGTATATTAAATATTTCCAAAATACAATCAACAAATGTCCTCTGAGATAAATATAATAAAATCCAATATTTATATGACGAAAACAATGCTTAGAAACCTCAATACAAAAGGCAAAAGATGCCTCAAGGTCACTACTTGTAAACAAAATATCATGTATATAGAGTATGAGAAAAATAAATTTCATCCCACCGATCTTGCATTATATTAAATTACTTTATTCCCAATTGAACAAAATAACAACATTATGAAACTTTTAATAATATTGTCTGACAACTTTCTTAAGACTATGAATAAGACTTTTGAGTCTACACATAAGTTTACTTGAATCTGTACCTCTAGTTGCACTATATAGATTTTGCATCTATTTGACGTAACTCCATATCAAAAAGAGCTATTAATGTCACGTTCACTATAAAAGAATCTTTAAAAAATATTAGAAAAGAATAATTATTTCTTCACTATTAACTATCCACTCATCTTTCAGAGTGAAAACATTAGTTACCATTTTGGCTTTAAATTTCATAATCTTTCTTTGAAATCATTTTAGTTTTGTACGCTAATTTGCAACTAATGAACTTGTGATCTTTAGGCAAGTTAGTAAGTTTCCAAACATTATGATGTTTCATAGATTGTATATCATCTTTTATGGCATCTAATCACATACTTGATTGAGGATAAGAAACAACATTTATTTATGTTGCTAAATCAACCATGTAGTGGATATTGTAGTCATGCTCTCACAAATAGACTATATAATCTATCGAAATAACTGATCATCTTTTCCTAACAAATCTCCTGAGTAAAGCTACAACCACTTCATTTTATACTTGAGAGGTTTAAAAAAATCATTATAAATTATATCAAGAATAGTACCTTAAACTTCAACAAGTTTAGTCTATGGTACATGAGATTCCATAATTGTCTGTACCACAATTATCTATATAGGTAAAGACAAAGACATAGTGATTTTTCATCGTACTATTATCCTTAATAGTCTTAGAGCAGTTATCATTTACAATTACGTCGAACTATATGAACTTTACAGTATGTGATTCAATAATACTTGTACCTTCTTTAGGGTCATAAAATTGATATCAATTTTAACAATCTGGGTAAGATACAAAATAATTATGAGTGGATCTAATTCCAATGCCATGACACCTCTAAATTTCATATGATTCAAGTAATTTATGTTTAGTTTATAACTCAAAAGAAGTTTATGAAACAACTTTTGTATGTGAAAAGGTTGCTTTCAAAATATCAGCCCATAGAAGACCGGATAAATTAGTCTTACTAATCATACTCATCACCATGTTCAATATGGTGCATTTATGCATTTCGGCCAAATCTTTTTGTTAGAATTTTCAAGCATAGTAATTAAGTTACCACCATAGAATTTACCAAATATTTGACAAATGACCCTTTAAGCTATTTTGCATTGTTATACTTGCCAAAATACTCATGACCACTATTAAGCCTAACAACCTTTTAAGACTAATTGTAATTGTTTTATTCTTTATCTCGATAATTTTACTTCCACAATAATCTATAGAATTCTATAGATAACCGTTAAAAGTAAACAGAATATCAACATTGTCAACTTTTCTACTCTTTCTTTAGACATGTGTGAGATTATTCCTTAAATAGAAAATTTTCGGAAACAACCTCTTTAACCATATACGAGATGTATATGTCATTAGGACTTAAACATAATCTTTGCAGATGTGTTCTAAATTCGATATTAGACAAGACATAATTATAAGCCACTAAGGCTTCCATCATCTTATAGCAGTGCAATTCACAGGCAAACCACATTTCAAGTTTCCTAAATGGAACGCTTCATGGACAGTGAGCAAATTTTATTGCTCTTTTCCCGAGTAGCAAATCATATGTCCACTACTTAAAATTTAAAGCAGTAAAAATCTCAATAATAATGGAGTTATTAATTACAGAAAATGTGACTGAAAAAAACAAGTAATGTATATAATTAGCATTATGTGAGTACCGTGTAACTTGATGTACAAATACACATCTAGAGAGTTACACGCATAATCATATAATCACATTTGTGTAGAATACATGATATACAGTTATACACTCCCCACATGATAGCGGTTATGAGAATATATTCTAATCTTTGTGAATTTATCACATTTGGGAGTATGAACCACAAGAATCAATCACTCCTCCACCACACCATCATGCATATCTCCGTGAACTAATACACAATCACTTCATTTGGGAGTATGACCATGCATTAAATCAGGAGACATCTCAATTATTATACGAGATCGATATTTCTCAAACCCAATCAAGCGTGACACTTTGGTGGTCACTACTCAATTGAATCCTTAAAACTCTCTCATACCAGGGATATAAACTTTACTTCTCAGATACACCATATACATGTGATTTTAACTTTAATGATATGGGCAGCATATCACTGAAATCTCATATTATGCTAATTACACTGCCTTATTCATTAATAAAAAATAATTATATATAACCTGAAAGACAGACTCCAATGAGATCACCAATTACAGCAACACAAAAAACTTCTCATAACATAAAAGCAAGCATCTCTTGTCTACCTCGATTATAGATTACCAGAACAACATAAAAAGAATGTTGATCCAGAGAATCTATCAAAAGTTAACATCAATAGCAATATAGGGTACCACAGATCGACAAGCCTAACAACTGATCAACTATTACTTATAAGTTTCATAAGGCAAAAAATGAATCCAAGGCCAACAACTGATTTATTAACCAATTTTTTTTAAGTAACAAATTATCATTGTAATCAATTAGTGGTCTATTATTAAGTCAAACCAGAGAACCAAATATTTAAACATTTAATAGTAAATACTATTGCTCTGCGTAAATGTTATCATACTCCTAATCAATTAAAAATAGTCAACTTAATGGACATTAACTAATGACCAGATGAGTTTAGATACAATATGTAATGACTTAATTGATATGCAATACCCACATTCAGCAGATGTGTTAATTAGTAAAATCAGTTTGGTCACAGGTTCTTAAGACATCCATCATTCAAAAGTTACCAGCATGTAAAGGAGTATGCATGAGTAACCAAAAGTTTCATAACCTTTTACCATTTCTCATCACTTCAATACATAATTCAATTACTATCCCATAAAACCAGCTTCAGTTCACAATAAATTTTAATTTTTATTAATGAATCACACCATGTAATAACATACCTGTAATCCAACACTTGTATTTCCAAAATCACATAAAATACAAGAAAAATACGCAAAAATACACTAAAAATACACGTATTTAGGGATTTGTATGTATTTTCACATCCATAAAATCATCAAACATATAAAATAAATACACCAAGAGATAGAAAATGAACATATGAATCCAACGCCGCCAGCCATGCGCCGATCCGATGCTCCAAAGGCCTACACGCACCACCTAAGTGCATGGCGCGTGGAGCCCACAAGCAGGCATATCTTAACCGGTCAAAACCGGTCCAACCGGTAGCAGTCCGACCGGTTCCCGATTCGACTGGTTGACCGGGTCGGGTCGGGTCGGGTCAACAAGTTGGGTCGGGTCGGGTTGGCCGCCAATTGGGTCCAGTCGCTAATGTCACTATGGCGTCAGCATACGTGCGTGCATCGCACGTGCAAGCCGCGCCCCTCACGTGAGGGCGTGTGACCGCGCGTGACCACGCGTGGGGCGCGTCTCCTACACCCTGACGGCGCATGGCCGCACGTGAGGGCGGGTGCAGAGTCCTCCGGCGATGCGCCGCCCACGGATCTACTCGTCTTGTCTCGTCGAGCCAAGTCCAAATTTGTGATTTAATTTTATTTTTATTGAACAAAAAATCACGAAAATCACAAATTATGGCAAAAATTTTATGCGTTCGAGTTCTAGGATTATGGTTACTCCGATACCACATATTGGATGCAAATCGCACAATCCCAAGATCTCCATAACCATAACAAGAACATGCATAATTGAGTAGAAAGATTAACGCACCTGTTTTGGGATTCATCATTCTTGAAGTGGAAGCGGAAACACAATATTCCACGCGCAAGTCATTCTCCTCTATTGCCATCCGTATCATTGGCTCAATGAGGCGGCCCCTTCACGTTTAGCGTTAGGTAAATACTCATTAGGTCATGATACATGTGAGAATTATGGTTAGAAGAGAGACTTGAGCACTATTTATAGAATTTCCAGCCAGGCCCCCTCATTACAGGCCAGGCTCAACTCGGCCCACACT
Source organism: Eucalyptus viminalis (assembly GCA_014182385.1). Lineage (NCBI taxonomy): Eukaryota > Viridiplantae > Streptophyta > Magnoliopsida > Myrtales > Myrtaceae > Eucalyptus > Eucalyptus viminalis. The sequence continues at coordinate 7,787,789 of CM024531.1, forward strand.
AGACAGCCCCATATTAGACTAATTAAGAAATTTTCTATCTAACCTTAGATCAACCCTGTTTTACGGTAACTGTAAAAAAAGTAAATTATAATATCAATTAATGTAGTACACATTAGGAAAATTCTTACATATCCATCTCTCCAAACCCCCAAATTGCCCCTCAATTTGCCCTCAAAACTGCTCCTTTGCAGGATCTCAATCCTTGTGTACGATCACCAGGACAAGCTGCTATTGCAGGTTGGGCATGTTTATTCGGTTTCCTGTTTCGAATTTGAATAAGAATTGAGGTAGATGTTGATGTCTGTTCATGTTACTGTGAGAGTTTGTTTATTTTCACGGGTTCCTGTTATTTTCGAATTAGTTGCAATTGACTTCATTTCATTCGTGTTGGAATCGGGGAACTGTGCTTGTAGGGGCACCCGAAGCGGGTCCTGCTTCTCTATCCGTGCATGCTTTATCTCTACGTCGACATGATCGTGGGGCTGAGCAACGCCGCCGCGCGCCGTCCTCGGCGTCAAGCTTCAAATGCCCTCCGACGAGCCCTACCTTTCCACGTCGTTCCAAGATTTCTGGGCTGGAGGTGGAACCTCACCGTGACCAACGCCCTGCGGCACACAGCCCCTGAAGTCGTTCCTCGAACCGCACTTGTGGGCCGCATGGGCGACGGCGGCTGCAGTCATGGCGGCGTTTCTCGTGTCCGGGCTGATGCACGAGTTGCTGTACTATGACGTGACACATGCGAGGCCTACTTGGGAGGTGACGGGGTTCTTCGTGCTGCAGGGGGCGTGCGTGATGGTGGAGGTGGCGGCGAAGGCGGCGGTTGGGGAGAGGTGGAGGCTGAGCAGGGCGGTGTTGACGCCGCTGACGGTGGGGTTCATGGCGGCAACCGCCATGTGGCTGTTCTTCCCGCAGCTGATCAGGAACGGGGTGGACTCGAGAGCCATTAAAGAGTGCAAGGCTTTCGTGGAGGGGCTGAGGCCCAAGTTCTAACACGCGGTACGAGGCATTTGGGGTATATTTAATGTGCACAACATTGTTCTTACGAAATCGGTTAATCACATTTCAAAAAATTTCAAAGCTAACATTGGGTCCTCAATTACTGGGAAAAAAAATTGACATTGGTCTTTAAGAAAACACAATCTTTAGTCTATGTATATGTTTTTCATAATGTAATTAATTATGTCTGACTTTCACTACATTCGCATTCAATGAATCGGTACAAAAATTAACCTAAATAGTTGCTCATCATAATCTTTTTTGTTACTCATTATTCTATTGGTCATGATAATGAATGTGGTCCTTTATTCTCAATGATGCTTTTCTTTTGTCTATTGGTCATGCAATTAGACCTACCTGGAAGATTATATAATTGTCTTAATGTGGTGCGGCATTGTTATCATATGTATAGAAATACAATTTGCTCTTCGACCATGCAAATTCCAGCTCTCACTAATAAAAAACTTGCCCTTTGAAGCTCAATAAAATTACATTCCTACTGTCATGAGTTTTCGGACAACCATTTTGCTCCATTTTGTCGGAGATTGTATCGTTACTCTTTCAAATAATGTTATACTAGGACCAGTCTACTATAACATCATCAAGTTCTTATGCTTAGAATCGTCGGATCATCACAATTAAATTTCAGCCATTGATCATTAACGGTTGAGAGTCATTATTGGAGATGCCTCACAACATAATAGCCTAGTTCATATAACTAGGTTGTCAAGAAATTTGTTGAACTAGAATTTAGGTTCAGAGAATGTTTATGCTCCATGGTAGATGCTCATTCCTTTAGAGCGACGCAAAATTGAATAAAAAGTGAGGACGTAATTACAAACGGCTTAAGTTAGGGGACTGCACAAATAAAATCAAATCTGAGGACTCAATAGAAAAAAGAGTGCAAGTTGCAACGATCCACAAGTGGTACTCTTTTGGGGAAAACTCCATCTCAACTTTATTCCCGTTATCGTCCTGCATATATCCCTTTATACTTCCTCTTTTTTTGTTTTTTTTTATCAAATATTTCCCTCACTTTAGAGTCCTCCAATTTGCACTTTAATTTTCGTTAACAGATTTCGATTGGGCCAAAATGCCACTACTCTTTAAAAAGTGCCAAACGTACTTTCTAAGCCCACCTCGATCTTCTTTTATTGAGAGAAGGTAACATACGGCACAGTATTCAATGGTTAGGCAGCATGACATCATAAGCTAACTTTAGCATTAATTTTTTTTTCAAATCCAATAAAAATTTATACTTGTTCATGACGTGGCACATAAATGAAAAAATCTTTCTCTGGTCGCAACAGTGGGAGAATCTCTCTTTCTTTGCCCTGTTCTGTTGCAGCAAATGGACGAGCCGCAACAAAGTGAGTGGCTTGGCCATGGACGGCAACGACTGCGAGCCCCCGCAATGACGAAGGGATGGCTCGGCCATGGATGTGCGGTAGTGGTCGGCTTGGATGCAGTGCCGGCGACTCTGCTGGTGACTCTGATGGAGGGAGTGGCCGTGGATGGAGAATGAAGAAGAGACCAAAAAAGAAGGGCTGGTTTTTAATTCTTTTATTTGTTTGCCACGTCATAGACATGTCAATTATTCATTGGATTTCAGTACAAAAATGCATGCCACATCAGCTTATGATGCGATTTTAACTAACCACCGAATAATTTCTAGCAATATATCAAAAATTATAGAAATAGCTTAGAGTGTGTTTGATTGGATTTCTAGGGAAATTTTTGGGAAAATGCAAAAGATTTTAAGTTTAAAAAATTTTCAAAAATGAAAATTATGTTTGTTAAATTATAATTTAAAAATCTATCGTGAAGTACTTTTGAGTAAAATAGTACTTGGATAAGGATTTTAATTATTTAAAAAAAGAAAAAAAAACAATTGGCCCTTTGCCGACTAAGGGTAGGCCATCGCCGACTAAGGGCAGGCCATCGCCGATAATCCAGATCTATTGCCAATAATTGTCGTCTAAGGTCGCAAGACCTCAAACAGCCCCTGGAGACCATTGGCGAGAGCCACTTCGGGTTGAGTGACCCTAGCGCAGGTCATGTGCTACTAGGGGTCATGTGACCTACATAACCCCTTACAACTTCGAAAGTCACTCGAACCCAACGAGGGCTAGCTGGGTCATGCGACCTTCATAGCCGTAACAACTTGCATAACTTGTTACAGCTCGGAAGGTCACTCGAATCCAACAAGGGCCAGTTGGGTCTTGTGACCTACGTAACCCCTTACAGCTTCAAAGGTCACTCCAACTCGATGAGGGCTAGCTAGTTCGCGCAACCCTCGCTAGGGGTCACTTGATCCCAACAAGGGCTAGTTGGGTTTCTTAACCCCAAGTAGCCCCTTGCCGAGGTCATGTGACCACCGAGGGTTGTCTGCCGTCTAGATCAGGCAACCTCGTCCAGCCTTGTGAGGGTCGTGCAACCTAGATTATACTCGCCTACACGGTCGCTTGGGTCGCTGCAACTAGGGGTGAGCAATTTCAGGTTCCGGTTCGATTCCGTCTAGAACCTGGAATCTACCCTCGGGTACAGGTTCCTCATTTTTTGAAACCTGAAACCTACCCTCGGGTACAAGTTCCTCATTTTTTGGAACCTGGAACTTACTCGTCAGAATCAAGAATCTCGAACCTACCCTGTCACAAGTTCTAGGGTCGGTTCTAGGTTCCTACAGGATTTTTTCTTTTTTCATTTTTAGATTTGAACTACAATGTACGCGCTTTACCAAAAAAAAAACTATAACATACGCACATACTCTACGATAACTTCCCACATCTTAGCAAACATAGTATATACCAATGCCAACTGCCAAGAATTTGGACATACATAATCAAAACCAATAAGAAGTTTCCAAAGATGAAAGGAGGGACTTGATTAACTATAATTATTGTGCCCACATATGTCAATATATGTACACTAAAGTTTAAATCGTCACATTTGCCATATGTCATATGCCTTATCAGCTAAGTCAAATGAAAATGATTAAGCAAAATATACTAAGAAGATGAAAAACCAGAAGTGCCAACAAGATGATGAAGCACATGAAAAAGATGAAGCAAAATATACTAAGGAGATGAAAAACCAGTTTTGCAACAAGATCTCAAATTTTCATCTACTCCATAGTGTGAACTCTACAACATTTCCCTATGATTCCTTTGGCACAGCAAAACCTTGCAAAGACATGGATGAAAATCAATCAAAATCCTAAGTAAAGACACATCCAAAAATCAATATCGATAATACTCCATGAAGCATGTCATTTTGCCCATCTAAAGTCTCCTAAATTCTTTGACAACATAGTTCAAAAATTCAATCTACATAAGAGTAGCCTGCATTAAGATTACGATAAACAAAGTTGCTCATCAATCAACTTCTGCATAGTTAAAGCAGCATAAAGCCAACAAAAAACCTTGCTTGACTTCTCAACCGCTGGACCCATTACAGATGTGACACCACCAACTCTAATTATCGACGATAATCTTCGCATTAAGACCAACCATATTTGAAAAAGAAGAACAAGAACAAGAACAAGGACAATAAGAGGATAAATAAAATATTCACTTATCAGATTTAGAAAAAGAATTACAATATATAAAGATATAAACATTACTTACCCAACTTAAATTGTTCTACGTTCTCGATGCATTCTTCAACATCAAGTGGGACACGAACGGCTCTCAACCAATCTTGAGTGCAAATTAAAGCTTCCACTACTTTGGGAGTTAAAGAACTTCAAAAGCCATCAAGCACACGACCCGATGTACTAAAAGTTGACTCTGAAGCAATGTTAGTTACAAGAATGGACAAAATATCTCGAGCCATCAAAGAAATGATCTTATATTTTGAGCCATTAGTCTTCCACCAAATCAAAATGTCAAGACCGAGATCCTTTTCATTTTTATCTTGAAGATACTCATCAAGCTCAGACTTGTTGTTATTGCACCCTTGTTCATTCGAGTATAAAAACATTTTCTTCCAAGCTTGGCCGTCATATTTCTTTATTCCTTCATTACCACCCATATCGGTATTGGAATTGGAACTACTACTACTTGCACCCAAATTATGGTCACCAAAATCTTGATCACTTGAAATAAGATAAGATTGTTTATAAAATTCATACAAATGCTCCAATGCATCATTTACCTTGTAATGCATCTCTTTAATTTTCGATTCATCATCATAAATTTGTCCATACAAGAAATTCACATAATTTAACTTGGCTCTAGGATCTAAAACAATCGCAACCATTATATTCACTTTATTCAAGCTTTCATAATATTTGTCAAATTTTTCTTTCATTTTCACACCCATAGCTTGAAGCTTAGGATACGAAGCATTGATCGCATCTTTCAAATATCTATACAAAAGAGCTATCCCTTCAAAATAATCATTTGAAGTAACATATGAAGTCCCAGACATCTTATTGGTGGCATTATAGAATACTTTTAGAAAATCCGAAAGAATAATAGCAATTTCTCGATCATCATCACTAGGAGTTTCATGATTAAGCTCACTTACAAAAGATAGATCATGATCTTCCATCCTTTCGAAAGCTTTTCTAAACTATATGGCGGTGCCTAACATGAGGTAAGTGGAGTTTCATCTAGTGGCGACATCAAGAATTACTGAACCCTTATAAGTGAACTTTTCTCTCTCAATGCAAGATTGAAATCCTTGGGCTCTCGTGGAAGAACTCCTTACATACCTAACCACATTTCGAATACGTGCAATTGAGTCAAATGCCGTAGTTAATACATCTCTCACAATCAAATTTAATATACGAGCTGTACACCTAATGTGCAAAACTCTACCATCTAATATCAACGACCTTTGTTTCGAAAAATTTTCCCTCAAATAGCTAATTGCAACATCATTCGAGCTAGCATTATCCACGATAATTGTGGACACCTTTTTTTTTCTATTTCCCACTCCTCAATGCATTTCTCCACCATTTTCCCAATCTCCTTACCCCTATGACTATGCATCACCACAAAGTTGATGATTCTTTTATGCAACTTCCAATTTTCATCAATAAAATGTGCAATGAGACACAAATAATTGAGATTTTGATTGGAACTCCATGTATTAGTCGTGAGTACGATCCTAGAATTAATCTTTTCAAAATAATTCTTCAAATAAGTTATTTCACATAAAAGCAACTTCATGCAATCTTTTACTACTATGAAACGTAATACATGTTTGAAGAGAGGTTGTAACTCAGTAACATATTCACGAAATCCAACACGCTCAACCAAAGAAAAAGTTTGCTCATCAAGGATAATGAACCGAGTAAGCATGTGCCTACAACGTTCTTGATTAAATGACCATATCGATAAGACGCTACCAGTACTAGAATCTTCTCCCGCCTTGCCAGCCATGTTGACATTATGTGGTACAAAGAATTTCTGCATCTTATCTACATTATGGTGAAACCTCTAGCATGTGGTCAAGTGCTTCCTCATTGCAGAAGTACCATTAGCAACATGGTACTTAAGCATTAACCCACAATGAATACACTTCACTTGATATATTTTTCCATCATTATCACTGATTCTCGAATAATGATTCCAGCATTCGGATGTATATTTCTTATTATGAGGAAGGTGAGAACTGGGTACCTTATTTGTGGCACTCGAGGTAGAGGGTGCCTCTTCTTCAATTTCATCGCCAGAAAACTCATATTTCATAATCGGAGTCATCTCCTCACATCCCTCCACCTCCATTGACGTGTTATCTTGACACATTAATTTCGCACTACATAACAATAATAGAATATAATTAGACATTTCAAAACAGAATATGTAGGCAGCTACTAAAAACCAAATCAATACACAACTTTCCCCTCAAAAAAACGCTCTTAAGTATTGTAGACAATTAGCTTTTACTAAATGATAATAATCTATGTATTTTCATAGATGATAACTCGTGCACAAATGACACAAGCTAAAAGGAGTCCAATTTGATCATGCATATATCCATTATGCGGCACATTATTATCCTTCTCTTATATTACCTCTGCAATTAAGGACCAAAAGAATCCAGAAAAGCCACCCAAAACAAAGAAGTTAAGCATCTAGATTGCCAAAATTCAAAAACACCGGCTTGCCCAAAACAAAGAATTGATCAGAGCAGTTTCATTGAGCAAGTAGTCATAGACCACAACTTGCATTTCTTTTCTTGTTCCATTAAATTGTGAAGGCAGTGACAACTTTATTTTATGTAGAAGTACCAGCTTTACTTGAGCAGGTTACAGAAGAAAAATGAACTGAAATTTCTAATGGGGGGATGAAGCATTCGGATCTAAACCCACAAGATGCTGCCACTAGTATAATGATGCTATCAGAACTCCATCAATTTGAAATTGTCAACATAATGATATGGTACATTAGAACTCCATCAATTTCCAGCAAAATGATGCTACAAAATACAAATGGCAACTCAAAATTTGCTGCCAACAACTTGCTTATCCAAAATTAGAACTCCAAAAACAATGAAATTGACACCAGAGGGACTATAATCACTAAGCAATCTAGTCTTAGAAATTAGGAATCAATCACTCACTCCCTCCACTTGAGCAGGAAATGAAATTCACAGCATTTTATGGTATTACCCCGAGATCGTACCCTTGGAGTGAAGTTCCAGAAATCCAATTTCACCGGGCGAGCGGCGTCCGGCACTGAGCAAGGACGTTGGTCGCTGATCTTAGGGGCAATGGTGTCAGGCATCGCGACTGCTGGCGTCAGGTCATCAGAGCAGAGGCGAAGACAGCAGTAGCGGCGTCGTGGGTAAGAATCGGAAACCTAGTGACTAACAGCTACGATCAGATGGCCTGAGGATGGAATCACGGCAGGAACGGTGGCTTCTTATGTCTAGTTGCAACGGCGGTGGAGCAAAGGAGGACCCAACAGCAGGGGCATCGGGGCTTCTGGCACGAGCAAGGACGTCGGTCGCTGGTCTTCGGGGCAACGGCGACAAGCATTGCGACTGCTGGCATCAAGTCGTTGGAGTAGAGGCGGAGACAGCAGCAATGGCATCGTGAGTCAGAATTGGAAACCTAGTGACTAGTAGCTAAGGGTGTGCATAGTCCGGGCGGGCAGTTCCCGACCTAGAACTGGAAACTGCCTGCTAAGGACCGGTTCTGAAAAATTGGAACTGGGATCCACTCATTTGTTGCATGGATCCACCTGGGAACCCGACCGTCGGTCCGGTTCAATTCCCGGGTGGATCCATGGAGCCGATCTTGACGCGAAGGTGAGTTGTGGCGTCGCAGTCACGGGCGAGTGGGCAAAGGGCGCTCGTGGCTGCTGGCGCGGTGGTCAGCGCGGAGGCGAGCTATGGCGTCGCGAGTCACTAGGGTTTTGATGTCAGGCGACGGACGAGCTCGATAGATCGGGCTACGTCTGTTCGCCTTATGCAACTCCGAGCTGAGATCCTTGGGAAACTGACCCCATATCGGAAAAGTCGAGAACAAAGGGGGACGAAATCTACCGTGATTTTGACGCGAAAGAGAAGTCGAGGTGGGTCGTCGACTACGGTTCAAGCGTGGTGGTCAACGGCAACTCTCCCTCACACTCTACCCTTACTCGCAGCTCTCAGATCTCACTCGATCTCCCCCTCTCTTTTCAACGTCTCACATCTCTCTCTCTCTCTCTCTCTCTCTCTCTCTCTCTCTCTCTCTCTCTCTCTCTCACATCATCTCTACTTGACCCCCCTTCATCGAACTCCAGGAGGTCCTATTTATAGGCTGAAGGGTCCGGTCAATAGGGGCATTTCCACTGTCGGTCCTGGGCACGCCAACCGGCCTCCCTCTTGGCCGAACCGGCATCTCAACTTGTCTTCTCCGCGTAGGCCTGCTCGGCATCAAAGGCGTCCGCCAAGACGTCCCCTCCGTCCGGGTTTCTCACCGGATCTCGCGCTGCTCTGTTCGGCAGCATTGATGGCTCCTGCAAGGTGTCCCCTCCATCGTCGGTCTACCCTCCTCTCTCTCTACCCTAGGTCGTCCTACGTGCCTTTAGTCTTCACCGAGTGTGGTGTCCACTGTCCAGCACGAGGAAGGAAGGAGGAAGAAGAAGAGGAGAGGCCCGGACTGCGGAAAAGATGAAAAATGGATTGGGCCAGCCCGCGTGAGGGAAAAGAAGAAAAGAGGGGAAAAGAGGGAAAATGGTCCGCTATTGCTAGGGTTTGTTTTAGTATATTTTTTTAATATTAAATATTAATCGGTCCGGTCCGGGTGGGCGGGTGAGCAGATCCGCCCATGGAATTGGGAACCGGGAACCGGACCAGTTCCCTCAAGAACCACCGGTTCCGAGGGTTCCGATCCGGTTTCGAGCAGTCCAAGCGGTTCTTGGGTATTTTGCACACCCCTACCAACAGCTACGATCGGACGACCTGAGGACAGAATCGCAGCAGGAACGGTGGCTTCTACCGTCTGGATGCAGCGGCGATGGAGCAAAGGAAGACCCAGCAGTAGGGGCATCGCGACTTCTGGCGCGAGCAGAGGCGGTGGGTCGCAAGCGGAGACGAGCTCGACTCAGATCTGCCTGCGTCGGGTAGTTGCGGCGGGCAAGAGTTAGAGCGGCGTTGGCGACAGGCAGAGGCAGAGCACGGCAGCAACGGGCGTCAAGCGGCAAGGGTTCGCGCGAGCGATGTCGGCGACTAGCGTCTGGCAACGATGGCCTTGAGGGCGAGCGGCGTCCGGCGGCGAAACTCAAAGCGGCATCTGATAGCGTGAGTTCTCTCCCATAAATCTGAAAGTCTGGACTCGAGAGCGCCAAGCAGAGGAGGGGGGCTCCTTTTTGAACCCTAACTAACCGGTTCTAGTTCCGGTTCCGGTTCCGGTTCCGTTTCCAATTCCCAGAAAAAAGGAACCGCGAACTAGAATCTGGGAACCGGAACTGGTCCTTTAAGAACCGGAAACCGAACCAGAACCATGCTCACCTATAGCTGCGACGCCGCCAGCCTCTCTTTAGCTTGTTGTTGGCCTCTTGTAGCCACATGCAACCACACCGATTGACCCCAATGGAGAAAAAGATGAACAAGCACAACAAGGGTCAAACTGGAAAAAAAAAAACGATCATCGTGGATAGTTTTGGAAGTTTTTTTTTTTTTTTTAACAAACCCTAGGCTTCTTGCATGCCGAGAAGGCTGACTTTTCCTCAAGGTGGGTGTCAAGAATTTTACCAAACACCCAATATTTGATCCGAAGAGATATGGATGCCTAAAGTCTCTTCCCAAAGTCTTTTCTAGACGCAACCTTAATAACTAGCCCCACACAAGTTATAAAACCGGGTCCTTTGCGCATGGTCTTGTATGCCGAGACTCAGACGTTCCGGCCGTTCAATAGGACCGAAGCATCGTGCGACCTTTCTGCCTAATGAACGAATAGATTAACACAATCTTGTTTGACGTTGCTTGAGGCGGGATTAAGGTCGACGGGTAGCACGCAGTGACGGGGGTTATAAACCTGCACCTGGCCAATTTCCCCGTCCCTGCGGACGAGCACCAGGAGATCCTGGAAGACACTCGAGTTGCCACTAGACCGAACAATGTCAATTTGAGCCGGATCGTGCATTTTCGCGTCGCTGTCTTTGCATTCGTTTGAAGACCTGTCAAGCAGTATCACTTCTCCGGCGAGATGGTTGGATGAGCCGACGGAGATGCTTACGTTTGGTGAGTCAAAGAGGACGTATGTTCGATCAAACTGGAGAAATTTGAAGACGATTCTTCGTTTGTTCGCATGCCTTTCAAGCACGTCTTCCGTAGGGAGTGTATGGCTGAGTGCTACGAGAGGAGAAACTTAATACTTATGTCCACTTCGCCGCCCCGAAGCTATGCACACTTATTAGCTAATTAATTCTATTTGTTTATCCCCTACATTCACAGTTAATAGGGAAAATGATAATTATAAGCGCCTTTGAACCGAGTACAGATGTACATTTCTTGTATAATAATTTCGTTGCAAGCCAGACTTTTTCACTCTTTTTGCTCATTTCTTTTACTGATTACATGTTCGCATCGTTGGGAAGTACTATGATTTCGCAAGATGTTTCAAATATATGCCTTTTTCCATAGAATGCATATCCATCGGCCATCAGTACATGAAAGTATCTATAAATACTAAACAGGGGCAGTATCATCTTCCTTGACGTATAGAGAGCTCGGAGCTTTATTATTCACACACTTTCCCTTACATACTGCACTAGCTAGGAGGAGCAACATATGGCACTTCAGTAGTTTTCTAGTTTTTTCAAGGTATTTTACTTTCTTCTTTCTGTCAGCCGTCGTGACAATGCTACTTCCCATGATCACCGGGGCCGCCATGGCTGCCATGCCCATGGTTGTGGTCGTCATCGTCGTCGTCATCGTCATCGTCATCGTCATCGTCATCGTCGTCATCGTCGCCATCATCGTCGCCGTCGTCATCATCATGATCATGGTCGTCGTCGTCGTGATGGACACAAGCACTACGGCTGTACCCCTTCCCAAGACTACCGTGGCCTTTCCCGAGCCCATATTCCTTCATGCTCTCTTACATGCGCACAAAAATTCAACAGATTATATATATATGAAGTACGTATACAGAGAAGATAGATGAAGTAGAGTGGAAACTTACGAGATGAATTAGTCTCCTCGACAAGCTCGCGAGCTGCAGCCTCGTAAGAGGAGACGAGAAGAAGCATGGCGAAGACAAGGCCACAGAGCACAAAAACCCTAGAGGAAGCCATTCCTCAGTGCACCTGAAGGCAGTGAAACAAAGAACTCGAGTTTGCTCTAAGTGATGAATATGAGGATCGAACTTGCATGGTAAGGTCACCTTATATATATAGCCTCAGAAGCGTAGAGAAAGGAACTTGCTGGCGGACCAAGCAAAACGAGCGTAGCCTGTTAGATCTTACCTATAGTAAGAGGATTGTCTTCTTATACAACACACATAGTTTGGATTTATCTAACAACACACATAGTTTGGATTTATCTAACAACTTGGCAAGTGACAGCCTTAGACTGCAAAAAAATTCTGGCGAGATGGTTTCGTATGGTCATATAAAAGGTCCTGGATACTAATGGTTCCAAGGTTATTAGGATGCATTCACGGATCTTGACATTGGCACATTACGAGAAACGACAAGTTCAACGTTTAGTCCCGAAATTTTCTTATTTCAGCATCCAGAATGAGATCGACTCAAGTTGTTCAAGTAAGCTTGAGTGGGAAAATTGAACCTTGTGGGATGTGATCAATCCTAAATCGGTTAAAAGTTTAGGTCACCTACCGCTCTACAGTTTACCACATTTGTGCAAGGCATTGTATAGGCGGACATGTAGAAACGCGCAATCTTTTTTTTAACATGCATGGATGAAGAACAAAATTTTCATTGCTAGAACTTCTATAAGGGTTCTAACTATTATTTTGTTATCAATCTCACAGCGATAACGGATTACTCTAAATCAATTTCAGACATGCATACTTACAATGTTACAAGTATTGTCGTTTTGGTGCTATTGAGGGCTGTTAATTGAGCCACGGTAACATATATCTTTTCAGATGACCAGCAAACATGAACACACATTGTACGCACGCAAGAAATCAAAAGTCGAAACATTAAGCAAAATTGTCTTTTTTCTAAATAATTGGATGCTATGTACATTACATATATCAATACATATATCAATTGGTTCATTAAATAAAGAAAAAAAAGTTGGTAAAACTACCCGATCCAATGAAATTGCATATGGAGAAAGATAATTTTCCTCCTAATCTAAGCCCAAACGAAAGCAAAAGTAGAAATCTCGACCAGCCATTAGCGAAGTCCTGCTAAAATGGTAAGGTAGCTTGCCTATTGGAAAATAGATACAAGTACTTAAGACACTTCAATGGACATGTGAAGCTGGAGCTTCATACGCTCACTTGCTCAGGTGAGCCAGTAGTAATATCATCTCCGTCGACGCATAAAGCTGGAAGCTTCGGTTTGTTGGTCACTCACACACATTCCATATACAACGCACAGGAGTATGTACTAGGAGCAGCAACTTAAAACTCAGAAGGTATCTAATTACATTCTCGCTGTCTTTACTTCCTTCTATGGGTTGCCTTTGTAGCCAGGCTATTTCCCATGCGCCATGGCCGTGGCCATGGTCATGGTCGTGCTCATGATTGTTGTCGGGTTCATTGTACTATATGTACTACATCTCATCAGTATATCATCTGCATATGTAATATATGATGTTTTTTCCTAGTAGAGATCAGAACTATCACATATGTGATGGGATTCAAAATTCCACTGCCAAGTTTCTGTCAAATCATTTCATTCGAATGAGATAATATTTACGTGCCCGGATTTCCCTGACTATCACGGGCTTCTCATCGTAAGAATGACGAGAGATGATTACTTCATAAGAAACATTAGTAGGGAGTGCCATTTGATCATACATACGAACCATGTAGAGAAGTCCGGGGAAGCGATATCAACGAGATGAATGAGTTGCCTCGGCAAGTTTGCAAGCTGAGATCATAAGAAGCACCGCAACGAGGAGGCTGCAGAGCACAAAAACCCTAGTGGAAGCCATTTCTCAGTTAAATTGAAGCAAAGACTGAGTTTGCTCCTGATGAAGAATGATTTGCACAAAGTCGCACCTTCGTTATAGACTCCAAAGAGCTCGTGGTGGGACAGGGTATAAACATTTGCGTGCTAGCAGTGGAAAATATTTATTAGATCCAGGAAAGTATTGGATTTCACTTCTACGTAACCACGCCGTTTCAATTATATATATGTGAAGACTTGAGTACACTTTAAAACTTGTGAAATAATATAGTATTCCTAAAGATCAACAATTGGGCATACACAGGAAGACCTCATCTTCCCAACTTTGAATTCTTCTTATGGATGAGTTATAAATATGGACATCACCCACACTTATTTAAAGTTAAGTTTTCATGTGAGAGATGTCCAATTGGTTAAACAAGAATTAATTTCTCAAATAAGAGATCTTACATATATTAAAAATTATTATTGTTATATAGGGGTTAAACATCACATTCTGTGTACAAAAATATCATAACAATCCATCCTTTTGGAACGTATCAATCATACGTGTTCTTTCTAATCAGGAGGAATTAATGCATATTCTTCAATTATTCTTCATATTAAATTATGGCAAATCAAAACAACAGAAGAGATATAAGTATTCCAAAGTCAAATATTGTAGATGTAAGTCCAGCAAGAAACTTTCAGCGACAGGGTTTTTGACGATCACGATCAATAAAATGGCCTCCAAGATTAGATAGTGACGTGCCGTCGTAAAAAAGTTGACGCTTGGTCCATATATAACCTTATCTTAGCTTCGAGATTTAGATCAACATGAAGTTCATATAAGTCAGCCTCGGTGGGGAACTTGAGAGGGATGTGGCAAATCGGTTTAGATTTGGGTCATCTATCGCTTTCCTCTGCACCTCATCCATGTAAACACACATACAAATATGCGTACGTGAAGGGCTCTAGATGTTCTTCATGAATACAGACGTATGATAACCTAAATACTAATTATATGATATCCCTCCGAAATAATTTACAATATACGTGATAGTGCAATGAATTTGGTCATACATTATAGTTGATTCTTCAACATGTGCTATCAAATAACAGCCTTAACAAAAACAATTATCTGAATATATTATATTCACATATATATCGTGTATCATTTGCTTATAACTTGATATTTTTTAAATGATTGCATACTCAATCGATAAGTTCAAGGTACACGATGTCCGTAAGGAATTCTCTTATCTTACGCAACAGTTCATTGTTTTAAGATGGTCTCATCGCTTTTACGTTTTTGTCACTTCATCCGCAGTGATTGGAGCAATTCTTTTTATGCTTTGATTGGTATCACACGAAACATATACATACAACTATACAAGTAAAGCACCTTGGAGTCTGTGGAGAAAGTTATACGACTTGATTCAGTCAAAATTAACTTCCTTTATTATTAGAGGATAAGGTAAAGACCTTGCAAAATGGCAATCTAAAATTAATTACGTTGAAAGCAACACGCAGATATCAACAATTTGAAGATTTTACATTCAAAAGCGAGTGTTTTTTGTCCAAAAAAATTATTGGCTTAATATCAACATTAGCTGTACAATCCTTGCCTTGCTATTTCTCACATCCTACTTTTACTTTCTCAGAAAAAGAAAAGAAAGAAAGAGTACGCAATGAGAGATAATGACAAAAGGATATAGGTTGAGTAGAAATGCATTTCCGCACCGGGTTTCATTTCGATTAGAGAGACACACGTGATAGACTGAGTAGACAAGAAGACTTTTGCACCGTAATGTCCTTTTCGGGTCCTATATTGTTGCAAAAGCCCACTACATGGGACATTTACTTTTGAATTAAAAAAAATTGCGACAGGCAATCTGCAAAGAGCCATATTTTCTTGCATCGTTGATCGAAGGAAAGTTTCTTCATTCATACCTTTGACTAGTGTATCGCACCTTACAAGTCATGATATTATAAATATTATCACCACATAAAAAAAATAAACGAGAGCTATTTGCAAATCCGGATGAATGATGCTTGATGCAACGGTGACGTGAAATACTTTCACATGTTCCGGTTGTTGATTTTCCAGTTGGTTATTCATAAAATAATGGAAACCTGAGTAGACGTTCCTCCGCAGTCACCATGTCCAAAGTTGAAACAGGTGCATAATCATTCTAGGAGCACAATACTGTACCCGCTAGTTTTTATTGAATTAAAACATAACCATGCGTGCTTGCATAACTTGCACTTACTTTGGGAGTCCTCATGTCTAATATACGTTCTCATACCCGGAGCTGAATCCGACGTCTCCAATAAGAAAAAGATGGGAAACTCGAGAAATAGCACTTGCTATACCGAGCTAAGGGATAGAATTTGTTGCCAATTAAAGTGGGTTTTATTCATTCACATGCAAACATCAATGGACATTTGAGACGACTCGTCCTTGAAATCACCAAAAGAACCATCTGAAACACAACAAAGCTGCTCATGACAGTGGAGAAACCATTTTATTCAACCATTATTGCAGAAGCTTTTAAGCTTCTACGAGTTACATGGCATACATTCTCCTACATTCCCAGCAGGATGATGGACCCAACTGAGTCCATTATCTAGTTCTTGACATCTTCGGTTTCTTCTGGAGGGTGACCACCATGACCGCCGCCGCCACCGTGACCACCGTGGCCGCCGTGACCACCGTGGCCACCGTGACCGCCGTGGCCGCCGTGGCCGTGCTCGCCACCGTCATACCCCTTTCCACCTTGGCCATGTTCGCCGTGACCCTTGCCATGGCCGTAGCCAGGTCCATATCCTTGGCCGTAGTTAGCCTCCTTCACGCTCTCCTCTGAAATATAAACGCAGAGTATGTGATCATATCCGTGTCCACTAACAGATAACATGTAATCTAGCTTACTGTGTGCGAATACGTAAAGTACTAAGTTAAGATGCAACTATTGAAACTGCTACCATTTCGTTGACCTCTTTATGATGTACATCACATCTTGATATTCTACAGCATACCTTTCTCAGGATTCATAAATTAATTAATCTACCGTGAACAACGGAAGCTCACAAGACGTTGGCAGAACCCTCATAATCAAATTTGCAATTCGCTCTGTCGGCCTTTAACAAACACGAGTGCTCGCACAACGGACAATCACACGGAAACATATACACACGTCAAACGTGAGAATGCGATTCCATGTTTCCCATCAAACTGAAGAGAACTAGATAAGTAAATTGAGGGAAGACTTCATTGTCGAGAGCACTCACGTGACTGAGTCTCCTCAGCAAGGTCACGAGCCGAGACCTGCGCGGCCATGAGAACGACAACGGCCAGAAGCAGGCCGCACAGGAGGAAAACCCTGGAGGAAGCCATTTTCATCGCTCAAAGCTAGCGGATCACCAGAGAAATCTGAAGGAAGGCTACCCAAGTGAGTGCGTGGCTCAACTGCGAACTGGGGCGCCCTATTTATAGGGTGGGAAGTGGGAGTACAGACGAGGGGGTATGAGCTGTAGCGGGACCTACATGATTTGTACGGTTGTGATTTGCTTAAATCCGGAGGAGATGCGGCCAGAAGGCTTCCCGTCCAAGAGTCAAAGATTGGATTGAGTGGTGGGAGCCGCTCGTGATATTGTTTAAGTGCTGTGGCGAGTGGAAGTTGACGATTCGTCACACGAGTTCTTCGAGATCAGTAATGTCTGGATCTCTTGCTACGAGGCGTTAGTCATAATCTAGGGGGGAAAAATTCAAAGATGCGGCACATGGAGTCAGTATATACTTTGTGCCCTCTCTATTGCACCCCAACTGCTCACACTTGACTAATTGCGATAGCTTCTTTTCCTGCTAAAATATAATGGAGAGCTTGTGAAAGGGTCGAAAAGAACATTAACAAAAAGTTGATGGAGTCACGAACTAATTGAACACGCAACATCACTAAATATCGTAGCGATAAGATGTTACCCCTTTTCACTTGAATTATTGACGTGGTAGCGGATTGAAATATTATATTCAAGGCCAGTTCGTCTGTGTATCTTTGTGCATGCTGTATCCCACATTAATTGCGCTTTGAGCAGTTAGGTATGGAAGGCATAAAAGAGAACCAAATGCCTACGTCCTTCCTCACGTCACCCGTTGTCCAACAAGGGAAGGCTTTGCACCCACATGTTGGATCCTCAATCTGCCTCAGCCACAAGTACTGGTTGCAGACGTTCGTCTTTAATTTTCCATGCATTGCACGATTCTCTCTCTCACTAGATATTAAATTGCCGACACAAAGTTGAATAATTGAATAGAGATTTTTTAGAGAGTTGGACCTTTGTTGAATCCACAAGACAAAAGAATATGAGTGCCCATTCATTTTTTTTAAGTGAATAATTGATTATGTCCATGGTTATAAGGATATGAAAGTAAATCTATATTATTTGCATTTCATTCGTGAATAACGATATCGTGGTCCCATAGTGTCGCCTCCATCCTTATGTTAGCATTGATAGATGTCCCTAAATAGATATAGCTTACATATCAGATATGGTTCGGTCTCTAAATGGGACTTTGCATCTCGAGAAAGGACTTTACCTCCAAAAACTTCCACCTAATGAAAATATTGTTTGGTAATCAATGTTAAATACACTTTTAAAAGCAACTTTGGACTGACAAACCCTACCTTCTCTCCCAAACCCCAACCCCCTTAAATTCATTACCACCGTTGCCACCACTCACCGGCGGCCACACCACCATCCAGACCTCCCCTCGTCCGCCGCCACCTCCTCAACCCTCTTGTCGCGTGACCTTAGGCAAACCACGCCGTGCGACTCTCGGCGAGCCTAGTCACCTCTTGGCTCCAGCGTCCTGCGACCCTCTTCCTCTCTTCCCTTTGTCTATGGAGCAAGAAAAGTCAAAAAGTAAGGGGTAAAATAGGTTAACTAATATATAATCGAGTGCAAGATTGGCAGAAAAAGGTTCATTACAGCCCTTAAAGTAACATTCCAAAAATGCTAAGCCTAAAACTATGGGGGCTTGCTTTGAGCTTTGAGTAGTTTCAGAGCTCAATTTTGCACGAAAGGTTGCCGAGATTGTGCTACCAAACACCAACGATTTGCTCAATGTCCTTTGAATGCCCAAAGTTGCTTGTAAGGCCCTAACTCCGGTGTTTTGAAATCCGTCCTTTGCGGATTTAAAAAAGTTAAGTTACTTTTTCTGTTTCCCAAAATTCTGAAATTAAAAAAAAAAGATCGAGTCAGATAACATTGATAAGTTTTAAATCAACATTCTCAATATGTATATGTTTGAAATGTTTTTAGGCATTTGATACTTCATAAAAGTCATATTTCATTCGTTAAAAAAAGATGTAAAGCTTCAATAGTTTATGCCATCATTGTTCTCCAAATTTCTTGAGCAGGCAAAGTTCAGAGGCAACATTATGTTCTCATCTCCTCTAGTTATGGTGTATCAACAAACTTTATGAAAAGAAAAAAAAAACTTCAAATAGTATAAGATTGAGAGAACGTTTATGCATATAGACTTATAATGTCATATGTTGAGAACCAAGATCGAAAATTAGGGTTGCTTTCTGATCTTCATTCAAAACTAGTTATTACGATGCTTTTAATGACGCAGCATGTTACTATTCCCAATTTTTCTTTCTAAGAGGGGAAAGGTTCATTACAAGGCTACAATGACATTGCACACCGGATGATTTTGAATGTACAAAGACTCGTATCATGTCTAGGTGCACCTCCGGTTTGAGTATAGCCATGTTCCATTAGGTGTCACTGTCATCTCAACTATGGATTTATATATAGTAGGTATGCAATCAGTGCAGTCCATTAATTTCGCAGGTCACATCCATAACAATTGACATGGAAAATTATAGTAAATTTTTATTATTCAAAGCAATGATAATAGACGTTGATTTTACTGTCTATTTTTATATCAATTCCTCAACGTTAAAGAGCCATAACTTTTGACTCAAAAAAGAGTTACAGGCACGTTAAGATCGATTCACAAAACTTATCCAAAGTGCCATAAGTGGAAGAATCCATTTGTTTCATGAAAAATGAATACTTTAAAACAATTTTGTAAAATTCATCGTTTGTATCCCACACATAAATGAACAAGTGAAAGATATTTTCATCATCCATGAACATATTAAAACATTGTTGTCGATAATGAATTTTTTCTTTCATTGACTAATTGTTTCAACTAATATAAGTGCTTGTTTTTAGGAAAATATTTTTCAAAGGGGGTTTGGAGTCTAAATTTACTAACTGTTCAAAACAATGATAAAAAATGTCGATTTTACTTATATTTAATATCAATTCCTCAATATTGTTAAATAGCCATAACTTTTGGCTGGAGAAGATTAACGAGCGTGTTAAGTCGATTTAACACTTGTTCGGAGTGCCATAAGGGGATGAGCCCATTTGACATCGTCTTGGTCTTTAAAGTCCATTGTTTTCATGAGTTTGGAACTGGTTTTCTATTTTCAGTTCCATTTTCTTCACCGTCTAAGCATGTTCTTTATTTTTCAGCTTGAAAATTCAGCTTTCTATCTTTTCTTTCTGCTTACGATTAGTTTAGAAATTTCTTGAGCTTTTATGATATTTATTCGTCAAAGGAGGGAATATGGTTATTGAATAAGAAGAAATATATATTTAGACTTCATTTAAATTTGTGCCTATGAGAGCGCGCGCTTCAAGCGTGTTGTGTGCGAATTATTCAAGCCATGATATGATTACCGCGATGCCATAAACTTATAGAAAAATAGCTATGGCGAGAACTTCATATATTGATTGGAGGCTGGATCTCAAGAGCTGTTCATAAAGGTGGAATCACCATTTATTCAACAATACACAAGAGCATTAAGCTTTTAGAAGTTGCATGATCCACTAGGTTCCAACATAAAGTAGCGCAACATAGGGGGAGGATCAACTAGAATCCATGCATCATCTAATTCTTGACATCTTCAGTTTCTTCAGGAGGATGACCTCCATGACCGGGCTTTCCACGACCTCCATGGCCATGACCATCGTGGCCGTAGCTGCCATGACCCTTTCCGTGGCCAAAGCCGGGTCCATTTCCATGACCGTGGTTAGCCTCCTCCACGCTCTCCTCTACAATGAATTGGGAAACCATTAACATGCTAATACATCTGTTTTCACTGGACGAAATAAAATAAAATAAAATAAAAAGGATGGCAAATTCTTGCATAGCTCGTTTAAAAAAAGCAAAAAAAAAGGACCTTCACGCTTTGCTCTGCACATGCATGTTGGAATTTGGAGTTGATTCCAGTCCTAAGAAATGTAATTTTTAGATTGTCCTAGATTTGTTCACGAAAATCCAAACTTTACACAATCTAATTTGAACGAAACAAAGTTCAAATCATGACGGAGTTTTTGGACGGTCCTCGTGGTGGATGGACAGGTGTCCAAGTCTCAAGAGTCGATCTTTGGATAGAGAGGTGGGACTCGTGATCACAAAGTTGAAATTACCACATATTTCGTCAGTATTAAGAAAATGTTGCACATATAGTCTCGCCATGCATCATTGATTTGAGAAGATAGCTAATTGGGGTGTAAAGAAATTTTAAATAATTAGTCTCATACACCATTTATTTGAGAGAGTAGGTTGTTATATTTCTTCAAATCAATGATGTGTCTATTTATGTAAAAAAAAAATATAAATAGAAAAAAGTTACACTAATCATGCATATTCCAGGTTTCCTTTATTTATTTATGTTTGTGACTAGGTCTCTTGGAGATTGATTTCTAGTTATTAATCGATAAAGTCGATGGTCACGGGATAGTCCAAAAACCCCAAATTGGATGATAGCCAGAGTGGAAATTTGAAAGATGTGGCAAATCAGTCCATGATGTGCAATTCAAGATAAAGTGATGCAGCTCTGTATAATCTCTCTCTTTCACCTTAAGTCGAATGATAATCTGATTTTAAAGTCATAAAACTCTCTAATCTTTACATTGGGAATAATTATAGACAAAATACATGAATAAATGGATAAGTACTAGAGAACGTGGATAAGTAAGATTCACTCATCTTCTCCAACGCTCACGCACTGATGTCCCCTAACCCTTATCTTTGTGCAAGCTGTGCCTTTCATTAATGGCAAAACCAACCTAGTCGGCAGCCTCTTAGCATAAAAGATTGCCAAGAGCGACACGTCCCTCCTCACGTCACATTTTCCGCAAGAGTCCCCACGGAGGATTGACTTTCGACGCCATCTCCTCCTGGCAGAGGCAACACGAAACATGCAAGGCTGCAAGATGCTGTCTCCGTCTCTCTCTTATTGGTTATGTCGTTTTCTTTGCAGGGTTACGTGTTGTCCCGCCCCACTTCCATGCCCTCGTCCGCTTGTCGGTCTCCTAAAACGGACGTCGCACAACGAGCCATTCACACAAAGGGTTTCCTGAGTATGCGAGAACTAAATGCATGGGAGAGCTCTTGGGGGGTCTGAAGAGTGCACGAAGAGTCTCACTTGATGCAAAACATTGGATGCCTTAGATTCTTCCGAATTCAATGAATGGAATAATTTCAGTGCTCCTTGGTTGGTGTCCGGATTCAAAATGGGATATGATGGGGATAATTACAAAAATATTATATATATATAAGTTGTTCTTTTTTGATCTTTTATAAGAATCGACTCAATTTTAATATATGAGCGATATCCATACTCAGTAATTCACCAACAATGGACATTATATGAAAGTCATTTTCCTCTTTGCCCATTAAACTTTCTTGGTATGTCACGGTTATTCACCTACATGGCTTGTGAGAAATAAGAAGCTTTACAGTACTGATTTTGTTTTTGGATATACATACAGCCTTTAGACACGTTCACGAAGCATGCATGAGATTGTATTATTATCAATATGTTAGGTCTAGAGTTCCACAATAATGTCATGGAAATTGTAAAGTAATATTTCGACACTCTTTTTCGTAGGACATAATTGCAAAGGGATGAGAACCCAAATTATAAAAAGAGAAGGAATGGGTTAGTAGAATGGAAAAAAGGGAAAAAATATCGGAAAAGTCACAAACCCATTATATTTGTATTAATTTTGTTTTAAATCTTTTAACTTGATTCATATTCAATCATTTCGGCTAATTTTGGCCGGATACTGCTAACATGGACGTCGACTGGCTTTATGTAATATCACCGGTACTAACATGGACAATTTCTATCTTAATATTTTGTTGATTTTTAATTATTTTTCTGATTTTTCTTTGTTTCTTTAATTTTAGGTGTAGAGGTCACGAAAGATCCACTTATTGATGCCCATGTAGAGAACTGACTAGACACGTGGCCCAAAATTTCGTTTCTCCTTCGGCCTTTTACACTTCGACAGCCCAAGGAGTGAGCCCAATTAGAGTTCTCGTGGGCTTCGGTTATGATCCCGAAACGGGCTTAAACCGGTTCGACCCGACTCGTCCGGTTAATACTCGAGCGAAGGCGAATTCCACCATCGCCAATCACGAGTCACGAGCCCCGACCACCGATTTTTGGGAGTTTGCGACGGCGATCGATTCTCTCTCCATCCTCCCCGCCGGCGGGGGCCACCGGAAGATCCCTAAGGTGCGACCTCGCTCTCGTTTCGTCGTTTCAGTCTTCGATCGCGATTCTCGCTATCTAGAACGTTCGTGTTGATACGTGATTTCGGCGTCTCTCGGCATGTGATCGGAAACCCTAATCGTGGATTCAGATTCCGAGTTCGATCGCCGGACTGTGCGCGTTCTCGGCCGTAGGATACGGAGATCGATGGGCTTCTTGGTAACGACGCTGATCTTCGCCGTGATCGGGATCATCGCGTCGCTCTGCACCAGAATCTGCTGCAACCGAGGGCCTTCGACGAATCTGTACGCTCTCTGCTTTGGCGTTTTCGCCCTCTTTCCTTGTTCCTGCGCTGGTTCGATAGTGTGGTTTTGCGGATAGAGCAGTCGATGCGTACCGAATTGCAAGTAATCGACTGTGTTGCGTTTGAGGAATTATGACGTTCTAAGTGCTTCTGTTGATTTCTCGCTGCCGGATATATGCCGCTCAATGGAAGCCCTGTGAATGAAGTGTGCTGGTCATTAGTCAAGTTTGCTTGTGCCTTTGCTCGGTCGCTATTTAAGTAGAATCTCAGTTTTTGTGCTGTTCGGGGCTTTGTTATATTGTTTTAGGAATGTTAATGGTTAATTATTTCTGAACGGCTCATTAGAACAGATGTTTGCCGCAAACTCGCTTCTGTGAATGTCGATGGTATTTCCATTATGAGGAAAAGGCTGAAGAAGATAATTTCAGAGAAATGAAAGCATGGTGGGAGACTGGAGCATAGAAGTAGGCTTGGCCTTGCGATTTGCATCTGTGAAGAAGAAAACTGTCGTTAACCAGTTGCGACGGGCTATAGTTAATAAACAGCTGCCTTGGTGTATTTGATGAAAAATCGTAGTCAGTTTGCAAACCTGAACAGGTTTGAAGGCAGGAGTCATATGAGGAAACTAAAATGAAGAAATGAATCCTGAGAACATGGTCAAAAAATGAATCCGCTTTCAAAAAATCTGATAAAAATCTTGTCTTGTAGAATTTTGTCATGCTTGTTCAGTTGCAAATGAAAGAGTTATGATTACTTAAAAGTTGAATCCCATTGGTTGGGAATAGTGTCTGTTTCCTGCTAGCCAGCAACCATGAATTTGTCTAAGTGACTCTGAATGTGAATGATGCATAATGTATCTGATTCATTTGAACTTCAAAATGTCAAGTGTAACTTTTATGTCTGGATTGTGCGTAAGTTCCTCTTTATGTATATTCATTTGTACATTCCTCAATTTTGCATGTTCAATTATCATTTGACCTTTGACGGTTTGGCCTTTTGAAGTGGCTGCATTTGTTCAGACAGCTTATATAGTGTCGGATATGTCTCAGTTTATGCCTTGTAATGCTTAATAGTGAGGTGCACCATTTATCATAATAAGTGGAAGAAATTCCATCCCTTCCTTGTGGAGGTCATAGACAAAGGGACACTAGAGTATATAAATAGGCACTAAAAGACAAGCACCTTATAAAATCAATCACAAAAGGAAGATGAATTCTCTCATATTAAGACATATATCAGAACTCTGTGGCAACTCTCTCTTAGCAGAAATGAATAAGATCTAACCATGGTGATTCCTGTAGAAATATTGGTTGTTTTTCTCTTTTTACTTGCTAAAGAAAATGTGCACCCTCATGAGATCTGTTTCTTGTTCTTTTATGCATAAACTTAAAGTACCATATAGATTTTTTGGCTGCTGAATGAACATGTTCTTGTGATGCAGGTTCTATCTAACGTTGATTATTACAGCAACAGTATGTTGTTGGATGATGTAAGTACTCTTTCTATCGCAATATATCAGCTTAAAGTGTTCGTGAGCATTAATTCCATGTGACTGCTCTCTTGCTAGTCAGCTATTTCAGTATCTCATTTCTTGAAAGATATTTTGAATTGTAGAATGTCATGTTAGTTTGAGGGACAATAACTGTAGCATGATTTAATAGATCCCTTTCTTAATCTGTCTGTTTTATAAAAACGGATGTATTGAGATGTATTAATTGTTGGTCACATGAATTGAAGTTACAGTACTGTCCTTCTAAGTAGTTAGGGTGGCGACTACCAGAAAAACAGATCAATAAGTTTTTAATGGGAGCATGGATTACAGTCCATCAAATATGAGTAGAATCTTATTGGCATGCTTACGATTGCATAATAGATCATGATTGAGAAGTGCTTTCTTTATACTGAAAAGGAAATATAATTTTCTTGTTAGATGATCATATATGCTATTCACCTTTGACAATTCAGTATGTGGATTCTGTTACTGCCCAATTTTACGGCTGATAATATAGAAATCAATCTAGATTAAGGCATGTAGTGGAAAACGCTTTTACTGTAGTTATATTGAGCGGTGATTGTACTATAAGAAATTGCAACTTGACTGCGAATTGCCATTGGAGATGAGCTGTGCTCCAGGAGAAAGGTTTTCGGACCTAGGAAATAATGTCTTAATATTTCCACATTTTCTATCTTATCCTCAATTTGGTCATTTCGTTCTCTCTTCAGGTGGGCAATTGTATATCTCGCTCAAATGAAACCGCTGATTGTCCCTATTCTGAATGAGGGGGAATGAAGCTCTACAAGTATATATACCATCATCGGAGGACCCAGGATTTGATGAGAAGTATCCGATTCCTGGTCGACAGGGACCCATTTGGTTATTTGGCTTTTTTGCAGTGTTTGTGTGTGAGCGAGTATTTTCCTTCTTTGTCAGCCCCATTGATATATCAGCTTCTTAATTAATCTTGCTAGTCTGTCTCTGTTTCGTCTTAGAAACGTGAGGAAATTTTATTTTATTTTTTTGGGGGGGGAGGGGGTTTGGGGTTATAACATTTTAGCCATGATTGGCCCAATCAACGCCAAATATAAACCATACGTACCTTGGGGAAGCCCCAGTGCGCATGGCTATATCGTGGTAACGGGCTAAATGGAGGCCCCAAGTAAAAATCACACGTGCCTTAATGGACCTACAGTAGGGTTGGCCAACTTCTGGGTTTCCAGTAATCAGTCAAGGCCCAAAAGTCAACCTCCCGTGGGACGGACATAGGGCCCACTAAATGGCCCAATCAAATGGGGAATAAACGTGATTTAATAATGGGCCGGTCCACCACGAGTGGGTAGCACACTTCACCACCCACAAGTGGGCCTTTAGTACAACTAGACCGTTTGTAATGTTCCACAGCACAAGGGTCCAACAGTGGGACACGTGGCCTATTTGAGGTCCAAAAGTGCGCCGCCAAAATGGCTTATTGTATGAGTAGACGGATTGATACGTGATCCTTAATAATGGGCTGTTCCACGAGGGTCCAACATTGCGCCACGTGGCCCATTTAGCTTAAAAGTAGGCCACAAAGATTGGCCTTTGGTACAGTGAGCACAAATGGACTTAAAACGTGGGCCTTGTTAATGGCCCGTCCACTGCAAAAGGCCCAATAATGGACCACGCCTGAGCTCCATATAATGGACCTTGTCAATGGACCAATACGCCTAATGGAACCACGTGGCCCATTTACGGGCCCAAGAGTGGGCTTGGATGCGCGCCTTTGCACGAGCTTCAATGATGGACCGATTTAAGGAAAATGGGCCCGATGATGGACCACCGGGGCCCAAAAGGGGGACCACGTGGGCCTTTATGTATGTATCAACAATGGACCGGTTTACTATAAATGGGCACAACATTAGACCATTTGGCCCATTTGAGGCCCAATAGACGTCCTAGCAAGCGGCCCTTTTATGATTGGGTGTCGGTACAGTAAAACAAATTGCCGAGAAAACGAACACCTCGGCAAAATGAACACCGGACTTCAAAAGGCCCAGAATAAGGGCCGAATATTGGGCACAACTGTCAATTCACCGCCCATTGCCGGAAGGTCCACTTTCCGGCTAGAGGCCCAGTAAAGGCTTAAAGAACCCCACTCGCGGACACAAACTAGAGCAAACTTCACTTGCTTCGGGCCAATCACAGCTCCACCGCATCCCCCAGTGATAGGGAAAATGACTGGATCGTCCTTCGGCAGAACAGCAGAGATCACCTTCCGGAATCCAAGGGACGGGACCAGCTCAACGGCTCTTAACATATTACCCTTTCCATAAACTACTAGAAGAACAATTAAAACAGTTTATTGATACAGGCGAACATTAATTTTGCACAAAAACATGCGCCATAATGAGATAAACAAGATACACAAAAAGCTTAACCAATCACAAAAAAAAGGACAACTCGGGCTTCGGAGTGAAGCAGAACATGCTTTCGCCGAAATATTCAAACAGCGAGGCGAGCAAGTGTCCAGCATTCACATCCTCTTTCCAAGCCTGGGCTAAGGCGTTTGATGTCTTTGAAGTTGAGCCGCCACCGGGATCCCTTCCTGAGGTGCCCTTCACTGGGCAATTGACGCAATACAGAAACACCAGGACCCCCCACTGCCCCTGAAAATCCGCTCCCTACTCCTTGCATGGAATTAGCAGGCATGCCACCAATCATTCCCTCTGTGGCTACTCTTTTCAGTGGCGGTTGCTGCCTTAAGTTATCTGAGCTCGCTCTTCGTTTATCTGAGTGCACATATGAAGTACATTACATGTAAGAAGGCATAAATTAACCGGATCAACAGTTTGATTTCAGGGAACGTAACTGATTAAAAAGATTGCAGCAAGATTATCATACACTTATCTAAGATAGGGGAGAAAAATTCAAAGATTGTTACATATAAAAGCAGAACTAACAAACACACAGCCGGGCAAGCATGAGTTGGAATTGGTTCTTTAACAAAGATTTATATCAGCCACCATTTTAGCTAGTGGGAACCATCTGGAAGACAAGATCTCCATTAACAAGCAAGTTATAGTGCCGCTATAGTAAAGACCACGCACACCATTACCCCATCTAGTGAGAGAAAATAATGCTGCTATGAACTATCTATCCAGAAGAAAACACCAGACAGTAACAAAAAACAATTCCATTCTCAGCTGTTGGTGCTCAATTTTCTGGACCCAACATATCAACAGGCAGCACTAGGACCATTGGCAGTTGAATACAAAAAGTACTGACATATAACACCATAAGACAAGACAGGCAAATAGTCTCATCATTCCTATTAAGAACATTCAATTTGTAGAGGCCTCAAGGGCTCACAACAAGTTGATGACTAACAATGCAAAGCATATCAACATTCCAATCATGTGCAGAACTGCTTTATACACGCAATTACAAATCCACAAAATCAGTACTTAATTATCAAACAATGCTAGTGGGAAACTCAATTGACAACATGCAACTACTATAGGGTCTGAGCTCATACTTGACATTGTGACCATCCTTGACGTCGCGACCTTCCCGTTGGTCTTCCAAACAGCACGAGTTGGGGGTGAGAGCAAATTGGGGAGCATCTTTAGTCGATTGTACATACAAAGGCCAGCCGCACTCTGAAAGCAACAAGTTTTACACAATTAGACTAATTTGCATACCCGTATTCTCTGGCAACACGAGACAAGAAACTGACCAGCAGTGCTCCATAAACACGCCAGGCTTCAAGCCTCTTTATCTCATTTCTTTGATTCTCAGGCAACAATTCTGATGAAAGAAGTTGCAGATAAGGCTCAAGATTTGGTATTATCAGCAGCCGAACCTATGTTGACAAAGATGGCAAATTGATTAAAACCAACACTAACAAATTATTGCAAATGAACAAGACCAAAATTGAACATTGACATCTCCAACAAAAGCCAAAAGTAAGATTCAAGGTAGTTCATAATTTTTGCGATGAAAATCACGAATCATAAAATTACAAGGATTAGGGAAGTTCTAAAGTGAGTGAACTTCAGTCAATTAAGTGGAAGCTATTTCTTATATTTTAAAGCATCTAGTACATAGGCACTACAATCTCTACCAGTGCTGAACATACCACACTAGGTCCAAGCGCTGCTAATCCTTTGATTGCACCGTAATGCTGAGGCAATGATTTCTTGGATCGAGGAAAGCATGAACGAGGGTCCGTATGACGCGGCTGCAGATTATGGTAAACATGCCCATATCTGCAAAAATACCCCAGGAAGTGTGATTCGCTGATTCTCAAAAGCCAGATAAGCAGCTATAGCACATGTACATGCCTGCATGCAGGTCTGACCCATGAGTGGGCTTTATTCCTCTTCCATCTCATCACAGTTTTCTTTTCAAGTTAATTCTCCCAAATATGACCAGCTAAAGGTTAAATAAAAAGTGCATAAAGTATTATGAACATGGGTGACGTAAATTATCTAAATTGCCACAACTTAATGAAAATGCTTCTCCCCTCATCCCTTACGCTTGCACAAGGACCAAATGCCAAGGAACAAGATCAGAGGCAACATGAAAGCTCTCGGCATCATGAAATGAGTGGGAATAAGTATTTCCAGGTGCTCAACATCTTTAAAGGGAACTCAAAATAAAACATGAAGCAAGAACATGACTACCTTTTACATATTGAAGCAACCAGACTCGCTGACATGTTTCTGAGCTCCCAGTGATTGTCACTTAACCGATTACCCAATCTTTTGGTAACAAGACAAGTAATAATAGATGGCATCAATTGGTGCAGCTGGAGAGAGGAGATTTAGAAAGTTGAAGATCAATCAATGACAATATAAAACTTTCACTTCAAACAACTGCGCAGTAAACAATTATAGGGTGCAAGTAGACTGAAACTGTATCTCACATTCAATTATTATTGTAAATAAGGACCTCTAGATAGTCCAGGGGTAGAAGGCAAAGATATAGAGAAAACAAAAGTAGGGATAACTCAAACAGCATATCATATTCATGCTGTTATTTAATTCCGCAATCTCATAACTATAAGGTACAGCTGTCCACTTTACAGGAAATACACAGGTTTTTCCACACTCAAAACTGATAAGAGAAAAATAACTTAGATGTCGGCATCGATCATCGGATACTCATTTCTTTTGTCCATTTAACATCATCATATAACATGAATGTAAGTCCTATCAGAATTAGATTTGAAAAACAGCTGATGTTGTGACTTACATAGGGTTCAATATGAACATGCGGATTTTGAAGAAGGCTTCCCACAATGCGCACTAGGGCAAAAAGCAAAGAGATCTTGCTCAAATTTCGTGTAACCTAGATAATCAGACAAAGGAACTAAACTAAGAGTAGGCAGTGAATGTCAAAACATTTCGAGAAAATAGTAGTGAAAAGACGACATATAATACAAGAAGAATAAGTAGTACCTCATCAGCAATAAACTGCGTAAAATAAGGAGTCAGAGGATGAAGACCGAAGTTAGTGGCCAAGCTTACAAGTGCTTGGTCAAAGAGGACAGAATCCGAATTGCTAATAGTAAGTTTTCTAATTTTCTCAAAGTATAGCTGCACAGCATAAAGAAAGAAATGTCTTAGTAAATGATCTTTCTGTTAGGTCAGGAAACTAGGGAAAGAATAGCTGCATCAAAGAATCACAATACTTCACCTGAAGCTCCCTAGATAGTACACTCCTAATGGGTAATTTGATGTCAATGGAAATTCCATCTTCCCTGTTTTCATACTTTTGCCATCTGATGCTGCTGTAAGTCCTGTAAATGAAAAGGTAAAACCACAATAAGTAACAGAAAATCCTTTGTTATTCATCCAACATATTTCACATAATAAGGATCCAGAGAGGAACAAATATCCCTTTGAAATCAGAAAGCAAAGACTTATTTTTGTTTTAATATTAGGTTAATTAAGAAGGTATAGTTCCAGCTGATGCCAAATTTCACAGGATACCTTCAAAAGCAGGGTTTTCTGGAATTGCAGGCTGAACCCCTTCAATCGCTAACCAATGAGCAGAAACTGATGTATCAAGTGGAGCTCTCGGCAAAGGTGCATCAACGATCTTCAAGCTAGAGCTCATTAGAGAACCTATGTGAAGGACTTAAGATGGAAGAATCTATAGCAAAATCAAATATTTCTTACATCTTTGAATTCCACGTCCTTCTCATCTACATAAAACAGGTCATTATGTCCAGCAGCTCTTTTGAATCGCAGTGCATCACTGGAGGCGAATCCGTATATTGGCTAAAACAAGGAAACGGCACACAAGAATGAAGAACTACATTGCAGAGAGAATGCCTGTATGAAATGTGACCGCTGTCACTTGGCACATATATGAAGGGGAAAGTTATAAAGAAAGGCTTCACACAAGAGGCCTTGTCAGGTCTTATTAAGATGAAATTCTTAATGATGGTTGTATTCACGTATAATTGCAATAATACCTTGTTCCATGGCAAGATTAACCGCAAAAAATGGAAATAACCTATCCCGCTATCTTCTTGTACAAACAGACAACACTATTTTCCTTTAAGTAATAGCAGTAGCACATGATAATCACCTCCACATTTCTCAATTTGAGAGCGCTGTCCACGTCGTCAACAGTCAGTGCCGTTCGCCTCGAAAGTGGCGCATGCATTTGATTGCCTCCTGCAACTCCCAAACAGGAAAACCCCAGTTAACAACACGTCAAGACAATGAACTGTTATTCCAACGACAACGCTTCTGCAACATTGATTCACGGATGGAAAAAATAGCTTCCCACTACAACACCACAACAAAAGCCCCTCATAACCTAGGTAATCACATCCCGTCTTCGATGCAAAGTTTCTGTTTCTACTAGCGCACACCAGCATAGCGATCATCATTTCTCACAGCTATCAAACACCATAAACAAATCATCGCAGTGCGGTAATGGAGTCGAAGAACAAGGCAACGGATTCGGCGACCGTACCTGCATAATCTCTCGGAGGTGGTACTCGACGTCGGACGCGACGGCGACGGCGACATCGGAGGCCAAATTGGGAACGCCGATGGTCTGCGCGAGGACCCGATGGACTCCTTCGGCACGAACGTGCTCATCTCTCTTCTTCTTCTTCTTCTTCTACTACTCAAGCGAGCGACAGAACCACATCACTCGAGGCCTCCACCGAAGCTTCCTCCGTCAGAACCAGGAAGGAACCGCGGACAACACGTCAAAGCGAAGAAAGGCAACACGAATCGATCGAGACGCGCCTTCGATCTCTCGAAATCAAGGAAGAGGATCTTCGATTCTAGGGTTTATGCTGCGAGTGCGAGACGAATCGACAGTTGAATTCCGATCCGGGAGGGAACAGGGGGTTGAGGGAGACTCGCGCTGGCAATGAACGGTCTACTATTTGTGGTGTGGGCCCGAAGCGGGAATGGATCAGCTCCTCATGGGCCGGACCCGAATGGAAAGAATCTATCGCTGGGGCCTCCGAATGAAGAGCCCAAGAAAGAAGTATCGACCATCTGCCATCAACTGCATTGAATCCTTATTCCTAGATTTTGGTAGCTGCATCCAACCTATCTTTACCTCATATTATCTGTATCTGCCAGATTATTTACTCGATTTCATATAGTAATAGCGCTCGAAAAGCTACCCTTTCTGTGCAAAAAGGAAAGGTTTCGAGATCATCCGATTTTCTGCAGTATCATCAACCATGTACTACCAGCCACTATTTCAATCAAAACTCAGGAGCAGTTGATCGAAAGAGACGAAAGGAGGCTTCCCTGCAAGGGCCACGACATCCGGTTTCACCTCCTTCAATTCCCCCGTTTTCGCATGCTAAAAGGCATCAGAGGTTAACTCCATCAAGTATGACAAAACCATGCATTCATGCATCGTGCCAGTGCCTGTACACTAAAATCTTCCCTTCAAAAAATTATTTGAAGAGAACATATTGACTACTTTCTTTATCTGGGAAAGAAGAGCTACTCTCATAGGAGAGTTTTCTCGCCACGCCCTAAGAATAAAGATGCTACCTAGCCTCTTGGCAGCAATTCCACAAAGTTTGTTGCCCAATAAACACGGCATTGTGAGGAAAAGCTCAACCTTCTGAGTATACGACACGGACTGTCAAGCAATTTCAATGCTATACATGGGGTTCTCTATAGTTGTCCATGGACCAAAAACCAGTCAACCGAAGTGAAAAACGTTCAGAACTCTGAACTTTACTCATTTACTGAACAGAGCAGATTGGATTCACAATCAGTCCTCACTTACAACCGCCCATTACTTCATACAGTTGCTTCAATTTCAGGACAAACACAAAGCAAACAGTGGAACACACCCAAAAAAACAAAAGGAATGTTCACCATGGCCAAAGACAAACCACACCGAGGCAAAATTAGACGCTTCTCAGTTGTTTGATTTACAGGAACTTGATCAACAAATATACAGCCACGACCAGAATCACAATTCCGATAACAGACAAAAATCA
>CM024531.1:7821282-7927259 GCA_014182385.1 Eucalyptus viminalis
ACAAAATTTGTTAAGCACCGAGGCAAGCTAACCGTTAAGCTATTGTTGGACAAGTCAATAATCCTGAGCCCGGTGGCATTGCATATCAAAGAGGATCTTTACGGTTATGTTATTACTTCACATTTTATTATTCTATTACAAGTAATAACATAACCGTAAAGATCCCCTCTTTGATATGCAATGCCACTGAGCTCGGGATCATTGACTTGTCCAACAATAGCTTAACGGTTAGCTTGCCTCGGTGCTTAACAAATTTTAGCACTGATCTGTCAGTTTTGAACTTGCAAATGAATCACCTTGGGGGCACAATTCCTCAATTTTTTTTTTCTTCAAGAAGTGGCTTGATGACTCTTGATTTAATTTGAAATCAGTTTGAAGGCATATTGCCCTAGTCACTTGTCAAATGTAGATATCTGGAAGTTCTAGATCTCTGTCACAATCAGATAAAGGATGCATTTCCTAGATGGTTGGGAGCACTCCCAAAACTAAAAATTCTCATTTTAAGGTCCAACAATTTGAAGGTTCTATTGGATGTTCCGTGGGGAGCTCACCTCTTTTCCAAGTTACACATTTTGGACCTCTCCAACAATAGCTTTAGTGGTCCTTTGCCAACTAACTTGATGATGAACTTTAAAGGCATGATGAATGGCAAAAATGGGCATGGCGAATCATTGTATATGACACGATCTATTGGATTGGAGACATATGAAAATTCAGTGGCCATGATGATGAAATGGATAGAGGTTGAGCTAGTGAGGACCTTGACCTTCCTCACAATTATTGACTTGTCATGCAACTCTTTCCAAGGAACATCCCCGAAGTTATTGGACAT
This sequence comes from Eucalyptus viminalis, assembly GCA_014182385.1. Taxonomy (NCBI): domain Eukaryota; kingdom Viridiplantae; phylum Streptophyta; class Magnoliopsida; order Myrtales; family Myrtaceae; genus Eucalyptus; species Eucalyptus viminalis. The sequence continues at coordinate 7,822,115 of CM024531.1, forward strand.
CTTTACTCTCTTGTAATGCTCAACCTTCCTCATAACCGTCTTATAGGTTCCATCCCACCAACTCTAGGGAACTTGGCTAATCTTGGATGGCTTGATCTTTCTTCGAACAAGCTTAATGGGCAAATTCCTAGAAAATTGGGAGATTTGGCTTCCCTTGGGTACTTAAACCTCTCGAAGAACCAACTTATCAGTCAAATTTCACAAGACAAGCAATTGAGCACATTTTCAAGTGACTCGTTTAGTGGAAATCGGGGCTAATGTGGAACTCCATTGCCAAAAGCATGTCATGGGGATGCATAGTCTCCTCCGCCATTGTCCTCATCAACTTTCAATTGCGAAGGGCATGGGCATTGGTTCAAATAGAAAATAGTGTAGATAGGCTATGCATCAGGAATTGTAATTGCGATTTCGATAGCATACATTGCATTTGAAACGGGAAGGCCCAAATGGCTCATGAGAGGTGTGAGAATGTTGGAGAGAAAACCAGCCGAGTGGATGGAGAAGCCAAAGAGGAAGGCCATCAAATTGCATGGACAATGAAATTGTTTGAGGCGTTGCCTCTGTAAAGTAGCATTGTAAATCCAGTTAATAAAGATATTACCGAGATAGCTTAAAATGTCATTTATTGGTGCAATTGTATATCATTTGAATTGAGAAGATGACTAATATGATCCGTCAAGCACACAACTTAAAGAAAAGAAGAAGCAAAAAACAGATAAAAAAAAAAATGAAGCAAGTGCCATTAACCTTTACAGGAATCTTTTCCATCATCCCATGTGCATAAGTGAAATTGATATGTCCATGAAGAATTAGAAGTGAAGATTAGCTTTCACTTATTCAGTCAAAGTTGTTAATTGATTAATATGCCGAAGAATTATGTCTTGAAGGATCAACCTTGAAATCTATATATAGGATTGGCTATATTTTCTATTTGAAGAGTAAATCTTTGGGTGGAACGTACATAATATTATGTTTCATTAAATGAACGTGGGACATTTGTATGAGTGGTGGGGTTTTGCCAACTTATGAAGTTATATGAATAGTCAAAGGTCAGCTGAATTCAACGATCTCCATAGTGTAAAGTTTATGCTAAACCTTGGTCTTCAAAACAATAAACTTATAGACACATCTTCGGCTATGCTTTTTATGAGTGAAAAATAATTATCATGAATTTCCTTTCTTCTGATGCCTTCTTTGAACGTAGGCCTCTTGTTGAGCCCGATCTATGCGCAAGTTGGGTCTTCTACCCAATTCGCTATTTGCTCTATGGCATTATTTCACTCTCGGGATTTTTTTCCTTTTTAAGGTGGGACCATATTTTTTTTTCCTTTTTTAAAAAAAAAAATTGGGAAGTCTCTTATTTTTCTTACGTCTCTTCTTAGTATAGAATATCTTAGTATATAATCGATGCTCGAATTTCTCTTGCAAATTTCATTTCGGGCTAATAGTTTTGACATGCACGTTTGATCTGATTGAGTGATTTGTGGTCAGCTTAACTTATATTTCGAGACTAAATGTTCACATAATAGTTTTGCCCATGAAAACTTAGGATAATCAAGAAAACCGAAATTATAATTTATAGTTTTCTTAATAGTCGAACATGGGCTTGGCTTGTGTAGGCCTAGTTAGGCTCGGCCCGTGATGAGAGAGCTCATCCAAAACTCTATAAAGAGGGCTAAGGTCCCTTTTTTAACTGTCATTCTTCCACGAACACTCTCTTACCTCATATAAGGAAGCTGTGAGAGGTGGTGTCATCACGCCAAGATCTAAGGGCCATAGAGGAGAAGAACCTGAGCATCAGCTCATTATCTAAGTGTCAGGGTGTCATCATTTTGCATAAAGAATGATGGATTCCAAATCAGGTATGCAAATCTTCATCTTCTCCTCCAATATGTTTGAGTTCCTAGCTATGTTGATCCCGAGATGCCACTTCAATGGCAAACATTTGGTATAAGAGCCTCGTAGTCTATAACTCAAATGGTTGCATTTAGCCCGTTTTCGGAAATTTTGTCCATTGGAATTTGATTTTAAAAACATATTCGGACTTGTCTCGTCAAGATGAGCGTTTTGATGGGTGGCACGCCTCCTGCGGATGCCCAATGCACAACTCATGAACATTTTGGATTTGGGCTAGCTTTGGACTGTTTTGCCTGTTTTCATGATTTTTGGTCCGGTGAAAGTGGTTTTTGATAACATATTTGGCTTCTACTTGTCGAGACGAGCATTTTGGTGGGTTGTACGCCTTCAGACGATGTCGGTCATGCCTGCATGTGCCTACATGCGTCGCCGACGCTAGTGAGTGGCGCCACGCATCGGCGAGCGCACTCACGCGCAGCCATGTGACTGCCTATGGCAGTGGGTGAACTTCGGTCGCCGCTTTGCCATGTTGACGTCAATTAGCGTTAATGACGTCACCATTGATGTCATTTAATGGTGGGTCAACCCGACCCAAATTGACCTACGTTGACCAGGTCAACCTAACCTGGTTGACTGGTCGGACCGTCTAACCAGGGTTCTACCTAGCTCAAGAGGGCGAATGCGTGGACCTCACGTGCTGCACATTCCAGCGGTGTGTGAGGGTGTGTGGGACATCGGATTGGCGCGTGGTTTGGACCGTTGTGCTCGTATGGAAGTTCTTTATAATATGATGTGTTTATTTTATATGTTTGATGATTTTATGGATATGAAAATGCATGTGGAACCCTAGATTATGTGATTTTTGGGGTTTTTTGCATAATTTTCATGTATTTCTCTATAGTTTTGGAAATATGTTGTGAGCTTGCATGCATATCATCATATAAAGATTATATAGAGCATTGATTCATTAATAACATATATAAGGTTCGGCATGTATTAATGAATAGAGCAATGTAATTGGCATGATATGTGATTTAGTGACGAATTGCCCTTGTCATCAACTCTAAAATCACATGTATAAGGTAAATGTGAGTCAAAGTTTATATCCATAATATGAGAGAATTTCAATGATTCAATTAGGTTATGACCGCCAAAATGACACTTTTGATTATATTTCAGAAATATCTGTCTCATATTGCGATGGGATGTCTTCTGTTCTAATGCATGGTTATACTCCCAAAGGTGTATTAGTTCATGGAGGGATGCATGTACAGTATATGGTTAAGGAGTGACTGACTCTAGTGGTTCATATATTCAAAAGTGGTGAATTCGCAAAAGGTCAGAATATATTATCATGATCATTGTTATGTGAAGAGTGTACAATTGTATGTCATGTATTCTGCCCAAATGTGTTTATATGATGATGTGTGTAATTCTCGGGATGTGTAGTTATAAGTTTTTCAAGTTGCATAATACTCACATGATACCAATTGTATATGGTGCTTGTTATTAAGTCACATTATCTGTAATGACAAATCTATTATGATTGAGGTTCCTAGTGGGTCAAATTTTAAGTAGTGAAAAGATGATTTTCTATTTGGGATAGGGCTAGTAGATGTTTATATTACTACGAATAAGCTAACAATATCACTGTTAGTGATATGGAACTGGAAAGTATTTGTTGCTGCTTGGGAAAAGGGCAATTGAATTTGTTTGTTATCCATGAGGCATTCCATTAGGAACACTTGAAAACGGTTTACCAGCTGATTGCTCTACTAAAAGGATGATGAATGCCTTGGTGGCTTGAAATTGTGTCTTATCTAATGCTGAAATTATGATAAATGCAATGACTTTTCAACATAAGGTATGATGGTTTTGATGAGGTTAAGGATTATGTCATAAGGATGGTAGATTTAAAGTCCAAAATCATACTCATAAAAGAACTCATGAAATCACCGGTCATTCTGACAATCTGATATGAGGATAGCGCCCTTTTAAGAGAAATTGTGTCATTCACTACTCTTGTGGAAAAGAAATGACACATTAGGAATTTTGTAATGAATATAAAGCTTGGTTGTCCAAGCGTGACTTTAGAGTTAATGATTCATTGGCATTCATTTATGAATCCAATTCCTATCAAAAGCCTCATCTAGTTCTTGGTGGCGGTGTTTGCCATAAGGGGATTCAAAAATCTAAGGAAGCCAAATTAGGATGAATCATAACTTATAATGAAAAACAATATTTAACGTCGATGTAGTGGGAGATGTTGTTTTGACTATGGTTTCTGGATTCCGGTTTGCATTTAGTGTTGAGAAATACTTTATTTACCTTCTTTAGGTGGAGCTTAGTTTCCATATCATGTTCGGAAGTGTGTGGTTACTCTTTTGAAGTATAGAACAATGTCATTTCTATATTTTTCAAGTCAAATAAAGTAGGGTGTTGTAATATGTCAAATGGATTATATACTAATTGTGTTGATCTCCTAACAATATGTGCGTCGTTTTTACAGTTGAAAAGATTGTTTTCAATAGATCTTTATCTAAAGAACAATCTTATGCATTGTAGTATAAACGTCTTGATTATATATCTAGAGAAAGAGTAAAAAAAACTGATAATGTTGATATTTGTCTACTCTTAAAGATCACCTAAAAACTTGTGCAGACTATTGTAGAAGCATGATGTTTAAGATAAATAAAAAAATTGTAGTCTGAAATCCTGATCAGTTGGAGGTCATTCACAATGGTATTTGGCCCATATATGGTAATGTTGTATAAATTTTTTTATGTCATCACAATCATTGACGACTATTACTTTAAAGAAAAGTTTGAATCATTGGATAGATTCAAGTTTTTTTAGACTAAAGTCAAGAAACAATTGGGATAAGTCTTAAAGATTGTCAGATATGACTATGAGTATTTTGATAACTATGGCAATGCTGGATAGCTTAAGGGGCCATTTGTCAAATATTTGGAAGATTCTGGGATGGTAACTTAGTTTACTATGCCTGAAAATCTTGAAAAAATTGGTGTGGCCGAAAAGCGTAATTATGATAGTGAGTATGATTACTAGGACTAATTTATCAGTTTTTTTTTTTTTTTGTGAGCTAAACAACACAATATGCATTGAACCGTATTTCTATCATAGATGTTACGTTCACTCATTTTGAGTTGTGGGCTAGACATAAATCTAACTTGAACTACCTTAAGGTTTGAAGTGTCCCGCAGAAGTGAGGTTATATTGTCACGCCCTGAACCTCGAGTGCATGCACATCCCTCGGTGGTCGACTAAATTGCAGCGTTCTCAGGATGTGTCATTGACCCAAATGAATCATGCACATGCGGAAACAAAATAAACAATCCCATGACAACAATCAATATGGGATAGAAAAGCAGGACAACAAATTTCACAAACAAACACACGTTTATAAACATCTAAGTTTATATACAAAGCCAGTCTATCAACAGGGGCCTAACTTCAAAAAGAAGAGCTGCTAAGCCATCTAGGCACTAGACTCCTCATCCAAAAGCTCCGGGGGCTTTGGGTCTACCACGACACCATTAGGTGGGTCAACTACCCCTTCGCCCGCAGCAGCGTTGACCGCAACGGCGGGGATGTCAAAACCCTACAAGGAACATTCCCAGATTCCATTAGACCCATGACGGAACCACGCCCTGAACTAATGAGGTACCAATTGAGGTAGACCCTCATCGACCAAGATAGTGGTTACGATGAGCTCATGGAGCCAGGGACTCCGAGGACAGGGACATCTGTACTCTACTCGGTATACCCCCGCGGCTGTCCAAAATGGACCGGCCTCGCTTCCATCTAAGGACCTGAAAAGTTAAAGCCCACGGCAGGGTGAGACAATGTCTCAGCAAGTTTACTCCCTAAACCCCTATTAGGAAGGTAATATACCTAAAGGTAGTCTAACCACACATTATAGAAGACTCACCTCGCCTCAGCACCTTCCTACACATCAGTACAGTTCATATAACAGATGCATATAATAAATGCACACATAAATTGGAACGTCTCATTCATAACTCGATCAAACACAAGAGTCCCGATTATAAGGCCAAATCGTTATGACACGTCCCATTCTGTGCCACATAATTTTGTCCCATAATCAGGCACATTTATCTCAATCATTCACCCATTCCAATTGATTATGGCTCCACGGGCACGACCTACTCAACGTTCAGCGGTCTTTTGGCGTAACCAGGCATCATCTCATCCCTTGAGCATGGTAACGTCTACCTCTAGACGACATTCTTGAAGGAGCATCGGTCTGGCTCTACCGTGATCTAGCAGCCGTTGTTAAAGGCATTCCATATAAGAGCAATATCCATCCGATGCACATTGGGGATGGGTTCTCATAACCATCACATGACCATCCAATCCCGACCAAGGACATTGGGCTTTGCACTCAAATGCCTCAATTAAGATAATGTGGTTGGCCTATTTTTTTCATATTAAAAACACCAGGTAAAATAATCCTGTGTGAGTACACGATCAGATTGAATCGGAAAAAATTTGATATATTTCCCTTTTGAAATCCCACTATTTTATATAGCATCTAAAAAAAATTTTGGTATCAAAACCCGACACCCAGTATTTTCTAATTAAATGCCAAAATTTCATAATTTTGAAATAATAACTCAAAATCAACAATTATCACTCAATTGCACAAATCAGCACTCAATTGCATAAACTAATTACACCACGACAATCAACACGGAATTCTGACGACTGGCTATCCCGGTATAATTTCCGAAAAATAATAAATAATTAAATAAATTACAAAATTAATTAAATAAATGCAAATTAATTACATAAATGCCTAATTAAGTTAAATATGCTAATCTAACCACCTAATTGGACTTAGAAAAATAATGTACTAATCTAAATAAATAATACAATCTAATTAACCCTTAACTAATCTAATCTAACCACCTAATTAGCCTAATTAAGCAACTAAATCACTAATTAAACTAAACTAACCACATAATCTTCTCTTAGTCTAAACTCACTAAGCATAATTAACCCCATAAGCAAGGTTTAGCAAGTAAACTCACTAGATTAGCGAGCTAGTGAGTTCATAGCGATGGCGACGCGGAGGTGAGCGAGACTTGAGCCTATGACGACACCCAACAAGGCTTGGAAGGGCTCAGAAAAGGTCCACACAGCCCATAGCCCGAGTTGGAACTTCGGTTCTGTGGCTGGTTTGAAGGGGTTGGATTAAGGGGCTAGGATGGGCTAGCGGGGCCAAGCGGCAACGGTAGCAGCTCGGGGACCAGTGATGGTAGCTAGGGCATGGGCAATGGGCACTGGTTGAGGTGCAGGGGACGCACGGGATGCGATGTACGGGCGCGCGAACAGGACGACGGGCACGGGAGCTCGGGCGGTAGCGGCTACTTAGATGGCGGGTGATTGACGGTTGCAGGGCTCGGACGAGCGCTGCAAGCGCTGGTGAGGGCCTGGCTTGGCTATTGCAGGTCTTAGCTAGCTTTCTCTGGAGGCTTCTAAAACAACAACAATGGAGGCCAAGGGAGGCAAGGAGGAAGAAGAAGAGCTATTGTAGTTGGAGGGTGACCATAAAGTCTCAAAAGTCTTCACAAATATCCCAAGAACTCAAGTGGCTGCCCCACCACTGTCAGCCCTATCCCCCGCCCATTTTCCTTCATCAAACTTCCCCAAGAAGCCACCAAAGGTGGTCCAAATGTTGCACATTACCCATGGCTACGAATTTTGTGTATTCCTCTTCAATTTCACTTCAAATCCTACTCCAATTGGCCTCAAATTGATGGCCAACTTGCCAAGGAGGAAGCCCACACTCAATTCCACAATTGGCCTCTTATGTGAGCTACTTGGTGGAAGGAAATTGTGTGAGCTTCTTCCTCAGCGAAATCGGACATCAAATTGAAAAAATGGGAGTCAAATTGAGTGAAATTCGTAGGTTAGAGGGGCTGTCACATTTTGGTCTTCATTTGGACTTCAATTGGGACAAAGTTAGTGTGGAAATTGGCCTTGGATGACCAATTGATAATGTTGTTTGAAGTTGAGCTGAAGATAAGGTTGAATAATCACTCAAATGGTAAAAGATATTGGTGTTTTAATTATCTTTTTCCTTTCCCCCTCACTGGACTCCCTCGCGCACGTCTCTCTCTATTTCCCTCTCTCTCGCACGTCTTCTCCCCCCATCCGACAACTTTGCTATGGTCTACCATTTCTTCTTCCTTTGACTTTGTGGGCTCCATTTTATCCTTCCCTTTGCCGACATCTCCCCCTCTGTCCCTCCCTTTCCCTTTTATTTTCTACACGTTCATTCCCCATTGGCCAACACACTCTATCCCCCTTATCCTTGTCTCTCCTTCGATCTCTCTCCCTCATCCCTTCTCTTATGCTTTCTATTTTGTCGAAAACGTTCTCTGCCCCCTCCATCTTGTGCCTCCATTTTCCCTGCAGCAACCCACTGAAGCTGCCACGAAGCCCACACCTCCATGCTTGGTCAAATTCCAGCCCCCACATACCAAAGTCAACCCACCAAACTTCCCTTTGCCTCTTCCCTTGTTGCATGCTAGTCCCTCGCTCACGCTAGCCCCACGATCGCCATCTCTCTCTCTTGGTCTTTGCTGTGACCGACCGCTCCATTTCTCTTCCACCAAAGCCACTGGCTTCATCCGCTCAACGGAGCCGCATTGCTGTAGCTCCGTTCAAAATCAAGGCAAGTAGGAGCCAGCCCACTTGGACCGACCAGCAAACCCCCCTTCAAGATCGCAGCAACCGTGAGCTTTGCGGGACCAATTTCAGCCTCAGTTTGGTCCCCGTTGCTGTCACTGCTTCGAAGTTTATCGCTCGACTCCGCATCGCTGTCACCGTGGATTCATCGGCTTGCTAATTTAGTGAGTTTACTCACTAATCTTCGCTTAGGGAGTTAATTTTGCTTAAGAGTTGCTTAGTTTAGGTTAAGCTTGGATTAGGTGGTTAGTTTGAATGGATTAATGATTTAATTGTTTGATATTGCATGTTAGGTGGTTAGAGTAGTGCAATTAGCAAGTAGATAAGTCGTAATATTTATCTAGATAGGTTTGGAAATTTTACAGGCCCGTCTAAGCTTTTAATTAGGTTTTTCCGGCCTAAGTTGCTATTTTTGGTATTTATTGGTAATTATTTAATTAGTTATTATTTGTCGGAAATCAGACCAGGATAGCCGGTGACCAGAATTTCATGTTGATTGCAATAGTATGATTGATTTAATAAGTCGAGTGCTAATTTGTGCAATTTGAGTGTGAATTGTAATTTTGGGAATTTATCCCAAAATTTAATAATTTCGGTTTTTAGTTAGAAAACACCGGGCGTCGGTTTACAACGCCAAAAATGTGTTTATGGACTATTGGAATTAGTGGGATTTTTAAAAGGAAAAATATTGTATTTTAGCTAGGGTTGACCGTGTACCCACACACGGTTATTTTTGTCAGGAATGATAAGAAAAATGGTGGCATTCTTAGATGGTGAGAACAATATACTATATAAGCTTATGAGCCTCGATATGTCAGATTAGTGTGAGCAGTATACTATTTATCAGCTTAGAGTGAGCATCATAGGTGTACTATATCAGCCTGAGGGCCTCGATATATTAGCTTATCACGAACAATATAACTTAGCAGCTTCTGGTGAGCATTATCAGTATGCTATATTAGCCCGAGGGCCTTGATATGTCAGCTTAGTGCGAGTAATATACTTTATCAGCTTAGGGCGAGTTATACTATCTATCTTCAGCTTAGAGTGAGCAGTCATTGATATGATCGGACTTTATAAATGGTATTGAATGGAATGATCGAGAGATGGTCTTAATGACATAAAATCGACTGGATCGATTAATCGACGGCTTGATCTGATTTGATGACTTGATTTGATTTGAGTTGAATTGATTGGTTGAGTGGTTGAATTATACTGACTTGTAGGAAGGAACAGAGACGAAGGCAAGTCCTCTGACTTGTGCTTGTGCTTAGGCAACCCTTGGGACGTATTTTCTTCCTAGTTGGAGTTTAGGGAGTGAACTTGCAGAGACATCGTATCACCCTGTTGTGGGATAACATTTTCAAGTCCCTAAGGTGAAGAACCCAAAGCTTGGGTTGGAAGGGTTAAGAGCATGGGTGGCTCAGAAGTTCTTTTTAAAGATAGACTTCACGTACTTAAACCCTAGAGTTGGCCTATGTTTGTAAATCGGATTGTGGTTTCTTATAATGTGTTGATTTGAAATTTGTTGTCATGCTTTTCTATCCCACGTTTGTTATTGTTAGGGAATTAGTAATTCACTTCCGCATGTGCATTAAAATGAATGGGTCGGCGACGAGTTCTAGGACGTCGCAAATTTTATCGACCACTAAGAGATGGGCGGTTCGAGGCGTGACACTTATAATCGGGACCCTTGTGTTTATTAAGATGAAAGTGGTGGTGTTCCAATTGATTGAGTTTGATTACTGCATATGGTTGTGTATTTGAACTGTGCTGACTTGCAGGGAGGATCTGAGACAAGGTGAGTCTCTGTTGTTGAGTGATTGTGTGGCTAGGTGTATTTCTTTCATAGTCAGAGTTTAGAGGGTGGACTTGTTGAGACGTTGTCTCACCCTGTCGTGGGCTCAATCTTTTCAGGTCCTTAGATAGCAGTTCCTCCGGAACGTTTTGGTCAGCTGTGGGCTATTACTAAGCAGACGTCTCTATCCCTAGTAGTCATTAGGTCTATGAGTTGGTCATGACCATCGTTTGGGTCGATAAGGGCCTACCTAAGAGGGTACCTTATCGATTTAGGGCATGCTTCCACCATGGACTCAATGGATACAGAGTTGGTCCCCTCCAGGGCTTTGAGATCCCCGCTGTGGTAGTTGACGCCGCTTTTGGCGAGGGTGCAGTTGACCCTCTTGATGGTGCTATGGAGGACCTGGCGCCCCTAAAGCCTATGGAGTTTGAAGGATCGATGAATGTATCCGACTAGTGGGTCGTAGGACAATTTCCTTTTTTAGGGCCAACCTTTTTGGTAGACAGACTAGTTTTGTATATAAACCTAGTTTATTTATAAAAGTGTGTTTTGGTTGTAAATTTGCTTTCTTGCTTTTCTATCCCATGCCATTTGCTGTTAGGAGTTTTGTTTATTCGCTTCCGCATGTGCAAGAAAATGAATGGGTCGGTGATGCGTCCTGGGACCTCGCAATTTAATCGACCATGGGATGTGTGCACACTCGAGGTTCAAGTCGTGACAGTGCATGTCAATTAAATTCATCAATATTTATAAGAAAAGGGTTTTGGTTTGGACAATGGGTTTACACCCATTTTATACAAGTCGAAATATGACATGGTGAAGTACGGAAAAGGGGAGGATAGGAGGTGGTGTCTCTACTCATTATGTGGTGAGGTCTATCATGGTGGATATTTAGACTATGGTGAAGTTTTAAATGTAAATTTGAGTTCTTTGCCCTTCACAACTTGGAGGTTTGTGACCAAGGGTTAAAACTAAGGAGCCAAACAAGATTGCGAGTTGTGGCAATTCAAATTGTGACATTGGTGAAGGTTTCACTTCCAAGTTCGCATCTTTGTACATTGAAAATGCTACATTCTTCAATATTGTAGAAAATTCTTTTAGTGAGAGAGCTCAAAAGTAGATTTTGCCAACATGAAGGACGTTGCTAGTTCTTTTACGATGGAGAAATCGAAAATTTCCAAGAGAAGACCAAAGTTTCAAAAAGAAGGAATTACTCAAAATTCAATTATATTAACTAAAGTCCTACTTGTGATAGGCATGACGATTGGGCTGGGAGGTTTCTGCATATCTCCTGAAAACAAGTAGTGACTCGAAGCAACTGTTCATACAATTTGGATTGATTGATTTGTATTGCAAGCGCAGTCACAGAAGATATGGAAGACATGTATTTTATGGTTCATCAAAAAGAAATGTTATTTTGGACGGCTCTAGTGTTGAGTTATATCTCAAAAAGGAGACTTGAGCAGGCCTTGAGGTCAATTGTGTGGATGCAGCAAGAAGGTTGTAGGTCCAATAGTATTACAGTTGTCACTGTTTTGCCGGTTTATGCCTCGATGAAGGACTTAAAACATGGGAAAGAGATTCATGCTTATACTACGAAGAATGGATTTGTCGATAAGTCTGTGGTTGCTTCCTTGATTGTGACATACTCGAAATACATAATGTTAAATTATTCACTCAAGTTATTTAAAGATATGCCTCAGAGAAATGTGACCTCCTAGACAGCAATGATTGACTCGTGCAGAGAATGGATTTCTCTATAAGACTTAAGACATATTTAGCGCTATGCATTTTTGAAGCATAGGCCGGACTCTGTTGCGCTAGCAAGGCTTTTGAATGTTTGTGCTCAACTTAGGGATTTGAAAAATCGAGAAGGAGATCCATGGATAGGTTATAAAATAAAATAAAATAAAAATTAGACAATCCCTTTCGTTTCTTCAGAAATAATGAAAGTGTATGGAAGTTGCTAGTTAGCTCTTACTACAAAAACCATATTTATTTCAATCCCTATCTAAGGTTCGGGACTTGGACTGCCATCATTGAGGCATATGAAATTAGTCACATATATTAGATGCAGTGCGATGAAATCATTTTGGTGAGCGTCATCTCAACTTGTACTTATTTGGTTGCCCTTGAACGAGGAAAATGGGTTCATATGAAAATTAGGAGGATTTGTCTTGAGATTGATGTTATTTTGGGTATGCCCCTAACAGACATGTACATGAAGTGTGGTTGTGTTTAAAATGCATTTGATGTTTTCTAGTTAAGGGAGGACAAAGATTTCTTCACATGGAACTTTATGATTATTGGGTTGGCAATGAATGGCTTGATAGGGAGGTAACAAAACATCTTCCTAGTGATGAAAAATTGTGGAGTAATACCAAATGGCAAAACCTTTATTGGAGTTCTTGGAGCATGTAGACATATGGGCTTAGTAAACAAGGAATGCTCTGACTTTGATTTCGTGATACAAGAACACAAGATACAACCTAATTTCAAGCATTATGATGAAAGGTGGACATTTTGGGGCGTACTAATAAGCTTAAAGAAGCAGAGTAGCTTATCAAGGGAGTGCCTATTGCATCGGATATTTCTACTTTAGGAGCCTGTGGAATTGCAGAAGTACCCTCGAAGCAACTACAATTCTGATGTTTCCTTATCTATCTCTAGTTTAAGCTAATATAAGGGAAAAAGTCTACGGATGTTAAGTTGGCTACTGAGTTGTGCTCAAGCGAATATAGTCGAGGTTCAATTGGAAATGATCAAAAAGTTTCCAATCTTGAAGATTTTACTGAGCTAGCAATGGAGTAAATGAAGTTTGCGAAAGCCGACCTAATGCTAGTGCAACATATGCTCGCCACTCAAGAGAGAAGGTTGACGGGTCAAAAGAAGAAGAAAAGAAGAGAAGAAGAATGAGGAGAAGAGGCTAGGCGCAAATACCCTCACTTCTTTGGTAATTAATATATGTCTAAATTTTGGGGACAAAATTTTTAAAGGAGGGGAGAATGTAAAATATGGGTTTTGACCCAGTAAAAAAAAAAAAGAAGGAGAGAGACCAAGAGTCTTCAGGAGAGAGAGGAAGAAAAAGAAGAGAGATAGAAGGAAAGAAAAGAAATAAAGAAAAAGAAAAAGGAGGAAATAAAAAAGGGAAGAAGGGTTTCGTGTGTTCTCACCATGGGAGCCTCACCAAGTCACTTCAACAACATAACGGAATGCGCAGTAAACACTCATGCTCTGTTTGTTCAATTGTAGTAATTTTGGACTTAAGGCTCGGAATTATGGAAAAATCGAATGGTAAAGTATGAATTTTGATTCGTTAAGCCGCGTATTTTTATAAAAATGATAGTTTATGGTATTATGGAGCCATAAGATTTTACGGATTGTGATTTGAGCTTATAGTTTGTCACACCCCGATCCTTGAACACGTGCCCATCTTTTGATGGTTGATGAAATTTGCGACGTCTCAAGACGCGTCGCCGACCCATTCATTTTAATGCACATGTGGAAGCGAATTAAACACCCCTGACAACAAACATCATGGGATAGGGAAGCAAGACAATCACATTAAACCAAACACATTTATACACAAGCTGAGTCATATACAAAATTCTACTAAAAGACCTATATACAGAAGTCTAGATCAAAAAGGAGTTACGGAAATTCTAAACTCCAGGCTCTCCAGTCCTCAACTCCGAATCCTCCACGGCACCATCAGGGGTGTCGATATCCAGAGGGTGCCTTAAGGCAGTCTACAAACTCTTCCAAAAGGCAGCTGTGAATCTTGGGTCTCTATCAGATGTGATCATCACCAGCACTCCATGCAGACGAACAATCTGACACACATACAACTCTGCATGCTTGTCCAATCAAGGTTCTTTCGTACTGCGATAAAGTGAGCCGACTTCGTCAATCTGTCGACCACTATCCAAATGGAATCATTACCTCTCTGACTCCTTGGTAAGCCCATCACAAAATCCATTGTAATGTGTTCCCATTTCCACTCGGGAATCTTGAGAGGTTGCAAAAGTCCTCCTGACTTACAATGATGTGCCTTCACTTGCTGACACTTTAGGCACTTTGCAACATGCTTGGTGATATCCGCCTTCATACCAGACCACCAATAGTGTTGACGTAGATTCTGATACATATTTGTACTGCCAGGATGAATCAGAATCGCTATAATGAGCTTCTGATAATATCTCCTCTTTAAGCTCTACATTGTCAGGTACACACAATCGTCCTTAGAACCTCGGTGTTTCATCTTCAGGTATCTAAAATCAGCCTTTCTCTTTTCATTATCCTCTTGCAGGATCTTCTAAACATCCCCGTCTGTCGGTTGAAGCATCTTGAGGGTGGCCATAAGATTTGCAAGGTGACCTACCTCAAACTTGAAAACCAAATCTCGAACTCTCTCGAGGAAACTCCATTCCTTAACCATCATATGTGCAATTGAAAACTTCCGACTCAGTGCATATGCAACTTTATTCGCCTTTCCTGGGTGATACAGAATATCACAATCATAGTCCTTTAGGAGTTTCATCCAGCGACGCAGTCTCATATTCAACTCCTTCTGAGAGAATAGGTACTTGAGACTTTGATGGTTTGTGAAGATTTGGAATCTTTCTCCGCACAAATAATGTCTCCAAATCTTTAGAGTGAATATGATTGCTGCGATTTCCAAGTCATGTGTCGGGTAGTTCGGCTCATGAGGTCTCAACTGACAGGACGCATATGCAACAACTTTGCTATACTGCATTAACACGTAACCCAATCCTCTAAACAACGTGTCACTATAGATTTGATATCCTCCAGAACCAGATGGTATGGTTAACACTGGTGCGGTAGTCAGCTTCTGCGTATGCTCTTGGAAACAACACTCGCACTTATCTATTCACATTAACTTCTTTTTCTTCTTCAGTAGTCGAGTCAACAGTGACGCTAACGCTGAAAACCCTTCCACAAACCTTCTGTAATACCTGGCTAAACCTAAGAAACTTCTGATCTCTATCACTGTTGTTAGTCTTGGCCAATTAATGACTGCTTCGATCTTGGTCGAGTCCATGGAGATTCTTTCGCCTGAAATCACGTGACCTAGCAAAGTTACACGAGTCAACCAAAACTCGTACTTGTTAAACTTAGCATACATTCCATGATTTTGTAGTGTCTAAAGTACCATCCTCAAATGTCTTTCATGTTCCTATGAACTTCTTGAGTACACCAGGATATCGTCGATGTACATGATCACAAACAAATCCAGATACTCTTTAAATACTCGATTCATAAGATCCATGAAAGCAGCTGGAGCGTTCGTCAAACCAAACGGCATTACAATGAACTCATAATAGCCGTATCGAGTACAAACCAAACAGCATTACAATGAACTCATAATAGTCGTATCGAGTACGAAACGCTGACTTCGATATGTCTTCCTTTCTAATTCTCAGCTGATGATACCCTGTCCTCAAGTCGATTTTAAAAAATATCGATGCCCCTTGTAGCTGGTCAAACAAGTCATTGATTCTCAGCAATGGATACTTATTCTTGATCGTCACCTGATTGAGTTGGCAATAGTCTATGCACAGGCGCAACGAACCATCTTTCTTCTTCACGAACAGAACTGGTGCTCCCCAAGGTGAAGCACTAGGACGTATGAATCCCTTATCTAACAACTCTTGCATCTGCACCTTCAATTCTTTCAACTCAGACAACGCTATCTGGTAAGGAGCCTTAGAGATTGGCTCTGTCCCGAGGACTAACTCAATCATGAACTCAATCTCTCTCTCTGGCGACAAACCTGGCAATTCCTTTGGAAATACATATGGAAATTCTTGTATCATTGTGATGTCTTCAATCTTCAGCTTCTCAACTATCATATCCACAACAGTTGCCAAATAACCTTGGCAACCCCCGTCTAACAAATGAGTTGCCTCAAGCAACAAGATTAAGGTAATCAAGGGTCCTGCTCAACTCCCAATAAACTCGAAACTTTCACCCGCTAACGGGTTAAATTGAATTGCTTTATGATAGTAGTCCATCTTAGCCAGTCCATGCCAATTATCACATCAAAATCATACATGACTAGGACTATCAAATCTATACTCCCCTCTCGCTCACCAATCACTAACTTGCAACCAGGACAACCCACTGTAGCAACACCTTATCCTTTAAAAGTGTAGATATGCTAACCACTTACTTCAACAACTCAAGAATCAATCCTACCAACTTAACAAATTGCTTAGCTATAAATGAATGAGTTGCATCAGGATCAAATAAAAGCATAAGCAGCATGGTCGTTCAACGAAACAATACCTGTAATCACATCAGGCGAGTCCTCAGCCTGTCCTCTAGTGATATCATACATTTTTCCTTGAGCTAGAGGCTTGTTCAGTCCATCCTTCAGTGCATTCAGGGGTGCGTATCCTCGATTATGACCCATCGGTGGCGGTAGCGGTAGTCCCATCAATCTTCTAGGACAATTTCTAGCTATGTGACCCTACTGGCCACATTCATAACAAGCACTCGGCCTAGATTGGCATGGGGTTGATTCATGTTGTCTTCTGCAGAAAAGACACACGCCATTCGGTCTCGGCGCTGACTTTACTATCTCACCCTTCTTGTTGGGCGGAACAAAATACCTTCCTCCAATCATAGGTTTCTTCCCAAACCTATTTCC
This sequence comes from Eucalyptus viminalis, assembly GCA_014182385.1. Taxonomy (NCBI): domain Eukaryota; kingdom Viridiplantae; phylum Streptophyta; class Magnoliopsida; order Myrtales; family Myrtaceae; genus Eucalyptus; species Eucalyptus viminalis. The sequence goes on from CM024531.1 coordinate 7,839,184, forward strand.
GTCCTTATTTGAGCTTAACCTTGATCCAAATGAGGCAACTTGTTCATTTTGGTCTCTCTCTATCAATTGGGCCCGTTCATACAGGTCATTGTAGTCCTTCAAATTGAATGGCACCAGCGGACTCCTCAATTCTAGTTTAAGTCCATCTCTGAACCTTCTAGCTTGGTCTACTGGATCCTCGATCGGTCTGGGGGCATACTGCGACAGTTCCGCAAACTTCGCTTTGTACTGATCTACCGTCAGTGTACCTTGGCAAAAGCGCTAGAATTTCGCCATCTTTAGTTCTCTAGCATTGCCGGAAAAGTACTTGCCATTGAACACTCCAACGAACGCGTTCCACTCTAGAACTACACTTTTTGGGAACACTACTCCTCTGGTGGATCTCCACCAAGTACTTGAGTTACTCAGCAGCTGGTATACTGCAAGGTTAACCTTCTCCTCCTCAATGCACCTTAACAATGCAAAGGCCTTCTCCAAGTCTTGTATCCAGAGTGTTGCAACTTTGGGGTCTCTTGTGCCAGTGAACCTCAGCAGGTTCAACTTCAGAAACTGCTAGATGAGCTTATGCATCGGTCTCTCTCTCTCCACAACTATGTTCCCAAGTGGAACTTCGGCAAGTGTAGCAGCAAGTGCGGCAACGGCTGCAGCAACAGCGGTGGCAGTAGCAGCAACATCAGCAGCAGCATTGGTGGCAGTAGTGGTGACTACGGTAGCGGCGGCTAAAGCGGTCATTGAAGTAGTGGCGACGGTAGCTTGATTCTGGGCCTACTGCCCTACCACATTCCCGAGAGTCTCTAGTGCCTACATGATCTCGTCGAACCTTGGATCACTAGGGGCTGCTACCCCAGCACCAATTGGAGGCGGTGTTACTCCACTAGTGCTAGCTTGAGCTAGCGATCTACCACAACCCTCTCGGGTACCGACCCTAGTCGACGTCCTACCCTGAGTTGCAAGTCCAATGGTTCTCTTCCTAGGAGTGCAAGTTCTTTACTGAAACCTGCCTTCCAATTCCACACATAATTAGAAGCTGAGCGATCCCCACAAAACAATATACCAATTAGCTATCAATCATATGCATCAGCATCAAATAAAGGTCATTCTTACTAACTATCCCATGAACCCTTAGACCTTATCACTCCAACTATTGACTAGCTCTAATACCACTCCGGGTAGGGATGTCACGCCCTAATCCTCGAGCATGTGCCCATCCCTCGGTGGTCGATGAAATTTGCAACGTCTTAGGACGCGTTGCCAACCCATTCATTTTAATGCACATACAAAACCGAATTAAACACTCCTAACAACAAACAACATGGGATAGGGAAGTAGGACAATCACATTAAACCAAACACATTTATACACAAGCTGAGTCATATACAAAAGTCTACTAAAAGATCTATATACAAAAGTCTAGATCAAAAAAGGGTTACAGAGATTCTAAACTCCAGGCTCTCAAGTCCTCGGCTCCGGATCCTCCACGGCACCATCAGGGGTGCCGATATCCAGAGGGTGCCCTATCTCCCATTCCCTTGTCCTGACAAAAGGCCTGTCAAAACCACCTATAGGACCCTCTCGACTCCCATCGGGCTTATGAAGGTACCACACTTTGAAACGATGAGGTACCAGGTGAGGTAGACCCTCATCGACCCAAACGGTGGACTCCAAAAGCTCACGGGTGAGGTCAGTCCCAGAAACTAGGAAATAGGAATGCTGGAAGTCTACCTCCCTCGGAACCCCATATCATACATGATGCTGCTCCATCTAAGGACCTGAAAAGAGATGAGTCCACGACGGGGTAAGACAATGTCTCAGCAAGTTCACCCTCTAAACTCCGATTAGGAAGGAAATACGCCAAGGGCGTCCTAACCACACAGTCACACAATCACAAAGATTTACCTCATCTTAGATCCTTCCTACATGTCAGTATAGTTCATATCACAGACATAAATAGTATTCATGCTCAAACAATTGAGATGCCATCACTTTCATCTCAATAAATACAAGAGTTCCTGATTATAGGGCCAAATCGTTATGAAATGTCCCATTCCGTGCCACAATTTTGTCCCACAATCTAGCGCGTCAATTTCACTCAACATGCATTCCAATTGTTAATCACGGCCACACATGGGCACAATTTACTTGAAGTTTGGCAATCTTCTGGTGTAGCTAGGTGTCGTCTCGCCCCATTGAGAATGTCAACGTCACTACGTCGACGGTATTCCATAAAGGAGCATCAGTCCAGCCTCTACTATGACTGGCATCCATTGGTAGGGCATTCCATATAGGGGCACATCTAGCTCAACAGCTCGGGATGGGTTCTCTTAACCAACACACAACCATTCAATCTCGTTCTAGGACACCGTGCATTGCACTCAAATGCCTCAATTAAAATAGTGATCCTGACCTATTTTCTTTGTACTAAAAATACATGGTAAAATAATCAGTGTAGGTACACGGTCAATTTACATCAGAAAAATTGATACTCTTCCTTTTCAAATCCCACTTTGGATATCGTATTTAAAACCATTTTCGATGTCTAAACCGAACACCCGATAATTTCTAAATAATTACAAAAATCTCCAAATTTTGAATTAAATACTCAAAATTATAATCATGACTCAATTTACACAATCTAACACTCAATTGTATAAACTAAACACACCATTATAGTCAGCACGAAATTCCGATCACCAACTATCCTGATATAAAATCGAAAAATATTAAATAATTAAATAAATACCAAATTTAATTAAATAATGCATAATAAATACCAAAAATACCAACAAGGGGCTGGAAATTCATAATTAGCTACCCGAACGGGCCGGGAAAATTTCCAAACCTATCTAGATAAATTGTACAACTATTTTAGTCCATAATCTATCCGTTCTTATCACCTAACATGCACAAATGGATATTTAAATCACTAATCCATTCTACCTAACCACCTAAACCATACTTAACCTAAACTAATCATCCCTTAAGCATCATTAACTCACTAAACAAAGTTTAGCAAGTAAACTCATCTGTTTAGCGTTCCAATGAGTTCACGGCGACGACAACACAAAGGCAGGTGATAAACAACCTTGCAGTGACACCAAGCGGGGTCTAGAAGGGCTCGAAAAAGCCACATGAAGTCTCAGCTGGGGTGAGATCTTCGACTTCTGCTCTTGGCCAAAGGAGGGCTGCTCGAGGTTGGAAAGGTGGGCTGAGGTGGACCGATGGCTGTAGCGGGTGAGCAAGGGTGACGGCAGGACTTTCGGTGACTTGGACAGCCACGTATGGCGGCTGGCGAAGCTTCTAGGCGGCCTCAACAGCTTGCTAGGCGCGAACAAGCGTGGGATGAGTACGTGGGATGCACGGAGTAGCGCGCGAGCGCAGGGTAGCGTAAGGTTCGGGGGGGTGAGCGAAGGAGCTTCAATGGCCTCGGCGAGTGTGCAACGCCAAGGGGGAAGGGAGAGCTGGTTTCTCTGCAATTTTGAGCTTTCAAAACTCTCTATAATGGAGAAGGGAGGGAAGTAGAGGAAGAATAAGCTAGCTAGAGATGGAGGGGCCCAAAAATGCCTCAAAGTCCCCCAAAATATCCACATTACTTGTTGCCAAGGTCCCACCATTTCAGCCTCATCCTCAGCCACCATTTCCTCTTCAATCTTCCTCAACAAGCTTCACTTTGGTGCCCAAAAGTTGCACACCCCTTGGTCCTACGAATTTTGTGCAATCCCCCTTCAATTCCATTCAATCTCTCTCCAATTGGACCTAAATTGGAGTCCATAAATCCAACCAAGATGCCCACATTTGAATTCACATTTTTCCTCATCAATTTATCCAACTTGAATTCCAAAACCTGACCAAAAACACTCCTTTGATTTTCCCGATCAAAAACGATCCCTACTTTAAATTTTTGCCAAAAATCTTGATTTGTAGAAAAATCTTCGGAATGTGAGTCAACAGTCCTAAAATGAATTGCGACACAATAGAACTTTCAATTTCTGAAATTGGGTTCAAATTCATGGTTAATTTTAATTTGGCGCGATTTTAGCGTGACCTAACCAACCAGGTAGGTTTTAGGAATTTTTAATGCAATTAACTTGTGGTCGATTATTTTCGAGCCACATTGTACATCTTCGACACATTGGCGACTCTCGGTTGTTGTGAAAATCTCAATGTTTCAAATACGGGTACGTGGTACATAAATAATAGAAAAATTGGTCTAGTGTCATTCAATAGAAATTTTGCAAGTAGGTGGAATCACCTACACACTAATCACATACTTCTATCAAATTGACCTATCTCCGGTCTCTGATCAATTTTGACGTTGCCGTAATGACCTTTGCAATCTCGAATTCTTAAGTCTATTTCGTTTAGATTCCTTAACGACTTCACCTGATATGGTAGTTATCTCGTGAGTGACCAACTCAGAGAAAAGAATTATAGGCGCATTGATGAAAAGCCCAACTTATTCAATTAAAAACAAAATCTGAAATTCAGGATGTCACATGGTTTGCCCAAAGCAAAATTTTGAAGTTTCTCGCGCGTAATGAACAATGCGCGTGCAGGACTTTGGGGCCTTAATTTGTTGGTTTTTGCTTGATTTTGGGTCAACTAAATCGAGGTTCTTGTACTATATTGGAAGGACTTTCCATTGACTATCAGTACATTTGAAATAGGGTTCGAAGGAGAAAATTATGACATGAGAAAGTTTCGTACTCAAGTTCTGCGCTCAAGTTTCATGCTATGGATAGCTTCGAGTAATTGCTTTGGGTGAGCAATTCATAAGTGCGTGGGAGTCGTTTTGTAAGCACTCATGCTTAGTTTAGTCAAGTCACAGTTGAGGTAGAGTTTTACTCAATCTTAACATTATTTCTTGTTTATTTGATAGGACTGTGAGTTTGACAATTCAAGTAACACTTGTTATTTGATTGTAAGTAATTTGAGGTGAGTGGTGCTATCTTTTCTAAGAATTTATAAGCTCGTGTTTTCAAAATAAAATAATTTGATATTTTATGAGCTATGAATAAGCATATTTGTTGCATAAAATTTGGATTAGACATTTACTACATTTTGGTATTTGAGAATAGTGTGAGAACTTTTTGGTGAAAATATATATTATGTTTGATTAACGCAATTGAGAAATATTACATATTTTGGGTTTGTGAAACCTTTTACAAAAAGCTCGAGTTTAAGTTGGTTTATGGAATGTTATATAGATATCGATTTGTGATAAGCTTTTTGGCATGCATTTGATTTGATTCGGTTTATAAAAACAATTTATGAGGTGAGTTCTGTGACATCCTGAATTTCAAGTTCCGTTTTTAAACGAATAAGTAAGGCTTTTCATCGACGCAACTATAGTTCTTTTCTCTAAGTTAGCCACTCATGGGATAACTAGCCTATTAGGTGAAGCCATTAAGAAATCTAAATGTAATAAGCTTGAGGATTTGACCAAGAATCGACTATTCGACCATGCTTACGACACCGTCAAAATTGATCAGAGACCGGGGATAGGTCGATTCGATAGATGTATGTGGTTAGTGTGTGGGTGATTTCACCTAATTGCAAAAATTTTGTCGAATGGCACTAAATCGATTTTTCTGTCATTTTCGTACCTTGTGTTCATATTTGAAATCTAAAGATTTTCACGACAAACGAGAGTCGTCAATGTGACGAAGATGCACAATGTGGCTCGAAAATAATCTAGGTCAATTGCACTAAAAATTCCTAAAAACTACCCGGTAGGTTAGGTCACGCTAAAATCGCACCAGATTAAAATTAACCGTGAAATTTAATCTGATTAAGTTCTGTCATGTCACGATTCATTTTAGGAATGTCGACTCATCCTTTGAAGAATTTTCGGTGAGCTCGGGATTTTTACAAAAATTCAATTCGGACGATTCGGAAATAAAAGGAAATTCATATGGGCCAAATTGAAGGGATTTTAGGCCTCTTTAGTAAGCTATTTAGTGAAGGGAACTTGTAGAAATTGTGTGGGCTTTCTCCTAAGCAAAATTGGACATCAATTGGAGAGATTTGTTAAGAAATCGAATTTCGGATAAATCGAAAAAAGAATTAAATTCGGATGGGTGAAGGAAAGGGCTATTTTTACTGTCTAAAGTTGATTATTTGGGGGATTTATCTTGCTAGAAAGTAATTGGGGACTAAGGAATATGCCTGAAGACTAGGGGGACCAAGCTTTAATTGAATGGGATATTTTTGTTGACTTTTACTCCTTATCTCTCCCTCTCTTGCATGTCTCTCTCTCTCTCTCCCTCATCCGTTCCCCCTTTCTCCCTTCTTCAAGCGTCTGCTTCCCGACCCCTTATGTTTTCTACTTTTCCTTTCATTTCTCCTCCATTGGACCGAGCTGTTCTACCTTCGAAGTGGCCGCCCATCATTTTTCCTTGCCCCTCCCCATGTTGGCACAAATCCAACAATTTCCCCCTTCGAAGACCACCCTCCACCGAAGTCAACACCACCGGTTTGGGAATTTTCCGGCTCGTTTAGGTGGTTAATTTAGCAATTATGGCCTAAGTTAGTATTTTTGGTATTTAAATTGAATTATTTAATTAATTTTGGTAACTATTTAATTATTTATTATTTTTGGGAAATTAGATTGGGGTAGCCGATGACCGGAATTTTGTGCGGATTGCAATAGTGTGTTCGGTTTATGGAATTGGATGTTAATTTGTACAGATTGAGTGTTGATTGGAAATTTGGTCGATTATTTCAAAATTTATGAATTTCGATATTTATTCAGAAAATCCCGGATGTCAGGTTTTAACACCGAAAATGGTTTTATATACTTTATAAAACAGTGAGATTTTAAAAAGAATGTTATGATTTTTTTGGGTTTGATCTAACCGTGTACCCATACATGATTATTTTCACCGGGTATATTTAATACAAAGAAAATAGGCTAGGATCACTATTTTAATTGAAGCATTTGAGTGCAATGCACGGTGTCCTAGGCCGAGATTGAATGGTCGTATGTTGGTTAAAAGAACCCGTCCCAAGCGTTTACGCCGGACATTATCCTATATGGGATTTGGGCCGCAGTAGATTCTAGACCGATACTCCTTCACGAAAGCCGTCTTTGAGAGACATAGCTGTGCTCAATGAGGTGAGACGATACCTGGCTACGCTAGTAGACCGCTGAACTTAGGAGTAGGCTGTGCCCTAGAGGGGCGTAATTGACAATTAGAACGCATGATTGATTGAGTTAGATGCACCTGATTATGAGACAAAACTGTATGGCATGGTATGTGACGTGTCATAACGGTTTGACCTTATAATCGGGACTCCTATGATTAATTGAGTTGATAAGGTGTTTCAATTGTTGCGTGCTGTGATTATATGCATTATGCATATGAATTATGCTGATGTGCAGGAGGGAACCAAGCAGGAGGGAACTAAGGCGAAGTAAGTTCTCTGTATTGTGTGGCTAGGCCACCCTCAATAATCGGAGTTTAGGGGGGTGAACTTGCTTAGATAATGTCTCACCTCGTTGTGAGCTTAACTTTTAAGGTCCTTAGATGGTGGTTGTGGAGGACCCGAAGCCTGGAGTCTGTGGAGGTGGAGTCCGAAGAATCGGCGTATGTGTCCGACTAGTATGTTGTAGGATAGCTTCTTTTTTAGAGCAGATCTTTTATAGACTTTTGACTAGACTCGTTTTGTAACTAAACCCAGTTGTTTATAAGAGTGTGGCTTTTGTGAAATGTTGCCCTACTTTTCTATCCCATGTTGTTTGCTGTTAGGGGTGTATTGTTTTGCTTCTGCATGTGCTTAAACGAATTGGGTCGGCGATGCATCCTGAGAACGTCGCTTTTGTATCGACCACAGAGGGATGTGCGCGTGCTCAATGATCGAGGCATGACAAGGTTCTAAAATGATTTGAGAAATATTTTACGAAAAGTATTTGTGGCAAATGAGTTGAGTTGCAAAAAGTTATGTGGTTGATTTATGAAATGTATTGTGACATATGAAATAATTTATGGATTTGGCTTTGTGAATTGTGAATGATATTGTTTCGGATTTGTATTGATGCTCAATATCGCTGTGAGCCCGGTGGGGGGCTTGTGGTTATGCGCATACTAATCTAGGATTCCTTATGGAGCGAGACACTGGTTAATAATGAGTGGAGACCTTGCCAAGAGGGGAATTTTGGTCGCTTTGTCACTAGGCGTTATGTTGTGACCATTGTTTGATATTGAGCAACAAATTGGTCAATGGAGTAGATCATTGATATGTGATATAGGTTAACGGAGTGGACCATTGACATGTGATTTGAGCTTAATTGATAGAATGGACTATCGACGTGTGATTTGAGATTAGTCGTTAGAATGAACCATTGACGTGTGATTACATAGATCTTTGATGTGTGGCATGAGATTAACTAATGGAAAAATGGACCATTGGCGTGTGAATTAATGAGATTGATTAATGGATTTGACCATTGATGTTTGTTATGATATTATTGTGAAATGAATATTTTTACTATAACTATGTCAAAGCAAATGTAACTTATTATCTTATTTTATGTTTGTTATATTATAGATTTGAGTTAAAAAAAAAGTTGTGGTTTGGTTTATAAATATGCATAGTGGGTGCTCGATCTATTTAGAAAAGATGCACCACTCACTGAGCCGTGGTTGCTTACTCTTCTATTTTTCCAATCTTTTTCAAGTTCCTCAACTAATAATGAGTAGTATGAGAGTGATATCAAAGATGGGACTTTTAGGAGTTGGATTTTGAAAACTTTGAGACTGCATCCTTAGAGTGGAAGGATGACCATGTCATCCCCCATTCATAATGGTTTCAGGGTGTGACATTTCCAATATGGGAAAAAGGGGGAAGAGGAGGATTCACATCAGAGCATTTCGGCCATGATTTGTCGTATTGAGTGGTGGTGGGTTTTTGTCTTTAGGGGGCCAGCTGTTCCTCCCCCTGTTAGGCCAAACACCACCCTCCCCTCCCCTTCCTCATCCCTCCATCATTGTATTTGTCTCCCATCGCAATGAAAGATGGTTCGTATTCATTTATATATATTTAAGCAATTTTAATAAATAATTTTTAAATTACTAATTCACTTGCGATCAACGACGTAAAAAACCAATTTCTCTGTCAAACATTACAGTACTTTCGAATTGGGGATCACATTGAAAGTTCTCGTGCGGGAGTAATTGCTGCAAATTATAATTTTGGTTCTCTCAATTATCTTAAGTTTTTGTGTACAAAAATCATTATGCGAGCACTTGGCCTTGAAATATAAGCTAAGTTGACCCAAAATCACTCCATTGAATCGAACGTCAAATCTATGAGTCTGAATTGAAATTTGCAAGAGAAATTTCAACACCACTTATGTACTAAGATACTCTGTAATAAGACAAAAGATGCAAGCAAATTAAGAGACTTTTAGAATTTAAAAAAAAAAAAAAAAAGCCAAGAGCAAAGTAATGCCTTAGAGAGAAATGCTTGGAAGACCCAACTTGCACATGGACCGGGCTCAACGTTCGAAGAAGGCATGAGAAGAAAGAAGATTCAAGGTAATTGATCTTCACTCATAAAGAGCATGGCCGAAGATGTTTCCATAAGTTTATTATTTTGAAGGCCAAGGTTTAACATAAACTTACGCCATGGAGATTGATGAATTATGCTAACCTTTGACTATTCATATAACTTCGTATGTTGATGTGACCCACCACTCATACAAATATCTTAAGTTGATTTAATGAAACATAATATTAACCATGTTCCACCCAAAGATTTATTCTTTGAATGGAAAAAACAGTAGATGCTATACACATAGATTTTAGTGTTGATTCTTTGAAACAAAATTTTTCGATAGATTAATTTATCAATGACTTTTGCTGAACGAGTTAAGCTAGTCCTAACTTCCAATTCTTCATGGATAATAAAAGTTGTGCACATGGGAAGATGGAAAAGATAATTGTAGAGGTTAATGGCACTTGCTTCATTGTCTTCTTTTTTTTCTTTTTTTTTTTTTTTTTGGTTCTTCTTTATTTGAAGCTGTGTGCTTGATAGATCAGATTAGTCATCTTCTTAATTCAATTGATGTACAATTGCACCAAGAAATATTGAGAAAAGATATTAGAAACAAGCCTTCATAAAAGAAATGACATTTCAAGTTGTCTTGATGACATCTTTATTAACTAAACTTACAAAGCTAGTTTATAGAGACAACTCCTCAAACAATTTCATTGTCCACAAAATTTGATGGCCTTACCCTTTGGCTTCTTTGTCCACTCAGCTGCTCTTCTCTCTAGCACTCCTATGCCTCGCATGAGCCATTTGGGCCTTCCCATTTCAAATGCAATGTATGCTATCGAAATCCCAATTACAATTCCCGATGCATAACCTATCCACATTGTTTTTTGTTTGAACCAGCTCTCATGCTCTTCTTGGTTGAAAGTTGATGGAGGACGATGGCAGAGGAGTTTGTGCATCACCAGGGCATGCTTTTGGCAATGGAGTTCCACAAAGACCTGGATTCCCATTAAACGAGTGGCTTGAGAATGTGCTCAATTGTTTATCTTGCGGAATTCGACCGGTCAGTTGGTTCTTCGAGAGGTTTAAGCACCCAAGGGATGCCAAATCTCCCAATTTTCTAGGAATTACTCCATTAAGCTTGTTCTAAGATAGATCAAGCCATCCAAGATTTGTCAAGTTCCCTAGAGTCAGAGGGATGGAACCTGTGAGATTGTTATGAGAAAGGTTGAGCCCTATAAGAGAGTGAAGCTGTCCAATAGATTCTGGGATATTCCCTTGGAAAGAGTTGTGTGACAAGTCAATAAGTGTGAGGAAGGTGAAGATCTTCACTAGCCAAATCTCTTGCCCTTTCATGGTCAAGGTCATAGAATTTTCATATGATATCGATTGGCTACCTTGTCCCCAAATATCCTGTGTCATATATAATGATTTGTCTTGGCCACTTTCACCATTCATCATGGCTTTAAGGCTCATTATCAAGTTGGTTGGCAAAGGACCACTAAAGTTGTTGTTGGAGAGGTCCAAAATGTGTAACTTAGGAAAGAGGTGACCTCCCGTGGGTATATTCAAAAGGCCCTTCAAATTGTTGGACCTTAAAACAAGAACTTTTAGCTCTGGGAGTGTTCCCAACCATCTTGGAAATGTATCCTCTATTTGATTGTCACTAAGATCTAGAACTTCCAGGTATCTACATTTAACAAGCGATCGAGGCAATGTGCCTTCAAATCGATTTTGACTTAAGTCAAGAGTCATCAAGCCACTTCTCGAAGAAAACGATTGAGGAATTAAGCCCTCAAGGTAATTCATTCGCAAGTTCAAAATTGACAAATTGGTGCCAAAATTTGTTAAACATCGAGGCAAGCTACCTGTTAAAGTGTTGTTGGACAAGTCAATGGTCTCGAGCTTGGTGAAATTGCATATCAAAGAGGGGATCTTTCCTGTCATCTTGTTAGATGCAATGGAATAATAGAATGTGACAGGAGATGGAATTGGAAATGGCCCTCCAAACTTGTTGTTGGACAAATCTAGTATATACAATGAGGTGTTTGAGAAAATTTTTGTGGGCCACCATCCAATGAAATTGTTGTTGGAAATGGATAAACTTTCAAGAGTAGGGAAGGAGAGTCCAAATGCAGTAAAGTTGATCTTACCATGAAATTTGTTGGATTGCAAATCAAGGCCAAACAAGTATGGTGCTTCTAGCCAATGTGGAAAGATATCATTGAACTCATTGTGATCGAGAGTTAGTGATGATAAGTTCACACATCCGACTAGACGTGGTAATGGTCCTTGTAATTTATTGTTGCTCAATTGTAGAACAAGGAGATTGGTCATATTACCAAAACATGATGGTAAATTCCCAGAGAGATTATTTTCATGCAAAAATAAATATTGGAGTGAACTCAATTGGCAAATTGAAAAGGGGATATCATGGGTGAAACCATTGTAGGAGGCATCAAATTGAAAAGTAGAAGGTGGCGGAATGGGGAGTGGTCCATGGAATGAGTTGTTTCCAATGCTAATGACCTACAAGCTCTTCCAATGGAACTGTTGTATACCTCCCTCTAGAAGGTTACTAGAAAGATCCAAGACTTCCAATGTATCATGGCTTATTCCCCATAACCACATTGGGATCTCCCCACTAATCCTATTTAAAGAGAGGTCTAACTCTGTTAATCTTTTCAATGACTTCAAGAAATAGGGAAACTTGGTCAAGTTGTAAGAGAACAACGTCAAAATTTTAAGCTTTGGGAATGTATACTTGAGGGTATCATAGGTTATATTTAGTTCTTGAGAAACGAAAAGCATTTGGAGATTTTTAAGCTTTGTAAATAATTCAAACTCTACAACCCCGCTAAAGCTAGTCCCACCTATCCCCCAAAACTTGGAGTTGTTCGAGATTCCCCATTGACAAGGGAATGTGTCCTGTGAATCTACAATTTTCAAGAAATAAGACTGTTAAATTCTTCATGCTACCAATTGAATTAGGTATTTCTCCTGAAAAGCTTGTATCTAGGATAGACAGAGACTCAAGAGGGCTAGTCCAATTGGATTTGGGAAGAATCCCAGACAAGTTATAATTGTAACTTATATAGAGAGTAGTGAGGCTTGGTAATTGAAACACAGTACCTGGAAATATCCCCCCCAAGGAAGAAAAACTAATGCTTAGATATGTCAAAGAAGAAGACAAATTCGCCAAAGACTTTGGTGAAACCATGGGCATGTCTACTTCATCAAGAACAAGCTTTTTCAATGCCGTTAAATTATGAACAAGCATTGTGAAGATTGAATTCTCCAACCTGAGATAAGACCATGAGTATGTGTTGAAAAACTCATTTGAAGAGAGATCAAGTGACACAAACTTGGAGAGATGAGAGATTTCACTGGGAATGATACCCACAAAGTATGAACTAGAGAGATTTAGATGAGTCAATTTTGCAAATGCACTTAGATTAGGCGAAATGTGTGAGCCAACAAAGTTATTACCAAAAAGATTGAGGCTTCGAAGATGGCGAAGGAGAAAGAGTGAGCTATTGGACTGGAGAGGCCCATGAAGCCAACTGCAAGTAAGATCGAGACCGATGACATTATTGGTGACACTATCACAAGCGACACCATCCCACGAGCAGCAATCCACACTCTTGTTCCATGAGTTTGTCTTTGGATAACATGTGATGTGGTCACCCCAATCACAAAAGTTCAATGCCTCCTTATCAAGCATGAAGGAATTCTTAAAAAATAGCAATGCATCGCATTGGTCAGGAGGGCAAAGGGATGAAGCAAATTGAAGGGAGGAATGTAAGAAAAGGTTGAAACAGAGTAGGTGGAGGATTTGACGCCCCCTCATTATGCAATTTACCATGCTAGTGAGTTTATTGGTGGTATGCTAGTGAGTTTATTGGTGGTGGAGGAGAGTGCGTCCACTTATATAGCCAATCACGTGAGCCTTCTCTTAAAGGTCGAAGTCAAAGTCTTCTTAAAATGAAATAATTAGGATCACAGAATTTCCATGGGAAAGAGCCTTGGTGGGGTCAATTGAGTGTGGAAAATTATTAGTGCCATGGAATTTTCAATGGAATTCTTCTTAGAAATTAATCTCTCCGTTACTTGCCGACGATTGATTTAAAAGAAATGCTTGTCAAGTATTTTTTTTTCTACAATTACGAGAAAAGGGAAAGGAAATACACGGTCTCGTAGAATCCAAAGTCTTCATGAAACGACATTGTTGGGATTACATATCTGGTATTTTTTTTTATTGTCTTGGACGGGTTTGTTAGGCGTGAAAAACTATTAGTGCCACAAATTTTCAAGGAAAAGTCTTCTCAAAACATCCTCTTGCGTGCGATGCCGTGTCACATGTACAAATTCCATGTCACGGCACTAACAACACCATTTGACAACTGACAAATTTGAGTTTCCTATATTCTTTGATTGCAATTTTTTGTTGGTGTTTTTAAATGAGCTAAAGAATGACATAAGTGTATTCTTTATGTTTCATTTGCTAGTAGAGAGACTTAGGGTGGTTGTAACGCGGATTTGTCCATTGAAAACATAGATAAAAATTCATAAGTTGGCTATAAAAAATTAATAATTCTCTATGACAAAGCTCTTAAGCTTTTCATTCATAGGATTATTAGGGAACTTTCATCATGACAAAATAACTTGCAATCCTACCGAAATCTTTTCACTTCTTCATATGATTGGTTTCTTACATGACTTATGGTGCGTTTGGTTCAGCTTTTCAAGAGGTTTTCGGCCTCCATAGCCCCTTAAGGAAAAGTTGGGGCATTTGGCAAGTCTTTTGAAGTAACATTTACGGAATGCTAAAACTGGGGTTAAATAATTTTTTTTCCAAAACTATCCTCACAAATTCTTACGTTTTTTTATTTTGTCCCTTATTGTAATTGGTCATCTTTTTTGTGATGGCGATTGGTGAAGTTGTGCAACCGATGAGATGGCCGCCTGAGGTCGCACGACCTCAACCTTGGTCACTTGGGGTCGTACGACCCTAAGCCTCTTGTGACCTAGGCAGCCCTTACCTAGGTCATGCAACTCTCACTAGAGGTTGCTTGAGGTCATGCGACTTTGGCCGCCGATACTAGATCTGGCTTGTCGGTGGCTCAAGCCCTTCTTCAAAGCTGGCAAAAGGATTGATTTCTTTTTAATAATAAAAATGAAAAATTATAGTCAAAACTCTTTGAATTATTTTTTTTGGAAATACTATTTCACTCAAAGTTGTTTTGCAATTGAGTTTTTATTGAACGTAATTTGCATTTCCCAAATGTTTTTGGCTTTCAACATATGCATTGCACCCAAAACCTATTTCTAAAGTCAAACCAAACCCATGTGCTTGTTATACTAGGTGGTTGGATTGTTGTAAATTGTTTTTAACGTGTAATAAAAGGTCTTAGAGGATGTTAGGGCACTAAATTGAACGTTTACTTTTTGGTTATGTAAACACAAGATTCAGCACATTTTCCTCGTAAGCGACGGAAAAGATGCTTGTCTTTGGATGAAACACAACATGGCCATTTTTCAAAATGGAGCAAGACATTGCCTTGGTTAGGAAGAAGAGTGAAGGAAAGTGAGACTAGGAATGAAAGTCCCTGTTGTATCGTGAAGTAATCAACACGGGTCTTCTCTATAAGGTCAAAGTCAAAGTCTTGTTAAAATGGCATTACTTGGACATAGAATTTCCATGATGGTGGCCTCTTGCGTGAGGAAAATTTTAGTGCCGTGGAGATTTTCCATGGAAAAATCTTCTTGAAGCGTCTCGTGCGTGTGATGTCTTGACACGTGCACAACACCCAATGTCACGGCACTCACAACTCTACTTCACAATTGACGAATTTGACGGTTTTAAATTCTTTAATTGCATTTCTTGTTTGTATTTGTAAGTGAGCTAAAAATAATACGCTTTGTCAAGAAAGTATTATCTAATGACAGTGCTCCATTTTACAAGTCGAATCTCATTTGTCAGTAAAGAGATTTAGGAAGGTTTCCAACCAATAAATAGTAATTTCTTCTGATAACAAAGCCAGTAAGCTTTTTATGGGATTACTAAGAAAAAATCTTCATTATAAGTAATTATAACTTTCGAAACCTATTGAAATCTTTTCATGTCTTCACATGATTAGTTACTTGCATGGTCTAATATGCCAATTATACTAGGCGTTCAAATTCGTGTAAATTGTTTAAACGTGTATATAATAAGATTTTTGGAGGGTGCTGGGGCACCTAATTGAACATTTACGTATCACTTATGTTAACACAAAGTTCGGCATATTTTCCTCATATGTGATGGAAAAGGTGCCAAGACAATGGATTGACTCAAAGAACAATTAAGCACATGGAGCATACTTCATAGATTGGGAATTTATGTAAATTCACCTGATGACAGTGCTCCATTTTGTAAAGCAAATCTCATTTGCTAGTAAAGAGACTTAGTGAGCTATCAACAATTAGGAATTTCTTATGACAAAGCTAGTAAACTTTTTATAGGATTACTAGGAATCAATATTTAAATAAACTATGTATTTGTTTAGCAGTTTAAGCTTTTATAATAATTGGTAGTAATCCCATGAAATCTAACATGATATTAGAGTAAGAACTTCTGAGTTCAAAACTTTTCAAGCATCTATTTTTTGTTTCTTCAATGAAATATTTCCACACTTAGTACTAGTCAAAAAATCAGGTTAAACATGATGGGAGTGTTAAAATATTTCAATATTATCCTACCCACTTCATTGAATGCACGAGCTCCAATTAACCAAATTTAGAGTTGGAAAGATATAATTAGAAAAGCCGTATAAATTATTGACCTTATTAAACAAATTAAAGGTTCAAGGGCTTTGCATGATCCTTATAGGCAAGGCACGCAATTTCATTTTTTTTTTTTTTGGGGATCATCGAGGTGCATTATTGGATAACACGTTGAATATAATCTTGATTCCACTCTTTTCACTTTTCAAATCGTGTAAATTTCAAGGGTTTACTTTGCACACATTAGAACGGGCTAAAAAGTGCCATTACAATGTGTAAAATACCGTCGGTCCCTCTAGTTTTGTCTAGAAAGCTAAACCCTCCATCTACTCTTGAACCTAAAAAAAAGTAGAGAGAAGATATCTATTTTCGAGTAAAAGCACCAATGGTGACATTCTCCTTTTATTTTTATTTTTTCCACGTGGACTGGCCTCACCCTCAAACCTCAGAGGTAGGCACGAAACTCCTTACCTCTTCTGTCCAAATCGAATGTGTAATCAATAAGGTCAAGCTTAATTGATCTGATATGAACTTATCTAATATTGAAATCCATTTCATGAAAGCACCATCGATTCCAGTGGACAAGTGAAATATATAAAGTAAGCTAACCATGTTAACATATTCCAATTTAATAAGCAAGATTAAGTACAATTGCGCAAAAGAAAATGGATTTCATCGGAAATAAAAGATAAATAAATCAGTTCTAATATTGGGAAGAGAAGGAATTCAGTGCATTTCTGCTGTGATTTGTCCTCTCGATTAGTGGCTTTGCTTTGCGGGCCAGCTGTCCCTCCGATTGGCCCAGCGCCACACCCTCCCCCCCAATCCTTATCCTCCCTCCATCATTGTCTCCGATCTAAAAAAAAAAAAAAAATCGATTCGTTTTCGTTTTATTAAGCATTTATAATCAATCATTTTTTAATTACTAATAAACTAGAGCAAGGCATTGCGTTAGTGAGGAGGGCAGTGTGGCAAAGCGAAGCGAAGAGAGGAATGTAAAAGAAAAAGCGGAAACATGCGAGGGGGAGAATCTGATGCCACCCCTATTTTGCAATTTGGCATGGGAGTGGATTCATTGGTAGTGGAGGGGTTGCTTCCACTCATAAAGCCCTTCTGTACTGTGAAGTGATCAACACGGGTCTTCTCTAGAAAGTGCAAGTCAAAGTCTTCCTAAAATGACATTATTGGGACACATAATTTCCATGGCAGGGTCACTTAGGCATGGTGGGGTCACTGAGGTGTAGAAAATCTTTAGATTTATTTATTTTATGGAAACTATTTCCTTACATATGATTGCTTATGTTGTTTGCAAAAATGAATGAATAAAAAATATTTTCATCATTTGCGAAAACTTTTAGGCAAAAATTGTTGTTTATAATAAAAAAAAATTATTGACCAATTATTTCAAACAATACAAATGATCATTTTTGCAAAAATATTGGTCTTTAAGCTCAACAATTTGCTGATTCACCTTCACTATTCCTTCCATCAGGTGTCATACAAATTTTAATGGGCATTAGAATGGGTAAAACACCATTGGTCCCTCTAATTTTCTCAAAGAACAACCCTCCATCTACTTATGAACCTAAAAAAAGTAGAAGGAAGATATTAATTTTTTAGTAAAAGGACCAACGGTGACATTCTTCTCTCGTTTTTTTTCTATACAGGCCGGCTCCCTCCTCAAATCTCATAGGGCTCCGTCCAAACGGAATGCGTAACCAACAAAGCTAAGCTTAATTGACTTGATATAAACGTATCTCATATTCAAATCCATTTCATAAAAATATCATCGATCTTGTTGGATGAGTGAAATATGTAAAGTAAGCTAACTATCTTCACATATTCGTAATTAATTCATGAGATCATAGATAATTGCGCAAAAATGAAAATGTACTCCATCGGAAAATAAATGATAAATAAATCGATTTCAATGTGGGAAAAATAAGGGATCCGGTGCATTTCTGCCGTGGCTTGTCTCCTGCAGTGGTGGTTTTGCTTTGAGGGCCAGCTGTTCTTCCGATTGGCCCAGCACCACCCTCGCCTTCCTTATTCTCCCTCCATCATGGTCTCTGATCTAAAAAAATGGGTACATTTTTTGTTTTATGAAGCACCGTTAATCAATGCTTTTTAAATTACTATTGAACTTGCAATGCACATTATGAAAAATTAGTCGCTCTCTTAATATTATAGTATCTCGTTACTTTATAAAAGGCTAGTGCATTTAAAATTCTATGATGAACGTAAACATGTTAAAAGTTGAAATATTGTTCTAACTTTCAAAAATATTAACAGATTATCATGTGTCAATAATTCGTATTTTGTGAAAGCTTAAGTATTTTGAATCGAACAAAAGTCAAAGCGTTTTTAATGCAAGATTTTAATAATGTGGGAATCTATCCTTCAATTGGTTTTCATGTGCAAAATTCATTAAATGAATATTTAACCTAAAATGTTAAGGTAAGTTGACCGGAATCATTCCATTAGATTGAACGTGCACATCAAACATATGAGTTGAAACTAAATTTGCAAGAGAAATTCCAAAAGTTACTTATATACTAAGATACTATATACGAATACAATAAGATACAAGATACGATTAAAATAAGGGATGCTCCAAGTTTTTTTAAAAAAAAGGAAAAAAATTGATCCCACCATTAAAAAGAAAATATAGAGCAAGGCATGATCTTAAAGTATGCTGGCTGGAAGGCCCAACATGTGGATGGACCAAGCTCAACAAGCATTTCTACTTATGATAAAGACTTTTTTGTATTGTGAAGTGATCAACATGGTTCTTGTTTATAAGGTCAAGGTCAAAGTCAAAGTGTTCTTAAATTGGCATTATTGGGACACAAAATTTCCATGGTGGTTCCTTGCGTGTGGAAAATTTTAGCACCATAGAGATTTTCCATGGAATAATTTCTTGAAACGTCTCTTGTGCATGATGTCTTGCCACAGGTACGACACCTCATGTCATGACATTCATGACTCTACTTCTCAATTGATGAATTTGACCATTTTGAATTCTTTTATTGCATTTTTTGTTTTGTATTTGTAAATGTGCTAAAAATGATATGCTTTGTCGAGAAAGTATTACCTAATGACAATGCTTCATTTTGCAAGTTGAATCTCATTTGCGAGTAAAGAGACTTAGGAAGGTTTCTAATCAACAATTAGTAATTCCTTTCTATTGACAAAGCCAGTAAGCTTTTTATAGGATTACTAAGGAAATCTTCATTACAATGAAATTATAACTTTCAAAACCTGTCGAAATCTTTCCATGTCTTCACATAATTAGTTACTTACATGACCTAATATGCTAATTATACTAGGTGTTCAAATTCCTATAAATTTTTTAACTATTTATATAATAAGATCTTACAAGGTATTGGTGCACCAAGTTGAACATTTACATTTTGATTATGTAAACACAAAATTCAACGTATTTTCTTGGTATGTGATAGAAAAGGTGCCAAAATAATGGATCAATTCAAAAAAAAAATTAAGTTAATAGGAGCATTTTATAGATCAGGAATTTATAGAAAGTGGGCTATCTCATTATCAAAGTACATCTTTTCTTTGCTTTGTCTTCTACTATTGAGAAAAATGGGAGAAACTGGGATCTGAGACCTCTCTTTGATAAAATTTTGAGGGAAAGTGTTTCGTGTCAATCAGGATTCAGGGGTTTAGGTGTGAGCCTAATTATTTTAAAGGTTTGAGACAAGATGAATGTCTGTCTAGCTTTATCCATGATTAAGCATTGTGTTCGATGGTTGGGTCAATGCTTTTAGTCCTAGAAATCATCCTTCCATGTGATGTTGTTTACTTTAGTAGGGTAAATACACTAAGTTCTTACAAGTATTACTTTTTCCGGAGGCAATATGTCCATCAAAGGTGGCAAGAGTCTGACATGAAAAGCTTGTACATAACCATCGTATTGAAAAGTTTTGTTGCTTTTGGTCTAGTTATGGCCTTTGATTAATTGATAGTTCACGATGGCCAAAGGTCTTTTTCATGATGGATTCTTGCCCCCTTCATTGAACACAAGAGCTCCAAGTAACCAAATTCAAAGTTGGAAAGATTTAATTACAAAAGCCATGTAAATTTGACGACTTTGTTAGGCAAATTAAAGATCGAAGGACTTTTATGGCCCGTATAGAGAAGATACACTATTTCTATTTTTTTTTTTTTTAGGTCATCGAGGCGTGTCATATGACAACACCTTTAAGTACATTATCTCAACTCCACTCTTTTCACTTTTCAAATTGTGTAAATTTTTAATGGGTTTACTTTACATGCATAAGAATGGGTTAAAAAAGTGCAATTAGAATGTGTAAAATATTGTCACTCCCTCTAGTTTTGCCTGGATAACAAAACCCTCCATTTATTTTTGAACCTATAAAAAGTGGAGATAAGACACTAATTTTCAAGTAAAAGCACCAATGGTGTGACATTCTCCTTTTTATCTCTTTTGTCATTTGGGCCATCCCCATCCTCAAACCTGAGAGGTAGGGACTGAACTCCTTACCCCCCCTCCGTCCAAATTAAAATGGGTAACCAAGAAGGTCAAGCTTAATCAATCTAAGATGAACTTATCTAATATCAAAATTCGTTTAAAAAAAGCATCATCAATCTCGTTAAATGAGTGAAATATGTAAAGTAAGCTAATTATCATCACATATTCCTAATTAATTCACGAGATCAAGTACAATTGCCTAAAAGAAAATGTAGTCCACCGGAAAATAAAGGATACATAAATCAATACCAACATGGGAAAAAGAAGGGGTCCAGTGCTTTTCTGCCGAGATTTGTCTCCTCCAGTGGTGGTTTTGCTTTGAGGGCCAGCTGTCCCTCGCTTTCCTTATCCTCCCTCCATCATTGTCGCTGATCTAAAATAAAAAAAAATCGGTTCATTTTCATTTTAGTAAGCATTTTTAATCAATAATTTTAAATTACTAATAAACTCATGATGCACAGTATGAAAAATTAGTCGCTCTCTTAAACATTACAGTATTTTCGCATCAAATTACAGTAAAGAATACGTAAGCTGATAAAATATTGCCCGAATTTCTAAAAATATGAGCAAATTATAAGTAAATTCATGTGTCAACTATTGGTTAGGTGTGGGAGTCAAATTTTGGGACCAAAATTACTCCATAGATTGGACGTGTACATCAGACATATGAGGTGAAATGAAATTTGCAAGAGAAATTCCAAACGTTACTTCCATACTAAGATATCATAGACGTGATTAAAACAAGAGACGGTCCAAATTATAAAAGGGAAAGCAAAAAAAAAAATAAAAATAAATAGGATCCCAACATTGAAAAGAAAATATAGAGCAAGGTAATGGTCTTAAAGCATACTGGCTGGAAGGCCCAACATGTGGATGGGCTAGGCTCAGCAAGAGGCCTATTGGAGAAAGAAGGCATGAAAGGAAAAACTCTCGTTAATTGATTTTCACTCATAAAGGAAGTGCATAGTTAAAGATGGCTCTGAAGTTAATTGTTTTGAGGACCAAGGTTCAGCAAAAACGTTGCTCGACAATGTTAAGGCCGGTCGCCCGATCACCTCAATGCCCGGCCAACCTAAGAATTGAGATTTGGTCATCGAGGTGACCTTTTTCCCATTTCTTGTGTTCAATCACTTTAGATATGAGATCTAGTCTTGAAACCGACAGTGGCAACCGCATAGGTGTTGTGTGATCAGAGTTGATCACATGGGGCTTGGGGGGTGATGAGAACATTATTAGGATCCATGGCTTAGTTTTTCCTTTCTTGTTGAAATCTAAAAAGAAAAATTATATCCTACATTCAATCAGTTATATCCGTTTCACACCACTAACTTTAGTAATGTATGTGCACATTCATGTCATATTGGAACATTTACCAAATAAATATATAGGTTATTAGAAATCCCATCTTATCCATATTCTATTTGAAAGTTGACCAAATGCAGCCTTAATGCTTTCTTTAGATTCACCACTGTCTCCATGAGAGGATTTTGGATGACTCGAATGCATTGGATCAAATGTATCATAATATACCTGTTAATTATATGAATCTCATGTGAAATTTGTATGACCACTTATTGAGCTGAACCTAATTCTGTGATCTTAGTTTCCCTCATTAAATCAAAAGTCAAAATTTAATGTAGATGAGTACTAGGAAGAATAGATGGGCCATCGGTATTATTGCATGATCAGCTAGAGGCTCGATTGTACGAGCATGGACAAGACACAGAAGATGGAAATCATCGGTGGGAGTGGAAGTTGCAATTCTTCTCCTGGTCTCACAAATCTATTTAGTCTCTTGGCATTCCCAATGCAATTTTTAAACGATTGCAAGGTGTTGAGTGATACTATTCAATAAAGAGGTATTTGCCACCGAAGTATTCTTCCCTTCATCCCTAACACTTGCTCCCTATTTGCAACCTAGGATGGAGTATTTCATGGGCTTGTAAACCTCAATATAGCATCGATTTTAAGAGCTTACAAAATCGACATTTCATTATATAAAAACTATTTTTTTCTTTTCTTTTTAATAATTTCCCATCTAGATTAAAAAAGAAGAAGATATAATGTTAATACACTATTCTCTTGCTTTAATATGTTCACATAGGTAGTGACTCTTTCCTCAATTCCCATCCTACCGACACGTGTCCCCTCCCCCGGTCCCAAAAGCTGCTGGCTCCGCGGTTTTCTTGACCGGGGCGACACCGGTTGGCAGGCGAATTCGTCTTTTTCTCTTTGTTATATTGCGACAGAATCCTGCCTACGCTGCTGCAAAACACTTCCTAAACAAAACGAATTTAATAAAAAGAAAAACAAATTTTTCGAAATTTCTCCTGATATATAATAACATAAAAAAATGATAATTTATTCTCGATACAGTAATGGGCCATATTCAGTATGGGGTAGCTGGTTGCCGAGTAAAGCCAGCAATCGGAGGCCGGTCAATTTTAAAATACACGTGTCAGGATTCTGACGGTGTTTGGGAGGTTGTGTCTTGGACTTTTTGGCTTCACAGGACACTTGTTTGGTGCACTTCGTGTCATTTTCCTTGTCTCTCTCCTTTTTCTTTTTCTTTTTTTTAATGAGCTCGTAATTTATTAGGTCGTGTTTAAAATAGAAATGGTAGAAGAAAGTGACAAAGTTGCCTTCTTGGTCCCGATCCTTTTATTTTTACTGGTTTTCGAGGTGTATATGATAAGGTCTTCTAGGGTTAGAAGGCACCAAGTCCAACATTTCCTTTGTGATTTTGCAAACGTGTGATTTGGCATAATTCTTCACATATGTCATAGGAAGCAATAAAAACACAAATAATCCATGAAATTTGGCCCAATTGGCAATTTGATTATTGAATTTGTAATTTGTTTAACGTGGTCCCTAAAATTTATTCCAATGTATAATGTGATCCTTAATATAATCTTTGGACTTTTGGTACATGTTCAATGTAGTTCAACTTTATAAAATTGTTTGAAGTAGTTCAACTTTATGAAAATGTTCACTATTATCTTTCAATTAATTGAAAATTATGGAATATCTTTCATATAGTATAAGGACTAAATGGAACACGTATCAAAAGTTCATGAATCAAAGTTCAAGGACCACATTGGGTGCGTTTGAGAGAGGCCTTTAGAAGGCATTTGGACAAATAGAGGGCATTTGGTGAATTTTTTTAACCCCATTTGGGAAATGTGAGCCTTCTCAACATGATGAGCTGAGAGGGTCAGTAAAAAAATTTATTCCCAAATTATCCTCATTGATTTTTCGTTTTTTCAATTTTCCCATCGATGACTATTCATCTTCTTATTCTTCGTTGAGTAGGATTGGTATGGCTATGAGCATTTGCCAGCAAAGGATAGGTAGTTGTCGACGAAAAGCAGGTGGTCAGGCAATCCCAGTGAGGGTTGCGCGATCCTCTGGCAATGGTCGCGTTTATGATGTTAGTACAAATACCTAGAGTGAGTGAATAGGTGTTTAAAAGAAATTTTGACAAATAAAATAAATTTCAACAAAGTCTAAGTGTCAAATAAAGTATGATAAACAAGTCACCAGACTTCGATGAATGTTTAGAATCAGATAAGAAATGGAACTGATTTTTGCAATACCTATAAGAATGCAACAAATTTAAATAAAGAGAGTTAAGGGTAGAGAATACTGCACATGAAATTTATAGTAGTTTAGCTTAGATCAAACCTACGTCCACTCTTCCACGCTAACAGCCTTCTAACTGGAATTCACTATAGAATCAATAGAGAAGTACAATTTTTTAGTGCAAACATTCAGTGGAAGATCCCTTCTCACTGACTAAGTCACTCTTTTTTGTGATTTTCTCTCTTGAATACTATTTATAAGGACCGCCGATGAATAGCAAGTAGTTGGAAAGACTTTAGATATTGAAATTTCAATTTTCATGCCATTTTTCTCCAATAGACTTAATGATCTCCTTAAATACTCCTCCACGTCTCACTAGCCGTTGGTATTTTCCAAAGGAATTTCTTCCAATCAATCCATTGGATAGAATCAACTAAGGAGATCTTATAGCCTTTTGAAGATTGAAATGAAAATTCATTGATTCTAGTCACCCATACAATCAAAATCTAAATTTCCATAAGTAGATGCTTTCCAAAAAGGAACTCGTCTTCAAAATTGATTCCATCAATGTATTTATAGAAGGAAAGTGAGATTCTTCGTTAGAGAGTTAGATGTTGTAGAATAAATTCCTAATGCGTTCATTTCAAAACCTTGTTGCAAGATCAGTAAATCGGAGTCTGATTTCATCCTCATTCTGGACAGGGTTTTAGTCTGAATTGTGTTAAAATACTTATGGAATAAATAGACTTTGGTAAGAGTCTGTGACATAATTTCAGAAGTATTATTTCTTCAAAATAAGAATAAGAACTAGAAAGTTTTGTCAACTTCAAAACTTGATAAGAGTTTTCTCAATAATATCCCCATTTTTTATAGTGACAAAACTTTATGCAGATTTAAGCATAATGTAAATGTTATCCTGCAAAACAATACTTTAGCAATACAAGATAATAGATAGATAGTAAACATTATACGAATAAACATTTTCTAAATTCTGGTCTGCACAATAAAGTTTGCATAAAAACACACCACACCATTAAAGTATAGAAAACACAAACTGCAAACACAACCAGCTAGTCAAAGCTTCAAATCTACAAAAGTCTCCCCATTTTTGTTAACAGCAAAAAATGAGAAAAACAAACAAGTACGAAGAAAACATAAATGTGATTGATTTAGAAAATGATCAGGGGTTCCTTGGAACAAGGACAAGTTGGAAATCCTTCAAAGTTTGCATGGTCTCCTCAAGCTTGGTCAAGCATCGATGGAAGACAGTCTCAACCTTCGCCAAATTCTGAGTGGCTTGCTGATTTATGTTTTGAACTTTGTTATCAAGATATTGTACCTTTCTAGTGAGAGATTCTAAGGTAGTATTGAGAGTAGCATGCAACTTTTGAATTTCAACCTCCATCCCACATTGTTGGGCCTTAATCTCCGAAAGGAGTTCCACCATCCGACAATAGTTTGAATCTAGTTCGGTTTGAGTACTAGCTTCAGCAAGTTGAACCGGCAGAGTAAAATCCTTGACTCTGATTCCGTAAGGATCAGCCATAAGGTCTGGAATGGATCAATCATGGGCCATTGGCCATGGATCAATCAGTTCAATCGGCAAGAATCACGAATTGGTCATGGACCAACCGATTGACCAACCGGTTGATCACGAATTGGTCAAAGTGTCGACCGTGAATATGCATACAAATAAAGAGGAAAAAGTGCCCATCGCCACACAGTGGCAGCGATGCCTCGTTCATTGAGCAGGATACCTCAGTTGAGCCGAGATACCCTAGTTGAGTCAGGATGCTTGGGTTTTGAACCTGGAAGCCTTAGGAAGCTAGCCTTGAGAAGCCTCAGTCAAGCCAAGATGCCTTGGTCAAGCCAAGAAGCCCAACAAGAAGCTAGAAGCCCCAGTTGAGCCGGGAGGGCCTAGTTGAGTCACGACGATGCTAAATGAATTTGCATGAGTGTCGGTATATGCATAAGTATGATATGTTGATATATTTATTGATAAGCCAAAGGTAAGTATGCATTGAAGCATGTTGTAACGGACATTTGCATGTAGTTAAAGGTAGCAACAAGTTTGCTAGTGTTTTGCCTTCGACACTGTTTGCGAGTGTTGTACTTGCTAGATTTCAATGATGAGATGTTTTCCTAGTAGAGAACTAGGAATTTTACTTATTGAGTTTCTCCAAAACTCATCCCTCATCTTTCAGTCTTGTGGCCATTGAAGTCTCACGTCAATTTTGGGAGCTGCAGTCACGCTAGAGGAGATAGGATTTCCCATGGCCTATGTGGAAAACTTGTACTGTGAAGTAAAAAGAAAAAATGACCCGTAGAGAAAGGGCTTGTAAAAGTACTATTATAATATAAATTAGTGTGTTTTGCTTGATGTAAATCCCAATCTTCCAGCTATTGTTTGTCCAAGGAGTTAATTGTGCATGTTTCCACATGTGCATGATAACAAAATAAAATGAATCGAGATGGCAACGAGCCTGCGATGTCACGAAAATAAAATTTGTCACTCATGACTCTGGAGATGGAGTTAGGGTCGTTACAGGTAGAATATTCAAAAGTGAAGGAATATCGATCTGAACATTGGAGGTATGTTGCTCTCCCTAAACACTAGCCTCTTTGTCCTAAACCCCAGGAAATTCTTTAGGGAAATGAGATGCATAAATATCCTCTACATCTAGATAAGATCGATTAACACCATCACTTATAGCTAGTTCTGTAATATGCTCATGAAGAGGAGTTTTCTCACCTACTCCCCTATCTTAGTGGCTTTAGTATGAGGAAGAATTCCTTCTCTTTCTTGCATGCCTTCTCTTTCAACAGTAGTTTGTTGACTAGTTTTGTTGTTCTTCTCTCCAGCATCTCCTCCATCAAGTTCCCTTGTATCATCTCCTTCCTTATCATAATGTTCTTGCTCATTATTCATATTTGCATCTCTCTCTCCGTCATCTAATTCATCCTCCTCACTTTCTTTCTCTCCAATGTACTCTCCTTCACTTTCCTCTTTTGGATTTGTCTCGCTCTTGTCTTCTACTTCTTCTTCAGAATCAACTATTCTTACAATAGGGTCTCTCATGGAAATATTTGCCATAATATCAGAGATAGTCTCATCTTCATCACCTTCCTCTTCTTCATCTCGTAGAAGAACAGATCTTTCCTTTTGGAGTACTCGAGACGACGCTTTTCCCTTTCCACTTTTTCTCAATCGCAGATTCTGTCTTCACTTTACTAGCAGATTCATTCTTCATAAGTTTCAAAGTTCCAAAGAGATCCTTCAATCTCATTTTTGAGATTATTTTGAGTCCAATTTGCATGGGAATGATGAT
Organism: Eucalyptus viminalis; assembly: GCA_014182385.1. Lineage (NCBI taxonomy): Eukaryota > Viridiplantae > Streptophyta > Magnoliopsida > Myrtales > Myrtaceae > Eucalyptus > Eucalyptus viminalis. The sequence goes on from CM024531.1 coordinate 7,866,871, forward strand.
TTTAGAACAAAATTTAGAGGGAGGTTGAATATGAAAATGTTGAAAAAGTTTGGTCACCAAAGCTGCATAAGGAAGCTGATCTTTCTTCTTCATTATGGTTCTGTACATGTGTAGTAGAGTGGTACGAGGAAGTGAGAAAACAATTTCATTACAGATAGCCTACATCATTTTTGCTTCAAATTTCGAAACATCAATCACGAAGGTAGCTTTGGGTCCGATGTAGTTCATGACAATCTTGTGGAACAAAATGTTAGAGGCAGACATTCTGGAATAACTAATGCTTCCCTTGGAATTTTGTCCTTTACGAGAAACTTGATGACCTCTCCATTTGAGACATTTGTGGACAAAAATTCAGTTCGTTCCACTCCTAGAATATCAGCCAACAGATCAATATCAACATAAAAAACTTTTTTCACTCATAGTGAATTGAATATGAGTGGGATCTAGAGCTGACAAGTTTGAATAAAAATAAGCGGTCAATTTAGGATAGGCATTAAATGGCTCCACACAAAACCTTTCCATATGAAGTTTGGCAAATTTTTCTCACAAGATTACCTTAATGAAATCTAGAAAATCAAAGTCTACAATTTGAGGGTTGATGACTCCTCTGTTCAACGTATGCGCATAGACCTTTTTATGTTCCTTCGATCGAAACAACTTTCCTTTTGTTCCAGCGATTTCTACAACAACACTCATTTCGAGTTGGAAATTCTTGAACATTCTTTCATTGTCATTTTCCTTTTTTCCTTTTTCCTTCAGTCTGACCCTTCGTTCTTAAATGAGGATCGGTAGAAAAGATGGTAAATTTATCTTTTGCTCTCCCACACTTTACCAGCCCTAATTTTTCCATGGCTCTCAAGAACAAAGTTTCATTCCCATAGCCATTTTTCTTTCAAGAATGAAGTTATAAAATCCATGGAACTTCCCCCCTTTTTAGAAACTCATAGTGCTTAAGAAGAACTTCGAGCTTTCTTACCGAAAGAGGAGTTGCATCTTGAGTAATCTCTTCCTCTACATATGGCCGATTCGTGCTTCTTGGTGATTCATCTCCAGTGAGATCGAAGTGCATCTGAGTATCAAGCACAAAACAAGGCCCACGATTGGCAATGCGAGAGGACCTCCTCTAAGAAGACATTGAGACAAACTTGGAGGATTTTAACGACATGTTCGCAAGTGATTGAGAGAAGGATTTGCAAAGAAAGTGAGAATGGATCAAGAGAAGGATTTGCAAAGAAAGTGAGAACGGATCAAGAGAAGTAAAGGTTTGAGAGATTAGGGTTTATGAAGACTCTGGTGATCTGGAAAAAAAAAACTGAAGACTTATTTAAAGAATACGAACCGGGGCAACCGAATGGGCACAAAAAGGAAAAACAAAACTTCCATTTTGAAAAGTTTTCAAAAGAATAACTATAAATAATTTTCGAAATATCAATTCTAAAAAAATCATCAACAATATAGTAATTTCCAAAAATATAAAAGGCGAGTAATAATTCGAATAAAATATTCATACCTATTAAAGAATGAAAGAAACTTATGCGCCAAAATTTGAAATATAACTATACGAGTCGGCGTAAGAGCTTTTAGAAGGATGTCTCTTCCGAAGGTTGAATTGATGAGTCTGTTTTTACATATACTTTAACCAAATGTATGAGTAATATTCAACTTTTTACAAATGAATTCAAAATATCTTTTTCTAGTGGCTAGATGAAAATGTCTGTCAGTTGATTCTTAGAATCGATGAATTGAACATTGATTTCACCATTGGTCTTATGAAGTGATGGTAGATTTTAATGTGCTTTGCTCTTAAATGGGGAATGGTATTTTAGTGAGATTGATCGTACTTGTGTTGTCACATCTGATTTTAGTACAAGGTTTTTTATTCCAAAGTTTTTAGTTGTTACTTGATCCAAAGAATTTGTGAATTGCAACTTCCAAGAGCAACATATTCTGCTTCTGCTGCTGAGAGTGTCACAGTGTTATGTTTCTTAGAGAACTAGGACATTAAGGTTTGTCCCAAGAGTTGGCACGTACCAGATGTACTTTTTCTGTCAACTTTACAACCAGCTAGATCAGCATCTAAGTATCCAAGTAAGGTAAAGTTTCCTCCTTATGATTACCATAGACCTAACTTTGGATTTGTTGTAATATACTTAATAATACATTTAACAGCATTGAGATGTGATTTTTCTAGGATTAGCTTGGAATCTATCATGCTTCTATATATCTTTTGGTCTACTTTTTTTCCATCTTCATTCTTGTCGAGTTTGGAAGAACTTGACATAGGAGTCTCAGTTTTCTTTTAGTTTTCCATTCCAAACTTCTTATTAACATCTCTAGCATATTTTCTTGATAGATGAAGGTTCATTCCTTTGATTGTCTAACTGTTAAAACCGAAAAAGAATGTTAACTCACCCATCATGCTCATTTCAAATTCTTTCTACATAGACTTTGAAAATTTCTTGCACAGAACTTTCATTAAAAGAGCCCAAGATAATATCATTTACATATATTTGAACAAGTAGAAAGTTTTTTTCTTTCCTTTTGATAGATAGAGTTGTGTCAACCATTCCTTCTTGAAATCATTATCTACCAGAAACTTACTCAGACTCTCATACTAAGCTCTGTTTCATATCATACAAAGCTTTCTTCAGTCTATAGACAAAGTCCGGGTTTTGGGATCTTCAAATCGTAGTGGTTGTTTCACATAAACTTCTTCTTGGATGAAACCATTTAGAAATGCACTTTTGACATCCATCTGCAATAATATGAAATTATAGAAATATGCATATAGAATTAATAATTTTATAGCTTCTAATCTGATTACAGTGCATATGTCTCATCATAGTCTATTCATTTTTCTTGTGTATAACCTTTTGTAACAAGTCTAGCTTTGTTTCTAGTCACTTTACCCTTTTTATCTATCTTGTTCTGAACACCCACTTTGTTTCAATTATAGATTTTCTTTTTAGATTTGGAACTAACTCCCAGACATCATTGATTTTGAATTGTCTAAGTTCATCTTGCATAGCTTTCATTAGTTAAAACTTCTTCTACTCCCTTTGACTCTATCTCATAAGTAAGGGCTAGAGTGCTTGAGTCTCCTCTTACTTTGGATCGTACGAATCCCTTCTTCTATATTGCCAATAATGAGATCTTTAGGATGACTTGATTTGTGCTTCCCGGTATTGTCGAATCTGTCATTACCTGCAAGGGTTTGTTGAACCTCTGTTTCCTTTAAATCTTCTGACTTTTCTCTAGCTTGACTTCGTTTGTTTCCTTTGAATCTTCATTCGATCTTTCTTCAAACTTGCCCAACTAATCATTTCCATTTTTCAAAATAAAGCACTTGCAACCAAATACATGAAAATAAGAAATATTTGGCTTTTTCCCTTTATAAACTTCATAAGAGGTTTTCTTTAGAATTGGCCTTAAAAATACTCTATTAATTATATAACAAGCAGTGGAAACTGCTTATGCCCAAAAACGAGAAGAGACTCTACTTTCAATTAACAGAGTTTTGGTCATCTCTTGTAAAGACCGATTTTTCCTTTCTACAACTCAATTTTGTTCTAAAGTGTAAGGAGAAGAGAAAACATGTCGAAAACCATTTTCATCACAAAAATTTGTAAAGTCTTGATTTTCAAATTCTCCCCCATGATCAGTCTTAATACTTGAAATGGCATAACATTTCTCATTTTGAACATTTTTAGCAAACTTTGAAAAATATGAGAATGTTTTTGCTTTATTTGCCAAGAAGCAAACCCAAGTAAATCTCCAGTAATCGTTTACAACTACTAAACAATATTTCTTACCACCGACGTTTTGAGTTCTAGTTGATCTGAAAAGATCCATGTGAAAAAGCTATAAGACACAATTAGTGGAGACATGATTTATAGATTTAAATGAGCTTCAGACCTATTTTCCCAAGATGCATGGAGTACACAATTCAGACTTCATGTGACATCCTGATTTTCAAATTCTGTTTTCAATTGAATAAGTTGGGCTTTTCATCAACGTGCCTATAGTTTTTTTCTCTGAATTGGCCACTCACGAGATAACTAGCCTATCAAGTGAAGCCGTTAAAGAATCTAAACGCAATAACTTAAGAATTTAACCAAGAATCGACTACTGAACCGTGCTAATCTGCAAGGGTTATTACGGCACCATGAAAATCGATTAGAGACCATAGATAGGTCGATTTGATAGAGGTATGTGATTAGAGTGTGGGTGATTCCACCTAATTGCAAAATTTCTGTCGAACAACACTTTTTCCTGTCATTTCTATATCTTGTGCCATTATTTGAAATCTCAAGATTTTTATGACAATCGAAAGTCTCCTATGTGTCAAAGATGTATAATGTGGCTCGAAAATAATTGACCATGGGTCAATTGCACTAAAAATTCCTAAAAATTACCCGGTAGGTTAGGTTACGCTAAAATCGCGACAGATTGAAATTAAACGCGAATTTGAACCCGAATTCAGAAATTGAAAGTTCTGTCATGTGACAATTCATTTTAGGAGTGTTGACTTACCTTTCGAAGATTTTTCTGCAAACCGGGATTTTTTGCGGAAATTCAGAATACGATTGTGTTTGACCAGAAAAATTAGAGGGCCATTTTTTGTTATGGCTTTGGGATTCAAGTTGGATAGATTGATGAGGAAAAATCCTAAGATGGATGATGGCACCTTGGTTGGATTTATGGACTCCAATTTAGGTTCAATTGGAGGAGAATTGAAGGGGAATTGGATGAATTGAGTGGCAAATCTTCCAAAATTCGTAGGCCTTGTGGAGTGCAACATTTGGACCACTTGGAGACTTGTTGAGGAAGATTTGATAGCTGCAAATTGGCTTAGCAAGATAGCCAAGCTGGTGGGGGGCAAGCACTTGAGAGTTTAGGATATTTTGGTGGCCCTCTCCATCTTCAGCAGCCTTCTTCTTCATCCCCTAGCTGCTTTCTCCATTGGGATAAGTGCAGCAGAAATCCTAAAACTCGTCACAAAAATATAATTGAGTCTTAAAACTTGCAAAAAATGCAATTACTCCTAAAACTTGTCAAAATCTTTCAATCGAGTCCTAAAATGGACGCTGTTAGCTTTTTCATATAAAAATACTAACATGGCATTTTAAATAATTTATTAATTTTCCCTGTGGAGTTTTTAATTAATTTAAATATATATTTAAAAACTAAAAAAATTTAAAAAATTTATTTTTAAAATTGTTCAAAAAAAAATCAGTAGCTCCTCTCCCCTGTCGCCGCCACCCATCATCGGAGGGGCCGGGCAACGATCGCCGGCCTTGGACAGGGGTGGCCAGCCTTCGCTTGGCCAGGGCGAGGGCTGACAAGGCCTCGCCCAGGGCGGGCAATAGTCGACGGCCCCCCATGAGGGCCGGCCACGACTCGCCCAAGGCGGGCAACAGCTAGCGACCCCCCGCAACAGCTGCTAGACCCAAATCTAGGCACCCTCGCTCGAGTTTGGCAATGGTGCCCCAATCTAGGCCTGCTAGCCCTCGTGCAGGGTCAGCGACCGTCGCCCGCCCTGGGCGAGTCTTCGCCAGTCCTCACGAGGGGCCGACAACTGTTGCCTGCCTTAGGCAAGGCCTCGCCGGCCCCCCAGCCCCAAGCAAGGGCCGATGAGGCCTCACCCAAGGCAGGCGACGGTTAGCAGCCCTCACCTGAGGCCGGCGAGGGCCGGCCACCCCCGCCCATGGCTAGCGACCGTTGCTAGCCCCTCCGATGATGGGCGGCGGCGACGATGGCAGTAGTGGAGAGGAGCCGTTGATTTTATTTTTTAAACAATTTTTAAAATAAATATTTTAACTTTTCTTTTTAGTTTTTGGTGAAAATATGATAAAATGAATAAATCTAATCTTTTAGTTTTTAAATCGAATTAAAAAAATAATTAAAAATCCACACGGAAAATAAAAAATTATTTAAAATGCCACGTCAGCATTTTTAACGGAAAAAGTTAACGGCGTCCATTTTAGGACTCGATTGAAACATTTTAACAAGTTTTAGGACTTAATTGCACTTTTTGTAAGTTTTAAGACTCAATTGTATTTTCGTGACAAGTTTTAGGACTTTTGCAGTACTTATCACTTCTCCATTTTAGTGAGTATTTGAGAGCTTGAAATTCCAGAGAAACCGAGCAGCACACCCCCCTTGCCCGCTGTTCCAACCTTGGTTCCCTCTGGTTCGGCCTTGGATAGAACCGAACCCCTCAACTTAGCTGAGAGCTTCGTGTGGATTTTCCAAGCCCTCCTAGACCCCCGTTGGTGTCGCCGTGGGCTTGGTTGTTACCCGCCTTTGGGCCGTTGTCGCTATGAACTCATTGGAACGCTGAACCTGTCACACCCTGATCCTTGAGTGTGTGCCCATCCTTCAATGGTCGATACAAATGCAACATTCCCAGGACACGTCGCTAACCAATTCATTTTAATACGCATGCGGAAGCATAACAATAAACCCCTGACAATAAATAACATGGGATAGGAAAGCAGGGTAACATTTCACAAAAGCCAACTTTATATAAACAATGGGCTTTAGGTACAAAACGAGTCTAGTCAAAAGTCTACAAAGGAAGATGTCCTACGACAAACTAGCGGAACACATATGTCGATCTTTCAGACTCCACCTCCACAGACTCCAAGCTTCGGGTCTTCCACGCCTCATCGACTCAATCAATCACAGGAGTCCCGATTATATGGTCAAACGATTTTCACACGTCTCATACCGTGCTACCCAGTTTTGTCTCATAATCAGGCGCATCTAACTCAAACAATCATGCGTTCCAATTATTAATTTCGCCCATCGAGGGTACAGCCTACTCCCAAGTTCGACAGTCTACTGGCGTAGCCAAGTATCATCTCACCACCATTGAGCATGGCTTCGCCTCTCAAAGACGGCTTCCCCAAAGGAGTATATGTCCATATTCTACTGTGACCCAAATCCCATTAAGTAGGTAACCCATATAAGGTAACGTTCGGCGTAAACACTTGGGATGGGTTCTCTTAACCAACACACGTCCATTCAATCTTGACTCAGGACATTGTGCATTGCATTCAAATGCTTTAATTAAAATAGTGATGTTGGCATATTTTCTTCATATTAAAAACATCCCGGAAAATAGTCGTGTGTGGGGTACACGGTCAGGTCGATTATAAAAAATTGATATCCTCCCATTTAAAATCACATTGTTTTATATAATATATAAAACCATTTTCGGTGTTAAAATTCGAAACCCGGAATTTTCTAAATAATTATTGAAATTTTCCAAATTTTTGAATAAATGACAAAAAATCCAATTAACATCCAATTATATAAACTGAACACGCCATCGCAATCAAGACGAAATTCCGGTCACCAGCTATCCCGGTCTAATTTTTGAAAAATAATTAATAATTAAATAATTACCAAAATTAATTAAATAATTCAATTTAAATCCCAAAAATACTAACTTATGCAATAATTGCTAAATTAACCACCTAAACGAGTCGGGAAAATTCCTAAACCTGTCTAGATAAATAGCACATCCTATCTAGGCCTTAATTAATCGAATCTAACCACCTAACATGCATAATTGAATAATTAAATCGCTAATCTAATCGAATCTAACCACATAATCCCTAATTACTTCAACTAAACACCCATTAAGCATAATTAACTCCCTAAGTGGAGATTAGTGAGAAAACTCATTGAATTTGCGAGCCGGTGAGTTCACGGCAATGGCAACACAGAGATGGGCGACAAACCCCGAAGTGGCGAGGCCAAGTGGGGCCGGGAGAGGCTCGGAAAAACCTCCTGAAGCTCACAACTGGGCTGTGAATTCGGTTTCTGATCTTGGACGGCAAGGGCTAAATTGGCGGCTGTTTGGGGCTGAAACGGACAAGGCAAGATAGCAACGGCCAGGCAAGTGGAGATTGCTACTAGATGGCAGCAAGCTAAGTTCCAGTGACCTCCACGATGGCTAGGGTACGCTGGCAAAGTTGAACGGTCGGCGAGCAAGGCGCGGGGACGTGCAGGCAGGCATGCGAGCAAGCTAGGCACGAGGGGCAAGTGGCAATGTGAGTGGTGGCTCCAGCGGGTTTTGGGCGAACGTGCGACGGGCAAGGGAGAGCTAGCTCAGTTTCCTCTGGTTTCCTAAGCTTTTAAACTTCAACAACAATGGAGAAAGTGGCTGCTGAAGGTAGAAGAGGGTTGTTGGTTAAGGAGGGGGCCACCAAAATATCCTAAATACTCATTGGCATGGCCCGACCAAACTTAGCTATCACCCACAGCCATTTGCAACTGCTAAGGCTTCCTTGGCAAGCCTCCTAAGGGTCCAAAAGTTGCACATCATGGGAGGGGGCTACGAATTTGAGCGTTGCCCACTCAATTTGGATTCAATTCCTCACCAATTCTCCTTCAAATTAACTCAATTCGAAGTCTATAAACCCCACCAAGGTGTCCACGATCAAATTGACATTTTTCATCGCCCATAAAACCAACTTGCATCCTAAAAATGCGATAAAAAACGGTCCCCTAAATTTTCAGGTAAAACACGGCCCTAATTTGAAATTCCGCCAAAAATCTCGGTTTGTAGAAAAAATCTTTGGAAGACGAGTAGACGTTCTTAAAATGAACTATGACATAACAGAACTTTCAATTTTTGAAAGCAAGTTCAATTTGGCGGTTAATTTCAATCTAGCGCGATTTTAGCGTGTCATAACCTATTTGGTAGCTTTTAGGAATTCTAGTGCAATTGACCCGTGGTTGATTATTTTCAAGCCACAATGTACATCTTCGACTCATTGATGACTCTCGGTTGTTGTGAAAATCTCGAGTTTTCAAATATGGACACAAGGTACGAAAATGACAGAAAAATCGGTCTAATGTTATTTGACAGAAATTTTGCAATTAGGTGGAATCACCCACACACTAATCGCATATCTTTATCAAATCGACCTATCACCGATCTCTATTGATTTTGATGATGCAATAATGACCCTTGCAGATGAGCACGGTCGAGAATTTGATTCCGAGTCGAATTCTCAAGGTTATTGCGTTAAAATCCCTTGACGGCTCCATTTGATAGGCTAGTTATCTCATGAGTGACCAACTCAGAGAATAAGGCCATGGGTGCATCGATTGAAAGCCCATTTCATCTCACCGAAATCAGACTTGAAAATCAAGATGTCACAACTCTTCTTCCCTAATAAAACTTTTGTCCTCGGAATTTAAACATATTACAAATCAAAAGGTAGGGGATACGGTCGTCTCATCGAATCTTCACTTTCCCAGGTTGCTCATTCAGTGTCGTGATATTGCTAGACCACTTTGACTAACGGGATTGTCTTGGTGCGTACAACCTGTTATTTCCAATCCACAATCTAAACCGAGCTTTCCACGTACAACACTATGTCGTTCACGTCTAAATCCTCAAAATTCAGCGCATGTGTTGGGTCAGGCTCATACTTCCTCAAGATCGACATGTGAAGGGCGTCATGCACTTTCGCCAACCTCGGTGGTAATGCAGGACGATACGTTAGGATCCCGATTCTTTCAAGAATCTCAAAGGGACCTACGTATCTTGGACTCATCTTTCCCTTCTTGCCAAAGCGCGAAGTACCTCTCATTGGTGACACCTTCAAAAAGACGTGATCACCAACTTGGAATTCCAATGGTCTCCAACGCTTATTTGCGTAGTTTTTCTGGTGGCTATGAGCGGTCTTTAGGTCCGTGATCTTTCTTTCCTTGACTTCATCTCAACACATTAGTATCCTGCACTCTCTACCATACAACACTTCAAGATGAGCCATTTGAATGCTCTGCTAGTAACTGTTATAGTAGGCAAACTCAATAAGATGAAGCTATTCCTCCCAGCTTTCCTTGAAATCCAACACGCAAGTTCGCAGCATGCCTTCAAGGGTTTGAATCGTCCTCTCAGATTGGCCAACAGTTTGAGGATGATAAGCCGTACTATACTGCAGCTTCGTTCCTAAGACGGTAAATATTGGGTCTTGGTTTGATGTAATTGTCACCGACACTCCATGTAGACGAACAATTTGACACACGTACAACTCAGCGTGCCTGTCCAAATCAAGGTCCTTTCGTATTGCAATGAAGTAAGCCAACTTCATCAGTCTGTCAACCACTGCCCAAATGGAATCAATACCTTTCTGAATCCTCGGTAAACCCGTCACAAAGTCCATTGTGATGTGTTCTTATTTCCACTCGGGAATCTCAAGAGGTTGCAAAAGTCCTCTCGGCTTATAGTGATGTCCCTTCACTTGCTAACACATCAAACACTTGGCGACTTGCTTAACGATGTCCGCCATCATACTAAACCACCAATAGCGTTGACGCAGATTCTGATACATCTTCGTATTACTAGGATGAATGCTGTAACTGCTACAATGAACTTCTGACAAAATCCCCACTTTAAGTGCTACATCATCAGGTACACAAAATCGTCGTCAAAACCTTAGTGTTCCATCATCAGAAACCTAAAAGTCGGCGTATCTCTTATCGATATCCTCTTGCGAGATCTTATGAATATCTGGATCTATCGATTGAAGCGTCTTGATTCTAATATGCACTTCTGGCTCAATTCTGAGAGTGGCCATAAGATTTGAAAGGTGGCCTACCTCAAACTTGAAAACCAAATCTCGAGCTCTCTCGAGTAAAATCCATTCCTTGATCATCATAAGCGCAACTGAAGACTTTCAACTCATCGCATCTGCGACCTTATTCGCCTTTCCAGGGTGATACAGAATGTCACAATCATAGTCCTTCAGGAGTTCCATTAAACGATGCTGTCTCATATTCAACTCCTTCTGAGAGAATAGATACTTGAGACTTTGATGGTCAATGAAGATTCAGAACCTTTCTCCGCATAATTAATGTCTCCAAATCTTTAAAGCGAAAAGTATCGCTGCAAGTTCTAAGTCATACGTCAGGTAATTCAGCTCGTGAGGTCTCAACTGACGAGACGTGTATGCAATAACCCTTCCATGTTGCATCAGCATGCAACACAATCCTCTAAACGACGCATCACTATAGATCTTCTATCCTCCAAGACCAGATGGAATGGTTAGCACAGGTATGGTAGTCAGCTTATGCTTAAGCTCTTGGAAACTAAACTTGCACTTGTCTGTCCATAAACTTTTCTTCCTTTTTCAGTAGTCGAGTCAACGGCGACGCTAAGGCTGAAAATCCTTCCACGAACCTTCTTTATTACCCTGCCAAACCCAAGAAGCTTCTGATCTTTATCACGGTAGTCGATCTTCGCCAGTTGATCACTGCTTCAATCTTAGACAAGTCCACGGAGATTCTTTTGCCTAAAATCACATAACCTAGAAAAGCAACACGAGTTAACCAAAACTCGCATTTGCTGAACTTAGTAAACAGCTCATGAATCCTTAGAGTTTGGAGTACCATCCTCAAATGCCTCTCGTGTTCCTCAAGACTTCTCAAGTACACCAGGATATCGTCGATGAACACGATCACAAACTGATCTAAGTATTCCTTGAACACTCGGTTCATCAAATCCACGAAAGCAGCTAGGGCATTCATTAAACCAAACGGTATTACAGTGAACTCATAATGGCCATATGGAGTACGAAACGCTGACTTCGGTATATCCTCATTTCTGATCCTCAGCTAATGATATCTCATCCTCAGGTCGATTTTCAAAAATATCGACGCTCCTTGCAACTGATCAAGCAAGTCATCAATCCTCGACATTGGATACTTGTTCTTGATCGTCACTTGATTAAGTTGACGATAGCCGATACACAGACACAACGAACCATCTTTCTTCTTCATGAACAAAATTGGTGCTCCCCAAGGTGATGCACTGGGACGTATGAATCCCTTATCCAACAATTCCGACATCTGCACCTTCAATTCTTTCAACTCCAATAACGCCATCCGGTAAGGAGCCTTAGAGATTGGCTCTGCCTCGGGGACTAACTCAATCATGAACTCAATCTCTCTTTCTCGTGGCAGACATGGCAATTCCTTTGGAAACACGTTTGGAAAGTCTTGTACCACGACAATGTCCTCGATCTTAAGCTCCTCAACTGTCGTATCCACAATAGTTGCCAAGTAACCTTGGCAACCTCCGTCTAACAAACGAGTTGCTTCAAGCAACGAGATTAATGTAATCAAGAGTCCTCCTCGACTTCCAATAAACTCGACGCTCTCACCCATTAACGGGTTAAACTGAATTGCTTTGTAATAGCAATCCATATTAGCTCGTTGCTTGGTGAGCCAGTCCATGCCAATTATCACATCGAAATCATACATGGCTAAGACTGTCAAGTCTATCTTCCCCTCTTGCTCACCAATCACTAACTTGTAACCAGGACAACCCACTGTCGCTAACACCTTATCCTTTAACGGTGTAGATATACTGACCACTGACTTCAAAAACTCGGGAATCAATCTTACCAACTTAACATACTACTCGGCTATAAATGAATGAGTAGCTCCAGGGTCAAATAAAGCATAAGCAGTGTGATCGTTCAACAAGACCGTACCTATAATCACATTAGGTGCATCCTCAACCTGTCCTCTCATGATAGCGTACGTCCTTCCTTGAGCTGGAGGTTGGTTCAAACCACCCTGTGGTGTATTCGGTGGCGCAACTCCTTGAATCTGACCCATTGGTGGCAGTGGCGGTGGCAATGGCGGTAATTGCAATCCCATTTGTCTTATGGGACAATTCCTAGCTATGTGACCCTGCTGGCCACACATAAAACAAGCACCCATCTTAGTAGAGCACAAGGCTGATCCATGTCGTCTCCCGCAGGTATGACATACTCCATTCTAGCTCACTAACTTTCCTATCCCACCCTTCCTGTTGGATGGAACAGGATACCTTCCTCTGATCATGATCTCTTCCCAAACCGATTCCCATCCCATTAGAACTAAACCGCAACCCAGATGCAGCGGCTTATTCATTCTAGTCTCTCTCTATCAGTCGGGCCCGTTCGTACAAGTCATTGTAGCCCTTCAAATTGAACCACACCAGCGAACTCAACTCCTATCTAAGCCCATCTCTAAATCTCCTCGCTTGGTCTACTCGATCCTCGACCAATCTAGGGGCATACTGCGACAGTTCGGCAAACTTCGCTTCATACTGATCCATTATCATTGTACCTAGGCAAAGGCGCTGAAATTCCGTCATCTTCATTTCTCTGGCATTGTCGGAAAAGTATTTGTCGTTGAACACTTAAACAAAGGCGTTCCATTCCGGAACCACACCTTCAAGGAGTACTATTGCTTTGGTGGCCCCCCACTAAGTACTTGCGATCCCCTGTAGCTGATAGACTGCAAGGATGACCTTCTCCGCCTCGGTGCACATCAGCAATGCAAAGGCCTTCTCAAAACCTTGAATCCATAGGGCTGTAGCTTCAGGATCTCCTGCGCCAATAAACTTCGGTGGGTTTAACTTCAGAAGTTGTTCCACCAATTTGTGCATCAGCCTCACAACGACCATGTTCTTAGGTGGAACCTTAGCAGGTGCGACAACAAGTGTGACAACAGTTGCAGCAGTAGCAGCATTAGTGAAGGTAGCAACAGCAGCATTGGCAGTGGCAGTAGTGGCATTAGCGGTGGCAGCAACAGTGGCGTTGACAGCGGCAGTAGCGGTAGCTGTAGCGATAGCGGTAATGTTGATGGCGGTAATGGCAGCAGCTTGATTCTAGGCCTGTTGCCCCATCAAATTCCCCAGGGCCTTTAGCGCCTGCATGATACCGATAGTTCTTGGATCACCAGATGCTACTACACCAGCATCGACTAGAGGCGGTGCTACTCCACTCACGTGGCCTAAGTCAATGCTCTACCATGACCACCCCGGGTACTGACCCTTGTTGGCATCCTACCCCGAGTCATAGGTCTAATGGTTCTCTTTCTAGGAGTCCTCTACTCCTAGTCACTCATACTATAGGGTTTGTATAGAAACCTATTTTCTAATTCCAATACCATATTAGAATTTGAGATACCCCACAAACAAGTTACCAATCGGCTATCACACACATGTATCAGCATATTAAAAGTCTTTCATACTAACTATCCCATGACTCATCATGCCTTATCACTCCAAATACAAACCTTGCTATGATACCACTTAAACGGGAATGTCACGACCCGATCCTCGAGCGCTCGCTAGTCCCTCAATGGTCAATACAAATGTGACGTTCCCAGAATGCGTCGCCAACCCATTCATTTTAATACGCATGCGGAAGCATAACAATAAACCCCTGACAATAAATAACATGGGATAGGAAAGCAGGGCAACATTTCACAAAAGCCAACTTTATATAAACAACGGGATTTAGGTACAAAACGAGTCTAGTCAAAAGTCTACAAAGGGTCGGCTCTCAAAAAGAAGTTGTCCTATGACAAACTAGTCGAACACATACGTCGATCCTTCAGACTCCACCTCCGTAGACTCTAGGCTTGGGGTCTTCCACAACCACAATTTAAGGACCTGAAAAGTTACGCCCACAATGGGGTGAGACATTGTCTCAACAAATTCACCCCCTAAACCCCTATTAGGAAGGAAATACACTCAAGGGTGGCCTAGCCACACAATACAAAGAATTGACCTCGCCTCAATTTCCTCCTGCACGTCAACATAGTTCATATACACAATGCAGATAATCACAGCACACAACAATTGCAACGCCAAATCGACTCAATCAATCACAAGGGTCCCGATTATAAGGTCAAACTATTATAACACATCCCATACCGGGCCACCCACTTTTGTCTCATAATCAGGCACATCTAACTCAAACAATCATGTGTTCCAATTGTTAATTTCGCCCCCCAAAGGTACGGCCTACTTTCAAGTTCAACGGTTTACTGGCGTAGCCAGGCATCGTCTCACCACCATTGAGCATGGCTTCATCTCTCAAAGATGGCTTCCCCAAATGAGCATAGGTCCAGAATCTACTACGACCCGAATCCCATTAAGTGGGTAACCCATATAAGGTAACGTTCGACGTCAACGCTTGGGACGGGTTCTCTTAACCAACACACGACCATTAAATCCCAACCTAGGACACCATGCATTGCACTCAAATGCCTCAATTAAAATAGTAATCCTGGCATACTTTGTTCATATTAAAAACATCCCCGAAAATAGTCGTGTGTGGGTACACAGTCAGGTCGATCCTTAAAAATTGATATCCCCCCATTTAAAATCTCATTGTTTTATATAGTACATAAAACTATTTTGAGTGTTAAAATTTGACACCGGGAATTTTCTAAATAATTATTGAAATTTCCCAAATTTTGGAATAAATGACTAAAAATCCAATCAACACTTAATTTGCACAAATTAACATCCAATTTAATAAACTTAACACGTCATTGCAATCAACACAAAATTCTGGTTACCTGCTATCCTGGTCTAATTTAACAAAATAAATAATTACCAAAATTAAGTAAATAATTCAATTTAAATCCCAAAAATACTAACTTAGGCCATAATTGCAAAATTAATTGCCAAAACAAGCTAGGAAAATTCCCAAACCTGTCTAGAAAAATAGCACATCCCATCTAGGCCTTGATTAATCTAATCTAACTAACCACATAATCTCTAATTAATTTAAATTAAACACCCCTTAAGCATAATTAACTCCCTAAGCAGAGATTAGTGAGTAAACTCACCGAATTTCCGAGTCGGTGAGTTCATGGCGACGACAACATGGAGACAAGCGACAAACCCCGAAGAGGCAAGGCCAAGCGGGGTCAGGAAAGGCTCGGAAAAACCTCCCGAAGCTCACAACTAGATTATAAATTTGGTTTTTGATCTTGGACGGTAGGAGCTAAACCGGTGGCTATTTGGGGTTGAAACAGACCAAGCAGGACAACGACGGCTAGGAAGGTGGAGACTATTGCTAGACGGCGGCGAGCTGAGCTCTAATGATCTCCACAACGGCCAAGGGACGCTGGCGAAGCTGAACGGTGGGCGAGCGGGGCGCGAGGACGCGCAGGCAAGCGTGCAAGCAAGCCAGGCGCGTGAGCGAGCAGCAACGCAAGCAATTTAGGCACATGAGCGAGTGGCAGCGCAAGCAAGCCAGGCGCACGAACAAGCGACAACGCGAGTGGTGGCTCCAGCGGGTTTTGGGCGGACGTGTGACGGGCAAGGGAGAGCTGGCTCGGTTTCCTCTGGTTTCCTAAGCTTCTAAACTTCAACAACAATGGAGAAAGTGGCTGCTGAAGGTAGAAGAGGGCTGTTGGTTAGGAGGGGGCCACCAAAATATCTTAAACACTCATTGGCATGGCCCTACCAAGCTTGGCTATTAGCCACAGCCATTTGCAGTTGCCAAGGCTTCCTTGGCAAGCCTCCTAAGGGTCCAACAAATGCATACCATGGGGGCTACGAATTTGAGCATTGCCCACTCAATTTCGATTCAATTCCCCACCAATTCTCCTTCAAATTAACTCAATTCGAAGTCTATACCCACCAAGGTGTCCACAATCAAATTGACATTTTTTTTGCCCATAGAACCAACTTGCATCCCAAAAACGCGATAAAAAATGGTCCCCTGAATTTTCTGGTCGAAAACGACCCTAATTTGAAATTCCGGCAAAAATCTCAGTTTGTAGAAAAATCTTCAGAAAACAAGTCAATGTTTAGGCGGTTAGATTAGCATTCCTGGCCTAAGTTGGTATTTATTGAATTTAAATTGAATTATTTAATTAATTTTGATATTTATTTAATTATTTAATATATTTCGAAAATTATATCGAGATAGTCAGTGACTAGAATTTCGTGCCGATTGCAATGGTGTGCTTTATTTCTATAATTGAGTGTTAAATTGTGCAAATTGAGTGGTGATTGAAATTTTGAGTATTTACTTCAAAATTTGGAAATTTTAGTAATTATTTAGAAATTACCGGGTGTTAGGTTTTAAGACCGAAAATGGTTTTAAATACTATATCAAATAGTGGGATTTGGAAAGGAAGGGTATCAGTTTTTCTAGTTCAAATTGACCGTGTACCCATACACGACTATTTTCACCGTGTTTTTCTAATACGAAGAAAATGGGCCAAGTACGTTATTTTAATTGAGACATTTGAGTGCAAAGCACGATGTCTTGGCCGAGAATTGGCCGTGATTAACAATTGGAATGCATGTTGAGTGGAATTTACGCGTCGGATTATGGGACAAAATTGTGTGGCACGGAATGGGATGCATCATAACGATTTGGCCCTATAATCGGGACTCCTTGTTTTGTTGAGATGAAAGTGTTGGCGTTCCAATTGTTTGAGCATGAATACCGTTATGTCTATGATATGAATTGTACTGACATGCAGGCATAAAGGATTTGAGACAAGGGAAGTCTCTGTGATTGTGTGGCTGTGTGGTTAGGACGCCCATAGGCGTATTTCCTTCCTAGTCGGAGTTTAGAGAGTAAACTTGCTAGGATATTGTCTCACCCAGCCGTCGTTGGCTCAATATTTTCAAG
Organism: Eucalyptus viminalis; assembly: GCA_014182385.1. NCBI lineage: Eukaryota > Viridiplantae > Streptophyta > Magnoliopsida > Myrtales > Myrtaceae > Eucalyptus > Eucalyptus viminalis. The sequence continues at coordinate 7,884,339 of CM024531.1, forward strand.
TCTTTATATGGCAATTCTTCTAGAATGTTTTGGATAGCCACGGGCTATTGCTGAGCGAGGAATAGATGTTCGGGTCCTTGGTAGTCACTAGGTTTATGAGTTGATCGTGACCATCGTCTGGGTCAATGAGGGCCTACCTGAGAGGGTACCTCATCAATTCAGGGCGTGGTTCCGCCACGGACTCAATAGATACCAGGTGGGTCTCCTCTAGGGTTTTGAGATTCCCGTGGTGGTTCTCAATGCCGCTTTTGGCGAGGGTGCAGCTAACCCTCCTAATGGAGCTGTAGAGGATCCGGTGCCCTTGGAGCTGGTGGAGTCCGAAGGATCGGTGAATGTGTCCAACTAGTGGTCGTAGGACAGTTCCTTTTTGAAAGCCGACCATTTTGTAGACCTTTGTATATAAACTTAGTTTTTTCACAAAAGTGTTTGCTTTGATGTGATTATCCTGCTTTCTTATCCCATGTTGTTTGTTGTTAGGGGTGTTTAATTTGTTTCCTCATGTGCGTTAAAATGAAAAAGTCGGCGACGCATCCTGAGATATCGCAAATTTCATTAACCACCGAGGGATGGGCACGCGTTCGAGAATCAAGGCGTGACATCTCCACTTGGAGTGGTATCAGAGCTGGTCGATAGTTGGAGTGATAAGGTACGATGGTTCATGGGATAGTTAGTAGGAAATGCCTTTATATTATGTGAATGCATGTGAATGTAGCTAATTGGTAGATTGTTTTATGGAGATCACTCAGTTTCTAATTATGTATGGAATTAGGAACAGGTTTTGTAGAAAGTCTACATAATGAGTGATCAGGAGCAGAGGACTACTAGGAAAAGGACCCTTGGACTTGCGACTTAGGGTAGGACACTGACAAGGGTCTGTACTCGAGGGGGTTGTGGTAGAGCACAGGTTCAGGCTAGCGCTAGTGGAGTAGCACCACCTCCAACTAGTGCTGGGGTAGCAACCCTTAGTGATCCAAGGTTCGATAGGATCATGCAGGCGCTAAAGACGCTTGGAAATGTGGTAAGGCAGCAAGCCTAGAATCAAGCTGTCGTTGTCACTACTTCAGCCGCTACTACTGCAGCTGCCATTACTGCTGCCAATATCGCCGCTAATGCTGCTGTCGTAGCTGTAGCCGCACCTGCCAAAGTTCCACCTGGGAACGTGGTTATTGAGAGAGAGAGAGAGAGAGAGAGAGAGAGAGGCCTATGCATAAACTCGTCGAGCAATTTCTAAAGTTGAACCCGCCGAGGTCATTGGCACAGGAGACCCCGAAGCTACAGCACTCTGGATCCAGGATTTGAAAAAGGCTTTTCCACTACTAAGGTGCACTGAGGAGGAGAAGGTCATCCTTACAGTCTATCAATTGCAGGGTAACTCAAACACTTGGTGGTGGGCCACTAGAGGAATAATGTTCCCAGAATGTGTGGTTCCAAAGTGGAACGCCTTCATTGGAGTGTTCAATAGCAAGTACTTTTCCGACAATGCTAGAGAACTGAAGATGACGAAATTCCAGCACCTTTGCCGAGGTACAATGACACTAGATTAGTACGAAGCGAAGTTCGCCAAACTATTGCAATACGCCCCCAAACTAATCGAGGATTCGATAGACCGAGCTAAAAGGTTCAGAGATGGGCTCAGACCGGAATTGAGGAGTCCACTGATGCCATTCAATTTGAAGGACTATAATGACCTGTATGAACGGGACAAATTGTTAGAGAGAGACCAAAGTGAGTAAGCTCCCTCATCTAGATCGAGGTTCAGCTCAATTAGGGATGGAAATAGGTTTGAAAAGAAACCTATGACTAAAGGAAGGTATTTTATTCCGCCTAACAGGAGGGTGGGGTAGTAAAGTCAGCACCAAGATAGAATGGCGTGTCGCTTCCGTGGAAGATGACATGGATCGGTCCCCTGCCATTCTAAGCCGAGTGCTTGTTATGAGTGTGGCCATAAATTATCCTAAAAGACCGATGGGACCGCAACAATTGCCACCATCGCCACCGATGGGTCAGAATCGAGGATTTACGCCGTAGATTGCACAACAGGATGGAATGATCAGACCTCCAACTTAAGGAAGGACGTATGCTATCACTAGAGGACAGGCTAAGGACACGCCTGATGTGATTATAGATATTGTTTCACTGAACGACCACGCTGCTTATGCTTTATTTGATTCTGGTGCAACTCATTCGTTTATAGCTAAACAGTTTGTTAAGCTAGTAGGATTGATTCCTGAGTTGTTGGAGTTAATGGTTAGCATATCTACACCGTTAAAGGATAAGGTGTTAACTGTAATAGGTTGTCCTAGTTGCAAGTTAGTGATCGGTGAGCGAGAGGAGAGGATAGATTTGTTAGCCCTAACCATGTATGATTTTGATGTGATAATTGGCATGGACTGGCTCATCAAGCAAAAAGCTAAGATGGACTGCTATTGTAAAGCGATTCAATTTTAACCCGTTAATGGGTGAAAGTTTCGAGTTTATTGGGAGTCGAGGAGGACCCTTGATTACCTTAATCTCGTCGCTTGAGGCAACCTGTTTGTTAAACGGGGGTTGCCAAGGTTACTTGGCGACTTTCGTGGATACGATAGTTGAGAAGCTGAAGATCGAAGATATCGTAGTGGTACAAGAAATCCCAGATGTATTCTGAAAGAATTGTCAGGCCTGCCACCAAAGAGAGAGATTAAATTCGTGATCGAGTTAGCACCCGGGACAGTGCTAATCTCTAAGGCTCCTTACCGGATGGCATTGTCTAAGTTAAAGAATTGAAAGTACAGATGCAAGAGTTGTTGGATAAGATATTCATATATCCCAGTGTATCACCTTGGGGAGCACCAATTCTGTTTATGAAGAAGAAAGATGGTTCGTTGCGCCTGTGCATCGACTATCGTCCCAACTCAATCAAGTGACAATCAAAAACAAGTATCCAGTGCCGAGGATCAACGATTTGTTTGATCAGTTACAAGGAGCGTCAATATTCTCTAAATTCGACTTGAGGACGGGATATCATCAGCTGAGGATTAGGAAAGATGACATACCGAAGTCAGCATTTCGCACTCGATACGGCCATTATGAGTTCACTGTAATGCCGTTTGGTTTAATGAACGCCCTAGCTACCTTCATGGATCTGATGAACTAAGATTTCAAAGAATATCTAGATCAGTTTGTGATTGTGTTCATCGACAATATCTTGGTGTACTCGAGAAGTCCAAAGGAGCACGAAAGGCATTTGAGATTGGTGCTTCAAACCCTACGGAATCATGGATTGTATGCTAAGTTAAGTAAGTGCGAGTTTTGGTTGACTCGTGTTGCTTTCCTAGGTCACGTGATTTCAGGCGAAGGAATCTCCGTGGACCCGACCAAGATCAAAGCAGTTATCAACTAGCCAAGACCGATTACAGTGATAGAGATCATAAGTTTTTTGGGTTTAGCAAGGTATTATAGAAGATTTGTGGAAGGGTTTTTAGCTTTAGCCTCATCGTTGAATCGACTATTGAAGAAGGAAGAAAAGTTTGTGTGGATCGACAAGTGCGAGTGTAATTTTCAAGAGCTTAAGCAGAAGCTAACTACCACACTTGTGCTAACCATACCATCTAGTCCGGGAGGATATGAGATCCACAGTGATGCATCATTTAGAGGACTGGGTTGAGTGCTAATGCAACATGGTAAGGTTGTTGCAAACGCGTCCCATCAGTTGAGACTTCACGAGCTGAACTACCCGATGCATGACTTAGAACTCGCAACAATCATTTTCGCTCTGAAGATTTGGAGACATTATTTGCGTGGAGAAAGATTCCAAATCTTTACAAACCATCAAAGTCTCAAGTACATATTCTCTCATAAGGAGTTGAATATGAGACAACGTCACTGGATAGAACTCTTGAAGGACTATGATTGTGATATTCTGTATCACCCTGGGAAGACTAATAACGTTGTAGATGCGTTGAGTCAGAAATTTTCAGTTGCGAACATGATGCTCAATAAATGGATTTTACTTGAGAGAGCTTGAGATTCGATTTTCAAGTTTGAGGTAGGCCACCTTGCCAATCTTATGGCCACCCTTAGAATTGAGCCAGAAGTACAAATTAGAATCTAGACGCTTCAATTGACAAACCTGAATGTTTAGAAGAATCTAGACGCTTCAGTTGACAAACCCGAATGTTCAGAAGATCCTCCAAGAGGACACCGACAAAAGGCTGATTTCCAAATTTCTGAAGAAACTAAGGTTCCAAGGATGATTGTGTGTACTTGATGATGTAGAGCTTAAGGAAGAGATCTTGTCAGAAGCTCATCGTAGCAGTTACAGCATTCATTTTGGCAATACGAAGATGTATCAAAATCCGCGTCAACACTATTGGTGGTTCGGTATAAAGGCGGACATTGCCAAGCATGTCGCCAAGTGTCTGACATGTCAACAAGTGAAGGCACATCATTGTAAGCCGGGAGAACTTCTGCAACCTCTCGAGATTCCCGAGTGGAAATGGGAACACATCACAATAGATTTTGTAATAGGCTTACCAAAGAGTCAGAGGGGTAATGATTCTATATGGGTAGTGGTCGACAGACTGACAAAGTCAGCTCACTTTATCGCCATACGAAATGACCTTGATTTGGACAGGCATGCAAAGTTGTATGTGTGTCAAATTGTTCGTCTACATAGAGTGCCGGCGACGATTACATCTAATAGAGACCCGAGATTTACAACTACCTTTTGGAAAAGTTTACAGACCACCTTAGGAACAAAGCTGCGGTACAGTACGGCCTATCATCCTCAGACGGATGGTCATTCTGAGAGGACGATTCAAACCCTCGAGGACATGCTACAAACTTGCATATTAGATTTTAAGGGAAGCTAGGAGAAACAGCTTTATCTTGTCGAGTTTGCCTACAATAACAGCTACCAGCAAAGCATTCAGATGACTCCTTTTGAAGCGTTGTATTGTAGCGCATGCAAGACGCCAATTTGTTGGGATGAGGTCAAGGAACGAAAGATCACGGGCCTAGAGTTGGTTCAACGGTCAGTGGATGCAGTTGTCGTTATCAAAGACAGATTAAAGACCACTCAGAGCCGTAAAAAAACTACACATATAAGCATTGGAGACCTTTGGAATTCCAAGTTGGTGAGCACATCTTTCTGAATGTTTCACCGATGAGGGGTACTTCGCACTTTGGCAAAAAGGGAAAGTTGAGTCCGAGGTACGTAGGTCCCTCCGAAATTATTGAAAGCATAAGGACTCTAGCGTATTTTCTTGCATTGCCGCTGAGGTTGGCGCGAGTGCATGACGTCTTTCATGTATCGATGTTGAGGAAGTATGAGCCTAACTCGACCCACATGCTAAATTTTGAAGAGTTAGACATGGACGACAAAGTGTCATGCATGGAAAGACCAATTCAGATTGTAGACCGCAAAGAACATGTTCTGTGCACCAAGACGATTCCGTTGCTTAAAATGGTCTGGCAACACCACGGCACAAAGGGAGCAACATGAGAAAGTGAAGATTTGATGAGATGACAATACCCCCACTTTTTTTGTTTAAAGATTTGTAATGGTTTAAATTTCGAGGAAATAAATTTTATAAGATGGAAAGAGTTGTGACATCTTGATTTTCAAGTTCTATTTTCAATTGAATAAGTTGAGCTTTTCATCGACGCACCTATAGTTTTTTTCTCTGAGTTGGCCACTCACAAGATAATTAGCCTATCAGGTGAAGCCGTTAAGGAATTTAAACGCAATAGACTCGAGAATTCAACTAGGAATCTACTACTCGACCATGCTAATCTGCAAGGGTCATTACGGCACCATAAAAATCAATCAAAGACCGGAGATAGGTCGATTCAATAAAGGTATGTGATTAAGGTGTGGGTGATTCCACCTAATTACAAAATTTCTATCGAATGGTACTAGACCGATTTTTCTGTCATTATTTGAAATTTCGAGATTTTCACGACAATCGAGAGTTGCCAATGTGTCAAAGATGTACAATGTGGCTAAAAAATAATCGATCATGAGTCAATTGTACTAGAAATTCCTAAAAGCTACCAAATATGTTAGGTTATACTAAAATCGCGCCATATTGAAATTAACCGCGAATTTGAACCTGAATTCAAAAATTGAGAGTTTTGTCATGTCACAGTTCATTTTAGGAGTGTTGACTCACCTTTCAAATATTTTTCTGCAAATTGAGATTTTTGGCGGAAACTCAAAGTAGGGCCGTTTTTTTACCGAGAAAATTATTGGGCTGTTTTTGGTCATGTTTTTGGAATTCAAGTTGGGCAAATTGATGAGGAAAAATCCTAAGATGGACGATGGCACCTTAATTGGATTTATGGACTCCAATTTAGGTTCAATTGGAGGAGAATTGAAGGGGAAATAGATGAATTGAGTGGCAAATGTTCCAAAATTCATAGGTCTTGTGAGGTGCAACATTTGGACCACTTGGAGACTTGTTGAGAAAGCTTTGGCAGCTGCAAATTGGCTGAGGAAGATAGCCAAGCTAGTGGGGGCAAGCACTTGAGAGTTTGGGATATTTTGGTGGTCCCCTCCATCTTCAGCAGTCTTCTTCTTCTTCCCTCAGCTACTTTCTCCATTTTAGTGAGTATTTGAGAGAGAGAAATTCCAGAGAAACCAAGCAGCACACCCCCCTTGCCCGCCGTTCCAACCTTGGTTCCCTCCGGTTCGGCCTTAGATAGAACCGAACCCCTCAGCTCAGCTGAGCGCTTCATGTGGCTTTTCCGAGCCCTTCCAGACCTCGTTGGTGTCACCATGGGCTTGGTTGTTACTTGCCTTGGTGTCGTCATCACCATGGACTCATCAGAACGCTAAACTAATGAGTTTACTTACTAAACTCTGCTTAGGGAGTTAATTATGCTTAAGGGATGGTTAGTTTAGGCTAATTAAGGTTTAGGTGGTTCATTAGATTAGATTAGTGATTTAATTATTCAATTATGCATGTTAGGTGGTTAGATTAGATTAATTAAGAACTAGATAGGATATATTATTTATCTAGATAGGTTCGGAAATTTTCTAGACCCGTTTAGGTGGTTAGATTAGCATTTCCGACCTAAGTTGGTATTTATTTAATTTAAATTGAATTATTTAATTAATTTTGGTATTTATTTAATTATTTAATATTTTCCGAAAATTATACCGGGATAACTGGTGATCGGAATTTCGTACTGATTGCAATGGTGTGCTTAATTTCTGCAATTGACTGTTAAATTGTGCAAATTGAGTGGTGATTGAAATTTTGAGTATTTAATTCAAAATTTGGAAATTTTGGTAATTCTTTAGAAATTACCGAGTGTCGGATTTTGACATCAAAAATGGTTTTAAATACTATATCAAATAGTGGGATTTGAAAATGAAGGGTATCAGTTTTTATGGTTCAAATTGACCGTATACCCACACATGACTATTTTCACCATGTGTTTTCAATATGAAGAAAATGGACCAAGTACGTTATTTTAATTGGAAAATTTGAGTGCAAAGCACAATGTCTTGGCCGAGAATTGGATTGGTGCATGAATGATTATGAGAACATGTCCCGAGCTGTTGAGCTGGACGTGCCCCTATGTGGGATGCCCTACCAATGGATTCCTATCACGCCATGATCCTCCGAGCACGTGCCCATCCCTCAGTGGTCGATTAAATAGTGACGCTCCAAGACGCGTCGCCGACCCATTCATTTAATACACATGTGAAAGCGAATAAATAAATCCCCAGACATCAACAAGATGTGATAGAAAAGTAGGGCCACCATTTTTATAAAAGCCAAACCACACCTTTGTACATGTCAAGCTAAGTCATATACATTACTAGCTTATATCTATAAGTCTGCAAAAAGGTCGATCCCCAAACAAGCTACTCCATGACTAGCTAGTCTGACTTGTTCGCTGATTCAGCAATCTCCACAGGGTCAGGACGAGACGGCAGGTTCTCCACTACACCATCAGGTGGGTAAGCTGGATCCTCATCCAAGGCAGCATCAATCACCACAGAAGGGATATCAAAAGTCCTAAGGGGACCTAGCCTAACGTCATTAGGAGCGTAGTGGAACCATGCTCTGAATCGATTAGATATATCCTGATGTGGAACTTCTTCGACCCAAATAGTTGTTACAACCAGCTCATAGACCCAAAAACTTCCGGGATTGGGGAAACTAGAAACCTCCTCGATAACCCTCATGGGACGACCGTGATGCTCAGGGGGACGCCATCTAAGAACCTGAAAATGTTATACCACAATGGAGTGAGACGACGTCTTAGCAAGTTCACCCCCCAAGTCTTGACTAGGAAGGAAATACACCCCAAGGGCTACCTAAACACAAGCACACGTCAGAGGACTTACCTTTGCCTCAGTTCCTTCCTGCAAGGCAGTACAATTGTAAATTCAGCGAATCACTATAGCACATCAGCACATCAGCACATCAAAGCATCAAATCAGATTGAGTCATCGATCAATTGACTCAGTCGATTCCATGTCATCAAGACCATCGTTTGGTCAACTGATTCAATACTATCTATAAAGTCTGATCACATCAAGGACTGCTCACCCTAAACTGAATATAGATAGAAATGCTCACCGAAAGCTTATAACAACGTATACTACTCACTCTAAGCTGATATGTCGAAGCTCTCAAGCTGATATAGTATACAATTAATGCTCACCAAAGTTGTGCGATACTTAATTGCTCACCGAAGCTGTGCGATACTTAATTTCTCACTGAAATTGCACGATACTTAGGGTATACTGCTCACTCTAAGCTGATATATTAAGCCATCTGGCTGATATAGTATATCATTCTACCCAACCAATTATTTCACCACTTTTATCATACCCGATAAAAATAATCGTATGTGGGTACACGGTGAGCCTCTGCCAAAAATATAATATATTTACTTTATAAACTCCCACTAATTATATAGTTGATAAAAACATTTTTTGGCACTGTAAACTGACACTCGGTAATTTTTTAATTAAATACTGAAATTAATAAATTTTGGGATAAATACCCACAATTACAAATCACACTCAAATTGCACAAAATAGCCCTCAATTAATTAAACAAATCACACCATTGCAATTAGCGCAAAATTTCGAAAAATAATAATTAATTAAATAATTACGAAAATTAATTAATAAATACCAATCAATGCAACTTAGGCCAGAAAAGCCTAATTAAAAAGCTGAGACGGGTCCGGAAAATTTCCAAACCTATTTAGATAAATACTATAACTTATCTACTTGTTAATTGCACTACTCTAACTATCTAACATGCAATAACGAACGATTAAATCACTAATCTGTTCTAACTAACCAGATAATCCATACTTAACCTAAACTAATTAACCATTAATCATCATTAGCTCCCTAATCAAAGATTAGTGAGTAAACTCACTAGATTAACGAGCCGGTGAGTTCACTTTGACGGGGACGCAAAGACGAGCAACAAACTCCAAAGCGGGGGCACCAAGCGAGGCCGAGACGAGCCTAAAAACGGGCCTTGATGCCCAAAAACCCTTACTGGCTTCGGTCCCTGATCTTGAGTCGAAGGAGCTACAACAGGTAGCTGGTTCGGCCATGGCTTGGGACCAGTCTTAGCGGCCACGGGTGGGGGTGCAGGCTTGGCTTGACAGGCTAAGCCGTGGCTGCTGGGCTCGCTGGATTGCTGGAGCATAAGCTAGAATGGGCTGAAATTGTGGGTTGCTTCGGACGTGGAGCTACACGGTCAACGCTAGGGGAAGAAGCTTCACTGGTTGATTAGTGGAATGGAGCGGCTGAGTCAGTGGAGTGTGCTGGCGTGAGTGGATTTGGGCATGGAAGCTGAAGGAAAGAAAATCGGTGGGGTTTGGTGGGGCAGCAAACATGCAGGGAAAACAAAAATGAAAGAGAAGCGGCCTAGGGGAAAGGATAAAGGAGCATATGGTTGTCGGCCAGGAGGAGAAAAACGTGCGAAAAGAAAAAGAGAAAGAGAGAGAGAGAGAGAGAGAGAGAGAGAGAGACGTGGATGGATAAGGAGGGTGGTTTGTCGGCTGAAGGGGGAAATGTGCAAAAATAATAAAAAAAGAAAGAGAGGGGGCGTGCGAATTAGAGGGGCCGAAGGAGGGGGAGGGAAATTTTTAAATAAAACATCTTATACTCATCCAGTCTTGGTCCCATAAGCTCATTCAATCCAATTTGGTCCCCAAAAATCCCCATGCTAAAAAACTTGATCCTCAATTGCTTTCTTGCACCATAATTCCCCCACATAACAAGTCTTGGGGAGCAAAAATGACCATTTCCCTCCATTTCGAATTCTATTTCCTTTTTCCCGAAATCTGATTTCTTAACAAATGTCTCCAATTGATGTCCAATTTTGTTAAAGAAAAAGCCCACACAATTTCCTTTCACCAAGTAGCTCACACCGAAGGCCAAAAATCCCTTCAAATTGGCCAATCCGAATTTCCGTTCGTTTTCCGAATCGTCCAAATCGATTTTTTGTAAAAATCCCAAACTCGCTGAAAATTCCTCGAAAGATGAGTCGACGTTTCTAAAATAACTCGTGACATGACAGAACTTTCAATTTTTGAAATTAGTTTCAAATTCGCGGTTAATTTCAATCTGGCGCAATTTTAGCATGACCTAACCTACCGATTAGCTTTTAGAAATTTTTGGTCCAATGGACCTGTGGTCGATTTTCTTCGAGCCACAACGTAGCTCTTCGACACATTGGCGACTCTCGGTGGTCGTGAAAATCTCAATGTTTCAAATACGGGTACAGGGTACCCAAAACGACAGAAAATCGGTTTAGTGCCAATCGACGAGAATTTTGCAATCAGGTGGAATCACCCACACTTTGATCATACATTGCAGTCGAATCGACCTATCTCCAGCCTCTAATCGATTTTTAATTGTGCTATAATGACCCTTATAGACTAGCACGATCGAGCAATCGATTCCTGGTTGAATTCTCAAGTCTATTGCATTAAAATCCCTTAATGGCTTCACCTGATAGGCCAGTTATCTTATGAGTGGCCATCTTAGAGAACAGTACTATAGTTGTGTCAATGAAAGGCCCAACTTATCCAATCGAAATCAGAATCTGAAAATCGGGATGTCACAATGCCGATCGCTGTAGAGGCTGGACCGATGCTCCTTTATGGAATGCCATCAACGTAATAACGTTGACGTGCTCGATGGGGCGAGATGACACCTTGCTACACTAGAAGACCACTGAACTTTGAGTAGGCCGTGCCCATATGTGGTCGTGATTAACAATTGGAAAGCATGCTGAGTGAAATTGACGTGCCGGATTATGGGACAAAACTGTGTAGCACGGAATGGGACGTGTCATAATGATTTGGCTCTATAATCGGGACTCCTTGTTTTTTTTAGATGAAAGTGTTGGCGTTCCAATTGTTTGAGCATGAATACTATTATGTTTGTGATATGAACTATACTGACATGCAGGAAGGATCTGAGACGAGGTAAGTCTCTGTGATTGTGTGGCTGTGTGGTTAGGATGCTCATAGGCGTATTTCCTTCTTAGTCGGAGTTTAAGGGGTGAACTTGCTAAGACATTGTCTCACCCTATTGTAGGCTCAATATTTTCAGGTCTTTCGATGGCAGTTCCTCCAGAACGTTTTGAACAACTGCAGGCTAGTACTAAGTGGGGAATAGATGTTCAAGTCCCTGGTAGTCATTGGGTTTATGAGTTGATCGTGACCACCGTCTGGATCGATGAGGGCCTACCTTAGAGGATACCTCATCAATTTAGGACGTGGTTTCGCCACAGACTCAATAGATACTGGGTGGGTCCCCTCCAGGGTTTTGAGATTCCCACGATGGTTGTCGATGCCGCTTTTGGCGAGGGTACAACTGACCCTCCTGATGAAGCTGTATAGGACCTGGTGCCCCCGGAGCCAATGGAGTCCGAAGGATCAGTGAACGTGTCCAACTAGTGGTCATAGGACAGTTCCTTTTTGAAAGCCGACCTTTTTGTAGACCTTTATATATAAACTCAGTTTGTTTATAAAGGTGTTTGGTTTGATGTGATTGTCCTACTTTCATATCCCATGCTGTTTGTTTTCAGAAGTGTTTAATTCACTTCTGTATGTGCATTAAAATGAATGGGTCGGTGATGCATCCTGGGATGTCGCAAATTTCATCGACCATCGAGGGATGGGCACGCGCTTGAGAATCGGGACGTGACACTTCTGGTACACCATTCTGGGGTGATCGCGGACCAGCTTCTTACACAATAGTTTAGCAATCTTTTTCATACTAACATGTCCTAACTTGCGGTGCTAGAGATTTGTTTCATCTTTAATTAAGATAAGACATTGAAAACTGTCTAGATTTATGTTCAAAAGGTAAATGCTGCCATGTCTTCAATCAGTGCAGCTACCGTCAACATTCTTCCTCTTCTTTGCTTCTTTTTTCTGGGTAATCCCTGACATGGCCATGGCTCAAGCTACTATAGATCCACTTGAAGGTTCTCTCTCTCTCAATCGCGCATGCATGCAAGAGGTTAAAATGTAAAAAAAAAAAAAAAAAGGTGATTACAAATAAGGAATGCTTAATGTTACTAGCCTTTGTCATGATGGAGTATTGAAAATCATGAGTTAACTTTTTTCTTGATGTCCTCTTCTGGTGTCTTCTATATTATTATATCAAGTGCCACTTGTTATATATCCAATCAGTTCTCAAATTATATCATATTCAGTTGAACATCGAAAGATTGTATGATTTTGGCCGTGTTTTCGTCCAATCCTAATCGAGGGAAACTTCCTCCTTCATCCATAAGTCGACTCATGTAAAATATCATATGCCTAGATAAGCTTGAATATAATTATTAACGCAGACCTCTCCACGACATCACCGCTGGCACCACAGCCCCTACCTCCATCATCACGACCACCACCACACTGACCGTGGCCCCATCACCAGGTTCTCGCTCTCTCTTACCTACTCAGCCGCGTTGAATCATGCTCCTCAGCCGTCTCCGCCATCAATAGAGCCCTTGTTGCCCAGATCTGCACAACACCAGCATCGATTGGTGACGGGGAGAGAGAGAGAGAGAGAGAGAGAGTGAGTGAGTGATGGATAATGTCAGGGTTACTTGGACGTGTAATATCTGAGATAGACATTCTCGGGAGCGACACTAGACACGACCAGTTTGGCTTAGTATTGAACTCCACTTGCCATCATGAACTTCGTGTGGAAATCCTAACAATAATTCTGCTTCGTGCTTGTTAATTAATCACACAGTTGAAGCTTTGAACCGGGTATTCCAACAGTGGAACCTGGCTGCACCGCGAAACGAGTGGAACATTAGCGGAGAACCATGCAGCGGCATTGCCCTCACTGCGGCCAGCATCGGTGACACCGGCTTCCAGCCCTAACATCAAATGTGATTGTTCTGACGAAAACGATTCCACCTGTCATATAACTGAACTGTGAGTACCAATGGCTCTCTTGTACCAAATTTATCAATTAAGAATGCTGATGCAGTATGCATGGAAATGTCTGTTACGCAGATTTAACTCGATGTTTCCATTGCAACATAACATTCTGATAAACTTTTTTATCAGTCTCGATTCGTCATGTAATCTAAAACACTAACACGGTGTCCACTCTCCTAAGCTCATTCTCTAGGAGATTAGACCATCGTTGTCTGCTACACGGCCCTTATTACATGTCTTAGCATTGTCTCTCAGTTGAAACATTCAAGTCAGATCCTTTCAGCTTATTATATGTGTATTTAACCTGAGCCCCCACCAAGTTGCTGGTGAACAAATTAACGGGTTGATGCTTTTGACTTGGCACGGCCTATCTTAATGAGCTTCTGCAGGATTTGCTCTTGCACAGAGAGACATTCAGCTAAGCTTTTCGTCTGATCTGCCAAAGAATTTTCATTCCTCAGGTTCATGATTAATTTGTATCTGATGGACCTTTAGCTGAGCCTCAAGATGATAAATTGTAAAAGCTAAGGGTAGCTTATTGATTCTCAAATTTTATCTAGGTGTAAATGATAATGTTTTCTCTCATATGTGCATGTTCCGTGAAGATAGTTTATAAGAAAACGATTATGTCCCTAAGCCATAGAAAATTCTGTACTCCAGGGAATACTTGGTGATGGGAGACTTGTTGCTGTGAAGAAACTCTCTGCGACATCTGACCAAGGAAACAATCAGTTTCTAGCAGAAATTGCGACAATACCTGCTGTTCAAGATCACAACCTCGTAAAGTTATATGGATGTTGTGTACATGGTGATAAACGTCTCCTTGTGTGTCGCGACCTCTTTTTTTTTTCGGCGCCGGCAATCGAGTACGAGTGCCTAAGGAGGCTAATGGCTAGGCTGAAATTGGTTAAGCCCAGACTCTCCCAAGTCCACCAATTCACGACTTAATGGTTCAAGTTTTTAACCTGTAAATCAATTTTTAAAATGGAGTCGCCACTAATCGATTTGGGGTGGGTTGATTAGAAACCCAAGTGAAGTATCGGGAGAAATACTCACTACTGCGCAACCAGAGAAATTAGGATCGGAGACTTGATTACACTAGTTAATCACTAATGCCCTTTCGGTACCTAATTTTGTTTAAACCCTAAGGTTTTTGGATGCTCGAGGATTTTCCATGCATTTTGGGAGGAAAAACATTTTTTGAGTCATTTTCTAATTTTTGGACATAAAGGGGATTTTGGGGGTTTTTGGGTATTTTTTTGGAAAAATACAAGTCTTTTTTGACCTTTTCATGATTTTTTGGCATGAATTTTTTTTTTTTTGGCATATTTTGGAAAATTGAAATATTTTTATTTTTTATTTTTAGGAAAATAAAATATTTTTTTATTATTTTTATTTATTTGGAAAAAATATTTTTTTATTTTTTTATATTAAAATAATATAAAACATTTTTCGACATTTTTAAATATTTTTCGGATTTTCGGGTTAAAAGGTCCGACTCGGATTTTTTTTTGATTTTTTTTTTTTTATTTATAAAACGACCTCGTCGGCCCGTCGTTTCGGGAGGGAGTCCAGCCCGGGCCCCCGATGACCGGCCGGCCCGACCCGGCCCGCGACCCTCGACCCGACTCCCCGTAAACCCTACCCGGATCCGACCTGAACACCCGACCCGACTCCCGCCGCCCACAGACCGCGAACCCTACCCGATTTTCCGGTCCGATCCGCTTCGTGACCCGGAAAATCGCAAACCCTAGGGTTTGCGAATCCCGTGGCGCCGAGGAGCTCCGGGACAACGACGGCGAAGACGGCGGCGCGGCGGAGATGATCGGACTATGCAGAAGGGGATGGCGACGGCGACGGGGACAGCGCGATACCTGTTCGTGGCAATGGCGCAACGAGGGCAAAGACGCGCGGCGAGACCCACGCGAATCTCCTCTTGCCCTCCGGCGTCTCTCTCTCTCTCTCCCCTCCGACGAGGCCCGGATCGAGGCCGCGAACCCTCGGCCCCCTAAAGTCTCTCGGTGGGGTGTCCAAGGTCGCGCGACCCCGACTCCGGCTCCTCTCTCTCTCTCGGGATCTCTCGTGCTCAGCCTCCACCCACTCGGATCTCTCCCCCTCGTCTCCGGCCGCGAGTTCTCGGATCTCGGCCTGCTCGTCCTCGGCCCCCCGTCTGAAGTCTCTCAGTGGGAGGTTTCGAGGATCTACAGCCTTCGATCCTTCTCGGCATCCGTCTGTGTCCCTTCGTCGACGGTGGCTCCCCTCTATTTATAGGCGCGGGAGCGGCCGGCTCGGCGAGGCTTTGACCCGCGGTTGGATCGGTGTCCCATCCGCCATCATCACCCCTCCGGTCACGTTCCCGTCGACGCCACCACCCTTCTGCTCCGCACGCTACTTTTCCTCCGCTCATGCTCTCCGGCGCCGCACTCTGCCGCACGTGCTCTTCGGTCGGGGGCGCGAGGAAGAAGACGATGCGGAGGGGCCGAGCTTGAGGTGATGATGGGCTTTGAAGGCCCGACCCTTGTGGGGCTGCTTTTTTTCTGTTTTTTTCTTTTTTTTGTTTTTTTGTTTTCGTTATTTGTTTATTTATTATCCAAAAAAAAAAATAAAATAAAATAAAGTTAAATAAAGCTAAATAAAACCTAACTAATTTTAGGCGTCAATAGCTGCCCCTCTTTGAAGGTGAGCTTGCAGAGGTTGCATTCAAAGACAAACTGATGCCTAAATTTTATCCATACATGCATAACAGATTATATTTTACTTAGGACCTATTATCCTATGCAAAAATAGCACTATAACATTACATATACTAAGATAGATAAGAAGATACCTGTAGTTACTTACCGGGATTGAGTGAGATAGGGTGTGAACCCCGAGTTTGGCAAGTATCAAGGTGTCATCTTACCTGGTGATATAAGGAGGTTGCTTTTCCAGGGCTCGAACCATTCTTCGGTCGCCTGTTAAAAGAATCAATGATTTGTCTAGGACCTGAACCTTTCTTCGATCGCCTTGACGGGAAATTGCTTCTCCAGGACCCGAACCATTCTTCGGTCGCCTGTTAAAACAATCAGTGGTTTGTCTAGGACCCAAACCATTCTTCGGTCGCCGCGGGGGAGATTGCTCCTAAAACAATCTATTGGAGTAATCGGTGGTTTGTCTAGGACCCGAACCATTTTCTCGCCGTCGGGAAATTGCTTCTCCAGGACCCGAACCATTCTTTGGTCGCCTTGACGGGAGATGCACCGACCTTTCTCAAGGCATCTCATTTGTTGGGAGATAGTACTTGGATGATCACAAGTACAAACTCTTGGAGGATACGGATGATCACAAGCATCGGGGGTACTGGATGATCACGGTACAAACTCTTTGGGGATACCTAGATGATCACAAGTATCGAAGGGATACCTGGATGATCACGGTACAAACTCTTTGGGGAAGATATTTGTGAAAGTGTCCCACATCTTGGTAGTTGGGAAATATCGGCGAGTCTGGGATATTCGTGAAGGTCTCTCACCCTCGGTAGTTGAAATATCGAGAACGTACCTAGGATATTCATGAAGGTCTCTCACCTCTTGGTAAATGGGAATATGAGGACGTGCCTCGCATATTCATGAAGGTCTCTCACCTCCGGTAAATGGGAATATCGAGGGCATACCTGGATATTCGTGAAGGTCTCTCACCTCCTGGTAGTTGAAATATCGAGAACGTACCTAGGATATTCATGAAGGTCTCTCACCTCCCGGTAATTGGGAATATTGAGGATGTGCCTCGGATATTCATGAAGGTCTCTCACCTCTGGTAATTGGGAATATCGAGGATGTACCTTGGATATTCATGAAGGTCTCTTACCTCTGGTAAATGAGAATATCGAGGGCATGCCGAGATATTCGTGAAGGTCTCTCACCTCTGGTAATTGGAATATCGAGGACGTACCGAGATATTCGTGAAGGTCTCTCACCTCCGGTAATTGGGAATATCGAGGACGTACCTTGGATATTCATGAAGGTCTCTCACCTCCCGGTAAATAGGAATATCGAGGGCATACCCGAGATATTCGTGAAGGTCTCTCACCTCCTAGTAATTGGGATATCGAGGGAGATATTCATGAAGGTCTCTCACCTCCTGGTAGTTGAAATATTGAGGACGTACCTTAGATATTCATGAAGGTCTCTCACCTCCGGTAAATGGGAATATCGAGGGCGTACCTAAGATATTTCGTGAAGGTCTCTCACCTCCGGTAAAGGGAATATCGAGGACGTGCCTCGAGATATTCGTAAAGGTCTCTCACCTCCTGGTAAAAGGGAATATCGAGGGCGTACTTGAGATATTCGTGAAGGTCTCTCACCTCCTAGTAATTGGAATATCGAGGACGTCCCTTAGATATTCATGAAGGTCTCTCACCTCCTGGTAAAAGGGAATATCAAGGACGTACCTGGGATATTCGTGAAGGTCTCTCACCTCCTGGTAATGGGAATATCGAAGGTGTGCCTCGCATATTCGTGAAGGTCTCTCACCTCCTGGTAATGGGAATATCGAGAGCGTGCCTCGCATATTCATGAAGGTCTCTCACCTCCTGGTAATTGGGAATATTGAGGGCGTGCCTCACATATTCGTGAAGGTCTCCCACCTCCTGGCAACATAAATTTGAGTGTAGCACAAGGCTTACCTGGATGGCCGCAGGCACTTAAAAGGGGTGGAACACTCGGGATAGTTGAGTGTACAAAGTACTAGAATACTTGGATGAACACAAGTATTTAATGATATAACCTGGGACTACTCAGTTGGTCCAAGTGTAAGAAAGCATACCTGGGTAGGCGCAGGCACACAAAGCAGTGGAATGATTGAACAACTGCTATTATTTAGGGACAACTCGGGCAAGTTGAGTGTCATGAAAAGGAAGTGCCTGGACAATAGTGGGCACTTGACAATATGGGGATACCTAGATAGCAGTAGGTATTCCAAGAGATACTTGGTCAGTCACAAGTATCAATACTCTCGGGACAACTCGAACAGGTCGAGTGTCAGGAAAAGGGAGTATCCGAATGGTGACCGATACTCAAAGATAATAGGGATACCTAGACAGCAGTAGGTATTCAACAATAAAGGGATACTTGGTCAGTCACAAGTATTAATACTCTTGGGACAACTCGAATAGGTCGAGTGTTAGGAAAAGGGAGTATCCGGATGGTGGCCGGTACTCAAAGAAAATGGGATGCTAAGACAGCAGTAAGCATCGAAACTTAAGGACAACTTGAATAGGTTGAGTGTCAATAAGAGAGTACCTAGACAATGGTAGGTACTTTAAGACAAATGGGGATAGAGATATGCTTACCTGGAAATATCTCTGATCTCTAAGAGTATGTCTGATATTTGCACAATATACACATATGATTGTATATGCTATAAATTCATGAGTTCAAATGAGATTCATGCATGATAATTTTGTTAGTTCTGCATATTTTGATTTCCACTGGGGAAGATTTTGAAAGACAACATTCATTTAGAATGTAGATGTCTTAAGCATGCCAGATGAGGGACTTTCAGTCTGAAAGGACTTTCCGCTCACTCTCATGGAAAAGGCTATCCTGACCATTGATGCAGGATTCATAAGGACCACACTATCTCACTGTCATCATGTCAGCGGGGGTCTGAGTATTCTCGCAAACGGTACGACTTTACCAATGTGAGAGGTCTTTGTTGAAACTGTGATGAAGTCTTGGTCAATGGCTCATCGAAGGGGACCATCAAGGTTGAGGCTGATGGACGAAAATGTTGCACAATCATCTCCGGGTTTACAAGTCAAGAACCCTGCGAAAAGAGATAGAGTAATCTTGCTCGTACTTCTTCGAGTGATGCTTATAGACATATGAAATCCTACGTCAATTGAAGTGCCCCTAGTTGAAGAGACTTTTACAATGGGATGCAACGTAGGCTTGATTCATGTGTAAAAAGGTAGAGCTGGTGATTGCCTTGGCATTTGTCACCGGTCTTTCTTCTTGTCAAATGGAGGTTCTATGGACCACAACAGCAACATTTTCTTGGCTGCATTTTTGGCAGGGGGGGCATTGGCCTTGTTTTTACCAGGCACACTGCTTTTTTTCACGCCCCTATTTTTTATTCCAATTCTTTTATGGGCATTGACCTTGCTTTTACCAGGTACACTGCTTTTTTATGCCCCTGCTTTTTTCATTCTTGTTGCTTGAGAGCTTATCTTGGCAAGCTTAATCGAAGCACCGTTATTAGACTCTTGAGTCTTCATATTCAATAGGCGCTCTGGGCTATGCTGCTTAAATGACAGTAACTTATGTTTTGCCTTCATGTGAGGGTGAAATTACAAACTCAATTGGGTTGTACAATGAATACAAGTGCATAAAGAAAGAATTGCTCTTCATGACTCTAGGGCACTTAAATTAACGTGAGCGTTCATATGTAATAAGGACACCTGAAGATTGATGCAAGTGCGAGCAAGAAAATTTCTATCTCTCTTCTCACCTTGTAATGCTGCTTTGTCTCCAATCTACCCCAGTGTGGGGTGGTTCTTGATGGGGGTATGAGAGAAGCTTCACCAATGTATGGGGCTCAATGGGGTGAGCGATGGAATGCCTCTCACTGTTTTGGTTATCGTACCATTCGCGAGAGAACTCTTTATCCTGCAGTCATGGAATCTTCTGCACTCGTCTCACAAGTGTATAGATAGGGGACTGTGTATAGGATATGGCTTGCCTTTCATCGTTCTGACGCGCCTCATCCAGCATGCTCAATTAATCTTGTATTCTTCACTTAGCTGTCTATTCTAATAATTCTCTCAATGGAATTAGTGATTTAGACAGACAAAATCATCATGTAGAATTCATCGGAAATGGCATGCAACATTTTTGAATATGATGGAGTTTGAACTCTTCAAAACAAGTGAATGGTTTTGACTCGAAAAAAGACCTTGTTGACAGCTTTAGGAGTTAACATAATGGTGTTTCCAAATATGTTAAATTTTGAACATCAAAAGGGTTATTCGCAAATGAACGTCAATGGTTGTCCTTATTAAGTAGGGACATGACATAATAAGGATCAACTAGGGCTGGGGATCTGATCATGGATTTGCCGGGCCTTTCTACTTTTGCCCCTGCAAAAGAGAAGATGTACAAGTAGATCAATTAGTCTAGCCGAAATCAAATGTGAGTTGAGGCCTGAAGGATCTTTGTCATTTGCTCTGGCAATTACTCAGGACACCATTTCGTTTATGAGAGTTTGTCATGCCTCTCATTGATTTGTGATCCTTGTTTTTGACAATCAAGTAATCCTACAACAAGACATGATTCTCATTGATTTGTTATCCTTGCTTTTGATACAACTTTGATCCCTTCTTTGGTTTGCGAGATGATTGGGTGAACTCGAAGTGAGATGGGGACACGAAGTCCTATGTCCCTTGCTTTGTTAAGTCAATTATTATCTCAATTGGCGTATGGATGACACGTCCTTTTACACAAAGTCAGGTGAATTCGATGCGAGTCTTTTTCATGTACCAACTTGGCCAATATTGATTTGCCAAACCTAACCATCAAGTTTGGTTCTTGAATCCCAATGCTTCCTGTTAATAAGGAAAATATGTCAAAAGTGAGTTCAGATACTAGGAGGAGTATTGGAAACAATACCAAATTACTCTTCTCCAAAGTCTGGATATTTGAGTGTCGATGACAGCATTTTCGTCTTGGCATAGTTTGACATTTCTTTTGATTGGCCTTCCTCACTTGTGACCATGTATGCGTGATTGATGGTCGTTGATTCATCTTCAACGCTTTCCTTCTGTGGAATTTCTCTTTTTGTCTTTAACTATAGCATCATTGGGAAAAAGTCATGTACCTCAAGCTTCTATGGAATCTGAGATCAAAAGTCTCAAGCTTTTTGATGGCAATTACTTCTTCGGAAGAATACGCGTCAGAGTGAAGTTTCTAGATTCCAACATCATTGTCCGAATAGGGTGTGGGGCTATAGATCACTTTGATTGTCTAGATTTTCTCCCTGTTGACGGTAATCACTTTAAAGGAAGAGAAGCAAATCCTTCTTGTGCTTCTTGGCTCGTTGAAGCTGGAAGTCTCATTGATGAACTCGGGACATCCTCGCCTTGAGCTATCATGCTATGCATGCTTCAAGTTTGATAATATGCATGTGCCTATTACATCCCATCCTTCGTTTCGTAGATGGAAGAGAGAGGATGTCATTTTCGACATTATATTCAGGGAATAGGACTTACCATTTTGAAACGTGATGATCATTTATGTTTGCCCCTGCTTTCTTGGGAGGGTGTCATTGAATTCGGTGAGTTCACATAATATGCTTGTTTCAAATACCCCCTGTCACACTAAGTCGAGGGGACGGGAATGATCTTCGAGACATGAAGTGAGTGAGTCGAAAGACAAACATGATTAAATTTATCATCTTTTTTGAAAGATTTTGGTGATGAAGTTTTTTGTTTTCAAAATATGTATTGGGGGAGAAAAAGCATGAGGAAGCCTAGCCCTAGTATTCTCCTTGGATGATATATTTTTTTTTCATGGTTGGATAGCATCACCGGGCTGGTTTGGGATACCGCCTCATGCTCTCAAAATATTTTCAACTTTATTTAATAGGTGGATTTACATATTGGAAAAGTGTTTTCAAAAGTTAGTTCCTCGAGTGAAACTGATGTTGAAAATAAAAACAAGCCAGACTTAAGAAAGATGTACAAGTTCCCACGTAGGGGAATACAAAAGAAAATTAAAAAGGGTTTTGCTCGAGCTGGCCTGCACCCATTTCCCCTTACGGTCCTTCATTGATGGTGTTTATGAAAAGGTCTCCAAACATGGTGGTCATGTCATCTGGCCCTTCTTTCTCTGTTGCTAAGGGTGGCACTTCATTGCCTGAATAATACCCGGCCTTCACCAGTCCTTGATAGATGTCAGCGGTATGTGCTTCGACATTTCTGCTCTGACTATCTTCAAAACTGAATACCGCATTTACTTTGTCGATGTGATTAGGGAGCGGATTGTCTTGGAATGAGAAAGCTTTAGTGTCCAACAGGTTCTGGATTCAACTCTTGAGGGCGAAGCACTCATCAGTTGAATGCCCCACTTCTTCCATGTGATAGTCACATATTTTTGACGGGTCATAGTTGGAAAAACTTTCAGCGTTGGGTCGTTTTGGCTCAATCGAAAGGAGGTTCTTTTTCCGGAGGACTGGCGATTTTGTGACGGAGATCCAGGAAGAGGAGTAAATTGTCTCTTGTTGTTATAACGCTGAGATGATTGACGGCTGGTGGTCTGTTGCTGTCTTGCACTTGTCTGAATTGTTGGAGAATGATTGTAGGTTGCATTGACATCTACCGGGGTTCTTTATCTTTCTTCATGCTGAACTTGCCCGTGGATGCAGGTTCAGTGAACCCACCATCCCTCAACCCTATCTCGATTTGCTCCCCTACTGGAATGAGTTGATTAAATGATTCAGCGATCGTGGTTACCATTCGATTGCGGTACTCGTAAGGGAGGGTTTTGATAAACATCTTTCTCAGCTCGAAATCGGTTGGTTCGGGACTAATTTGGGCGGCCAAATTCCTCCATCGGATAGTATATTCTTTGAATGATTCATGCTTTTTCTTTTGGTACGCTCAAGATCCTCACGAGAAGGGGTAATATCCATTATGAACTTATACTTGCTTGAGGAATGCCTCACTCACTTCGCTCCATGTTTTGAGGAGATTCATGTTCTTTGTAATGTACCATCTCAGGGCAGGGCCTATTAGACTTGATTGGAACAACTTGATCATTAATGGTGCATTATTAACGTATTGGGTCATTTGAACCAAGTACATTTGCAAATAAGCCCTAGGACAAGTCGTGCCATCGTACTTCTCAAACTCAGGCATTTTGAATTTTTCCGGCATTTTGACATTGGAATAAATGGAGAGGTCCGTCAAAGTAGGATCTTGGAGGCCTTGCGGTTGTTTCAGCTTCTCCTCAAGCTTTTCGGCGTTTGTCATGCTCGGTTTTAGACAAACCGTGTCGGCCTAGCTTTCTCGATCATGGTTAGGTGCGGATCATCCTCCAATTCGGGCATGTTATCGTCGGTATCTCCACCTTGATCACCCTTAGTAGATGATTGTGGCAACAATACCTCGATTGAGGCCGGGCGGGAGTAAGCTTGCCCTCGATGGAGTCTATCTGCTTTGAGAGTTGTTGAAGCACATTGAAGACTTGTTTCATTTCGTTTTCCATTACCGCAACACAGCTTGGTACATTCTCTTCGGCCATTCTTGCTTTTGGGTGAGCCTGGATCAGCGAACGTGATTACCAAGGCGTAGATAGGGAGTCTGTCCATGATGACAACCTAATCCTACTCTTTTTGTTTATTCATGAAAAGGTAGAGGATTTCCTAAGCATGAATTGAAAAATGGCATGTGACATGCTAGCATGGGCTAAAAGGCTTTTCAATTTGAAAGGCGAGGAAAGCATGAATTGTAACAAATTTTGAAAAAGACTTCTATCCCTTTTTTAGGCAAATGAAAAATCTTGCGAAAAAGAACTTTTTAACATGCTTAAGAATAAAAACACCAACTGAAAGTAATTTCTTTTGCAAAAAAAAAAAATTATGACAATTACTCCCAAATTTAGATGACTGTGATATTAAATCCTACACTAATCATGGACTACTCAATATATACAGGAAGGTAAGTAAATTGCAAAGTACACGAAATAAAAACTTACTTCATGCGAGGAAATTGATGGCAATCACATAGACAAGCGCATGACATGTGCGGCTCGATTTCTAACTGAGAAGGTTTGTTGAAATTAAAAGGATATCTGCCCGTCGCAGTCTCGCGTTAGCAGCATACCCTCCTAACCTCGGCTAAGAAATTCGGGGAAAAGAAAGGCAACCTCTACATCGCAGTCTCGCGTTCGAGGTCGTATCTTTCTTAACACCATCCTAGAAATCCTATGCCGGCCGGGTTGTGTGTGCCATGTGTAGTGCTAAAACAGTAAAGCATGCACAACAATTTATAATCACAAGATAATCTATTTTAAGCAAAATTAAAATAAATTTCTAAGCTTTTGACCTGCATGAAGAAAAAAACCTAAGTCAGTAAAGAATTTAAACAAGAAAAAAATGGCCTAAGTCCTCAAAGTCCCCAGCGGAGTCGCCAAGCTGTCGCGACCTCTCTTTTTTCGGCGCCCGCAATCGAGTACGAGTGCCTAAGGAGGCTAATGGCTCGGGTGAAATTGGTTAAGCCCGGACTCTCCCAAGTCCACCAATTCACGACTTAATGGTTCAATTTTTTTAACCTGTAAATCAATTTTTAAAACGGAGTCGCCACTAATCGATTTGGGGTGGGTTGATTAGAAACCCAAGCAAAGTATCGGGAGAAATACTCACTCCTGCGCAACTAGAGAAATTAGGATCGGGGACTTGATTACACTAGTTAATCACTAATGCCCTTTCGGTACCTAATCTTGTTTAAACCCTAAGGTTTTTGGATGTTCGAGGGATTTTCCATGCATTTTGGGAGGAAAAACATTTTTTGAGTCATTTTCTAATTTTTGGACAAAGGGGATTTTTTGGGATTTTTGGGTATTTTTTTGGAAAAATACAAGTCTTTTTGACTTTTCTAAATTTTTGGTTTTTTTTTTCATGATTTTTGGTTTTTTTTGGATTTTTGGCATTTTTTGGAAAATATGGAATATTTTTTGATTTTTTTTTTTCGG
The DNA here is from genome assembly GCA_014182385.1 of Eucalyptus viminalis. NCBI lineage: Eukaryota > Viridiplantae > Streptophyta > Magnoliopsida > Myrtales > Myrtaceae > Eucalyptus > Eucalyptus viminalis. The sequence goes on from CM024531.1 coordinate 7,909,502, forward strand.
AAAATTTATTTTTCAAAATATTTTGGAAAATAAATTATTTTTATTTTTATTTTTTATTCGACATTTTTAAATATTTTTATTTAAAAAATATTATTTTTATATTGAAAATAATATAAAAACCGACCCAGGTCGGATCCGCTGGTTGGGTCCGACCCGGATTTTTTCGTCTTTTTTTTTTAATTTTTATTTATTGAAACGACGTCATGGCCCGTCGTTTTGGGAGCCCGGGGCCCAGCCCGGGGCTCCCCCGACCCTACCCGACCCGGCCCGATTCGCGACCCGACTTCGACCCGACTCCCCGCAAACCCTACCCGGATCCGACCCGAACACCCGACGCCCACAGACCGCGAACCCTACCCGATTTTCCGGGTCCGGATCCGCTTCGCGACCCGGAAAATCGCAAACCCTAGGGTTTGCGAATTCGCGGCGCCGAGGAGCTCCAGTGACGACGACGGCGAAGACGGCGGCGACGGCGGAGATGACTGGACTATGCAGAGGGGGATGGCGACGGCGACGGGGACAGCGCGATACCTGCTCGGTTTCGGCACGACGAGGGCAAAGACGGCGACGGCGAGACCCACGCGAATTCCTTCCCCTCCTGCGTCTCTCTCTCTACTCTCCCCTCCGGCGAGGCTCAGATCTGAGGCCGCGAACCCTCGGCCCCCCTGAAGTCTCTCAGTGGGGTGTCCAAGGGCTGCGACTCGATCTGGCTCCGTCTCTCTCTCTCCGGGATCTCTGTGCTCAGCCTCCACCCACTCGGATCTCTCCCCCTCGTCTCCGGCCGCGAGTTCTCGGATCTCGGCCTGCTCGTCCTCGGCCCCCCGTCTGAAGTCTCTCAGTGGGAGGTTTCGAGGATCTGCAGCCTTCGATCCTTCTCGGCGTCCATCTGTGTACCTTCGTCGACGGTGGCTCCCCTCTATTTATAGGCGCGGGAGCGGCCGGTCGGCGAGGCTTCGACCCGCCGGTTGGACCGCCGTCCCATCCGCCATCATCGCTGCCTCCGGTCACGTCCCGTCGACGCCACCTGCCCCTCTGCTCCGCACGCGACCGCCGTCCGTTCATGCTTCTCCGGCGTCACACCTGCCTGCGCGTGCTCTTCAGTGGCGCGAGGAAGAAGACGATGCGAAGGGGCCGGGCTTGAGGCGATGATGGGCCGAAGGCCCATGCGGGGGCTGCTTTTTCTGTTTTTTCTGTTTTTTCTGTTTTTCTGTTTTTTCTTTCGTTATTTGTTTATTTATTATCCAAAAAAGATAAATTAAAATAAAGTTAAATAAAGCTAAATAAAACCTAACTAATTTTAGGCGTCAACATTGTGTATGATTTTCAGAGAACAGTAGCCTCGATCATGCCTTATCAGGCAAGAGTCGTCGATGCAAAAATGCTAGACACAATATCATAATGACATGAATGGCACAGGGAAAACAAGCCTTCTTATTGAGTGGGGCACTCGTTTTGATATACGCTTGGGCATAGCACGAGGACTAGCTTACCTTCATGAAGAATCAAGAGTTAGAATTGTGCACAGAGATGTGAAGGCCGGCAATATTTTGCTTGATTCAAGTCTTAACCCAAAAATTTCGGACTTTGGATTGGCAAAGATAAAATGACTCACATGCGTGGGCATTTTATTTTTAGCCTCTTTATTTTTTTATTATAAACGTTCTCACACTAAAAATTTATGTTTATGAGTACCTTTGCATCTTTCTTTTTTTTGGGACTGGAATAGTGGGTATCTGCCATGCGTGGGCACCTAATTGAGAAGACTGATGCCTTTGCCTTTGGCGTGTGGCTCTAGAGATTGTTGGTGGAAAGCCAAATTGTGCATCTGAAGAAGAGGCATCTCTGCTTGAGTGGGTAAGGATGAACGGAATTATTGCATATGGCTCTTTTAAGTTCGTTTAAGTTCCTTTTCATTTTGGCCAGCGGAATTTTAGAGGGATTCGGAACCCTTCTAAATTTCTTTCAATTGACTATGAGAATTTGATAACCAAATATTGAGTTGACACAGCGGAAGCCCAATATCTTCACATGAAGACATCCCCAAAAGAGAGCCTAAGTTAGAACTTCACGTTACACCACATTCCTAACATGGGACTGATTTCATTTAAGACCTTAAATGTGCACTTCAACAAATCTACACCACATTCCTAACGTGGGACTGATTTCGTTTAAGACCTTAACGTGCACTTCAACAAATCTACCCCTCACACATGCGAGCAAATATTTAGTAGAGAGCCCAAGTTTGAACTCATTAATTTATTCAGTTAGATCCACTTTCACTTAAAAGATCAAGTCAATTAATTATGGATCAATTAAAACATATTAGTTGCTCCACATTACACTATGTTCCCAATGTGGGACCTCACATGTTCTCCTTAGCATGTAGATGCGTGCACCCTGTATGTGCATACATAAGAGGTAATGCATATGTATGTTCACGCTTTATTACACGTAGGCATGCATTTGTCCATATTTCTTCATATATCAGATTATAAGGGGGCGTGTGAGGTGTCATTGCATATTTATCCTTCTCCGATGATGAAGAGAAGTTGTATGTGTTAACTTTACAGGCAATGCACTTATAGAGTATTCAATTCAACTGCTTCTGCTTCAGTTAAAAGAAGCACTCCTTATTTGAGATGCTGAACTAAAGATATATAGCCTCTTTTACAGAACCAACATTTTTTTAGATTAATGATATTATAATAAAAAAATCAGCAACCAAATTTGATTCGAAAGGGTGCCGATAATCCACTTCAATCTGTGCATTGACAGAATGAAATGGGCATCTTTCTAAATAAAACAGTAGTTGGGAAGGGATTGACTCCTCCAATGTCTTGACCTTTCCTGGAAAAAGAATAGGGGTGAATGGCCTTTTGTTCTTCGTTGGTAATAGTCCTCTGGTTTTTTGTCATGCACTTTAGTTTGCTGATTTTGGTGAAATTTTTTGCTTTTAAGGCCTGGCACCTGTACGAGAACGAGCGCCATGTCGAATTAGTGGACCCTAGATTATCAGAATTCGAAGAAGAGGAAGTTAAAAGAGTGATTCACGTGGCCCTCCTCTGCGCCCAGATGCAGCCATCTCTAAGGCCGTGGATGTCCAGTGTAGTGGCGATGCTTCTGGGACGTACCAATGTCATACCTGTGCCTTCAAAGCCAGGGCACTTGACTGATGACATGTTTGGCAGTTTTGTCAATATGATGAGCGGAACAGCGACGGAGGGAAAGTTGCGCAGTGACAACTCATCTCCACATATGAGCCTGGCCAACACTGGAGAAGAGTCGCCACAAAGTGCCGTCAAGTCGACCTGCAGGTCTTTGCCCCCAATTTTATCCGTCTGGCTTGACTTGAATCTTGTGGCCATGACGACTGCTGGTCTTTGCCCCCAATTTCATCCGTCTAGTTGATGTGTGTTTCAGATAATGCTTGGCTCTCGTGTTGTAAAATCAATGGAGTCCATGCTGCTCCCTTCAAGATTCAGCTTCTTCCTCTTCCTCTTCTTTGCTTCTTTTTTCTGGGTATTCCTTGATATGGCCATGGCTCAAGCTACTACAGATCCACTTGAAGGTTCTCTCTCTCTCTCTCTCTCTCTCTCTCTCTCTCTCATGCATGCAAGAGGTTGAAATTTATCTAAAAGGGTGATTACAAATAAGGAATGCTTAATGTTACTGGCCTTTATCATGATTGAATATTGAAGAACTTGAGTTAATTTTTCTTGATGTCCTCTTGTGGGGTCTTGTATTCTATTTTTATCAAGTGCCACTTGTATACCAATCAGGTCCCATATTATCTCAATATCCAGTTGAATATTGATTATATGAGGGAAACTTCCTCCTTCAATCATGTTATAAGTTGATTCGTCTAAAATATTATGCGCCAAGACAAGCTTGAATATAATTCTTCACGCACACCTCTCCCCTACACCACCGTAGCTCAGCCACCGCTGCCGCCATACCCCCACCCCATCTTCAAGACCACCACCGCCACTTCGACCATGGCCCCGTCAGTAGCCTCTTGCTCTATCTCACCCACTCAGCCGCTCGCCATCACCAGCTTAGTCGCCTAGCCTCACCGCCTTCAAGTTTCATCCAACGTTGACTCGTGCTCCTCGTTGTCTCCGCCATCAATAGAGCCCTTGTCGCCCAGATCTGCACAACATTAGCATCGATTGACAACGGGGGTTTCCAGATCTGATGGAAAGAGAGAGAGAGAGAGAGAGAGACCTGATGGTGATGGATAATGTCAGGGTTACTTGGATGCGTAATATCTGAGATAGCCCAGTTTGGCTTAGTATTGAACTCCATCTGCCACTTGAACTTCTAGCGGACATCCTGACAATAATTTTGCTTTGTGCTTGTTACTCAATCACACAGTAAAAGCTTTGAATCGTGTATTCCAACATTGGAACCTGGCTGCGCCGCTGAACGAGTGGAACATTAGCGGAGAGAACCATGCAGCGGGGTTGCTCCCTCTCTGCGACCAGCATCGACGAAGCGGCTACAAGCCCTACATCAGATGCAATTGTTTTTACGACAACGATTCCACCTGTCATATAACTCAACTGTGGGTACCAACGACTCTCTCCTATCAGATTTAGTAATTAAGTACGCTAATGCAGTATGCGTGGAAAATGCTTGCTACGCAGATTTAATTAGATAATTCAAATGCAACATGACATTCTAATCAACTATTTTATTAGTCTCGATTCATCACATAATCTAAAACACTAAAACAGTGTCGTTTTTTGCAGGCGGATCTATTCGCTGAACATTGTAGGTTCGATTCCGGAGGAGCTATGGAGTTTAAGTTACCTCACATCTCTGTACGATTCTCATTTTGCTTCCTTCTTCCCTAAAGTTTTTGTTATTTAGTCTTAGATTTGTCAAATGGGTGGGTTAGGTCAGTCATAAATGGTTCAACCCAAATAAATTATTTAACTTGTTTTGATCCATTCTATGTTATGCAAATCTTGTGACTTATACTCAACCCAACCTGCACCCAACCCCAAATTTTGTTGTTAATCTAATCTACGAAAACTGAGGTGAGAGTGTGAAGTTAATAAGCACGAGATTGAGTGAACGTGAGAGAGATTGAAGAAAGATATAAAGGTTGGTTGAGTCTAAGTAAGTTGTAAACCCATTTAACACCCATATTGTGTTTAAACTCATATATGACCCAGTGACTCAATATAAGCAACCCATTTAATTCTCATATAGGTTAAAGGATGGATTTTATGACCCATTTTAATAGGTCTAGCAGTCTCACAGCCTTATCATCCTGGCATCTTGCACATGTTTAGCAATTTAAGATAAAAGATACGTGAAAATTGAAAGACAATGAAGAAAAATGAAACAAAAAGGAAAATTATTATTTCGTTCTGTAGTTTGGAAATCAAGGTGAGGGGAATTCTTGAGCCTACTCATAACTTACGACTGATTAGATATCAATTGAGTTAATGCTGTCTATGTGGAGGGTTCATTCAAGAAATTGACCGATTAGGATGACGTACACAAGGATGGATATAGACTTAGAATCCACCATTGTACCTTGTCGTAAACGTGAACCTTAATTACGATGAGATATGACGGGAAATTAGTTCCAATAGTGAATATAGAAAATCTCATGCCAAGATATTATTAAGGCCCAGGTTTTTTTTTTTTTTTTGTCAATACCATCAATCTTCCTCATATTAATACGGAACAATAATAATTTGTTAATTTAGTAAAAAAACGCTTTAACAAGAACCGATCCCCTGAAATCTCAAGAGCTACGTTAATTTTAATGGTGCTATCTATATAATTTTAAAATGAAAATAACAAAAAAATCTATTTTTTGTAAATGGCATAACTCTTAAAAAAACATTTACTTTTTAGTAATGTCGGTGATTTTCTTGCTTAAAAATCCTACAAAACATTAGCTTAATATAAAATCGTCCGATGTGGCTGGAGGGATGTAGAACGGCATTGTTTGAGCCATTTCCTTGCCCCCAATTGAATATCTAGGCCTAATTTAGGTTCCAATAAAAAAGCCTTGGACACCATTTTCATCTGAAATTAAAGATTGCTGGTCCGTGAGAAGTTGGTTTTTGAATACCCTGGACCCCATTTTCATGCCTTTCAACTACATCGAACACATACCAATGAATCCTCTCATTCCAACATTAGTTTTAGAGTAGAGACAATGACTCAAATGATCCTTAAACTTTGGTCTAATGTGCACTGTGGTTCATGAAATTTTAATTTGTTCAATATGGTTAATAAAATTTAGCCCAATGTATAATGCATCTCTAAATTAATAATTTTTTTAGTGTAGTCCTTGAACTTTTGATAATTGTTCAATATAATCCATGAACTATATAAAAATATTCAATGTTATCCCTGAATTCAAATTAATGAAAAGAAAATACTAAACATTTTCATATAATTTAAGGACTAACTTGAATATGTACCAAAAGTTTATGGACCACATTGAACATATTGAAAGTTTATGGACGACATTGTACATTGGGCTAAAGTTTATGGAACATATTGAACAAATTTAAACTTCATTGACCACATTATATATTGAATTAAAATTCAAAGTTTATTTGTATTATTATCCATTTAGAGTAGGGAAAAGTGTAAAAAAATAAAAAAACCTTAAACCTATTGTATTTGTCCCAATTGAGTCATAAACCTTTTGACTTGATATCAATTCAGTCATAAACTTTGAATGAAGTTAATTTAGTCATAAATATTTTGAACTAATACCAATTTAGTTCTAAACGTATTGACTTAATGCCTATTTAGTTATTTTGGCTAATTTTGACTGGATATTTCTAACACGGACATTGACTAGCTTACATGACACCGTCGACTTTGAAAATTTTTTATTAACGTTTTAATAAATTTTCAATTTTTAAATTAGTTTTATGATTTTTTCTTTCATTTCTTCTTCTTCCTTTTGCCAGCGATTGGCCATTGACTATAGGTGATGACCGGATGGCAAGGCCGAGCCCTAGCAAGGGTCAGCCTCGCTCCATCGTCGAGGCTGCCTTCCCTAAGCAAAGGTTGCCCTTGCCCAGTGCCGGGGCAACCTCGATCGGCATCGCTTCGCTGAGTGACACCCTATGAGGGGAGCCCTCGCCTAGGCCAGATTTGGCACGGCTAGCCCACTCCGCTATGGCTAATGGCCAGCCATTGCTTGTTGCCAGTGGATGGTCACTGGTAAAAGGAAGAAGAAGAAATGAGAAGAAAAAAAATGAATAAAAATGAATAAAAATTGAAAAAATTAAAATATTATTAAATTTTTCACATCGCGTTGATTGACATCCACATTAGTAATATCGGCAAAAATTAGCATGAATGACTAAATTGAGACCAAATCAAAACATTTGGGACTAAATTGATATTATTAAAATATTTGGAACTAAATTAGGACAAGTGCAATAGGTTTAGAACTTATTTTTACACTTTTCCCATTTAGAGTACATGATCAATATCAATAACAAGGGATGAGGAAGCTTCTTTTATGACAATGTTAGAAACTTGGAGTCACCAAATCGAATGTATGCGTGAGGTCTTCAATTAAGTAATCATGGACTTGACGGAGTGTTGTCACAATAATGCCAACACCACTCCTCTTTCAATAAGTGATGTTATTCTACCTCACTTATAGTTTCGCTTGCATTAGCCTTGTCAATTTGAGGCGGGGAAAGAGCTCAAGGGATATTATTCTATACACTTCTAATCTTTTGTAAGCCACATCAAAAGATGTTATATTAAAATAATGTTATGTAGGATCTTCAAGTCAGTAAGATGATTGACGTTACATGAGTGAATTTAAGTGAATGTTTTCTTAAAGTTATGGCACTTAAATGCGACAGTTTGAAAAGTTATGACATCTGAACATCCTAGAAGTTTTGGGGCTGTAAGTGCTATTGCGATTGCCTGAGAGGAGATTCCTTACTTCCTTTTCGACTTCCCTTCCAACCAAAGTCACAAGTTTAGACCGGTCCGATGACCAAAATGTCCGGTTCAAGTAATCGCGTGGGCCGGTTCGCCGGCACCGTGAAGATCGCGATCGAGACGCGACGGAGAGTGGTCTCCGGCGAGCAAGTTTTGCGGATGGAAAAAGCTAAAAGCTCGCCGGAATAGCAACGGCAGGGAAACGCCTGTAATCAGCTTGTGTCGGCGAGCACGGATTCCTGTGGGGTTGGATCCTACAAAGTGAATCGAAGGAGGGACAAATGATTTGATTAAAGTGAAGATTCATGAGTTTTTGTCGATATAATTGTTTCTGGAACAGTTTTTTTTTTTTTTTTCTCATTTTGTCACATGAGTAGATGTCTGAATGATCTGAATTTTCACTTATTTTCATCGCAGGAACTTGGGTCTGAATCTCTTGACGGGATCAATACAGGGGGGGATTGGCAATCTGAATCGCATGCAATACCTGTAATTCCCCCACTGTGACAAGAACAATGTGATTTGATTAAAGGGTTGCTTTTAATGTTTTAATGATGTTAAGTTGTTTTTGGTCCGTCCCTAATTATTGCCACATTCTACTGTTGTTAGGAGCCTTAATGCCAATGCATTCTCTGGGGAGATTCCGAATGAGATCGGAAATCTTCATGAGCTGCTAGCAGTGTAAGTCATGCTTGTAGCCGACTTGATGTTTGTCTATCTTCCTTTGACTAGTTGAGGCCTATCAGAGTCTGATGTTTTGATGTGACTTGAGTGTATCTTGATCATTAAGAATCGATAGATGTAGTCGTGGAGTTGCTTATATTCCGTTTCTTAATGCATGTGTTAGTTGTTGGAATTGAGGAGATAATTAAAATTAATCTACCTTAAATTCTCGGGACATGCTTTTAGATTGCATACTGTGGAGCTCCATTTTTGTACACTCAAGAGGAATGTGAAATGATATAGTCTGTTGCTACAGAGGATACATCGAGTTCCATGTTTGAGTGGTCCTTCCCTGTTATAAGAGATCTATAAGTGATATGTACTGCTAAAGGATGGGTTTATTCTATGCTGGATCGGTAAAATTGTCTTAGAGCTATTGCTAAGGTGAAATTTAAAAGTTAGAAGACAAAGTTAGTGAGTTCTCTTCCATCATCATAAGCAAAGCATGCATTCGTTCCAGAAATTTTTGTAAATAGACAAAAGATAATGCCAGAGGGTATGCAAGTTTTGGCAAATGGTAGTTGGCCTTTATATTGACTGAAGCACATATGGAGGTAACAGAACACAGAAGCATGAAAGGTTTATGATGATTGCATATGTATCAGTTTGTCCATGCTTCTGTAGATATGCCATGCAAGCTTTGCTTATTTCCCCATTAGTTAGTACCGCGTTCAATAAAATGCCTCCCAGTTACAAGAACTAAAAATCCATTCTTTGTTCTCTTTTGCTCCATTAGATCCATCTGAATATAATGACTTTCGAGATTTGCACTTGTTGCAGGTCATTCGCAGAAAATAACTTCTCTGGTTCTCTACCACTTTCTCTTGGAAATCTCTCAAAGTTACAGCAGTTGTGAGTCTCTCCACGTTCTGTAGTTCCTTCTCAAAATTTGTTATGCGACGAAATTGCACATAGTCTTCCAACTTTTGTTGCTTTTTTTTTTTTTTTTTTTTTTTGGTTCCCTTAAATTGTGATCCTCACTCATCCTAAATTAAAACACGTGCTAGATGATGGAAATATCAGTGATGGTCTCTGGAGTTAGCTGACAAGTCAGTTACTACTTCTCCATGTCTTCGAACTAGAAACACCCTAATTCAAAAATGTGTATTTTGTCTTAAAACCTAGAGTTAATACCTTAAAAACCCCAATGGTCTCTGGAGTTAGCTGAAAAGTCAGTTACTACTTCTCCATGTCTTCGAACTAGAAACACCTAATTCAAAAATGTGTATTTTGTCTTAAAACCTAGAGTTAATACCTTAAAAAACCCCAAACTGATATTCATATGGCAAATTTACCAAAATTAATTTTTGACCATAAAAACTCCAAACTAATGCACCTATGATAAATTTACCCCAATCGACCATAAAAAATCCCAAATTTGTACACTTGTGACAAATTTACCTCAAACTAATTTATTTTGCAACCAAAAACTCCAAATTAGTGCATTTTTGTAACAAATATACCTTCCATTAAATTGGATTAATACCACAAAAACCAGAAAAAAACTTTATAATTATGGCAAATGGAGAGTAAAATCTCAAACTAGTACCGGTCAATGTCACATGTCATTCAACTTAAAAATTTAACAGAAATTAGTAGATGATAAATTTATCACAAAGATACAAATTTTGGATAAATTTGTCAAATGTATGCTGGTTTGGGGTTTTTGGTAGTTAAAAAATTAGTTTAGGGTAAATTTGTCACAGGTGTACCAATTTAGGGTTTTTCAAGGTATTAACTCTAAAACCCGTTCTCTTTTATCACGTTTGTATTATTTTCTCGTTTGCCAACTTTACTAGAAAGGGTGGATGTTATAGATTGATGTTATGAAGTTCGCATCAACCGTTTTCTTGGCAAATTAAAGTGAGGAAAAAGTTCCTTCTTTCATTTAATAGTCATCTGCTTCTACTTTATCACCATTTATTGCTTAGTTGATCCATTATAATTGTCTTCTTTTATTAAGAGAAAACATGAATATTTTCATTTAGCTTTTCGAGAAATTTTCATGTGGACAGATACTTCTCTAGCTCAGGAATCAGCGGTGCAATTCCATCATCTTTGCAGATCTTACAGATTTAAATATCCTGTAAGAGCCTATAAAACCTTTTGTTCCCAATGCTGTGTAATCTTAGGACCTTTATGTGAGTCATTACAGACATCAGGCATTCTGATACTCTGAACCTCAGGTGGGCATCTGACAACAATCTCACAGGCTCCATCCCTGACTTCATAGGAAACTGGCTCAAACTTACTGTGCTGTATGGTGGCGTAGTTTGATTTATCATCTGTTTTTCTGTTCTTATCCTTATGGAGATGGTTGGGTTCTTTTTTATGCTGGATCTTACTGCTGAAGTCAAATCAATAATCATCTTGTCCTAATTGTATATGTAGGAGGCTGCAAGGCAATTCTTTTGCCGGTCCAATACCATCAACCTTTTCCAAATTAACCTCTTTAAAAGAATTGTAAGCATGTTCATGGTTAACCCGGTACTATCTTTTTTTCTTCTTTTGTTGTTTCTATATGGTTAATTTTTGGATAACCTCATATGTAACTTGAATTCTAGGAGAGTATCCGACATTTCTAGTGGCATCTCTACGCTAGAATTTCTGGCTGACATGAGGAATCTCACAACTTTGTAAGGCAGCCTTAGTCAAATTTGACACTTACCAGTGTTTTTCTCCATTCAGTTGTACTTTATCTGAGGTATCTAACATATATAGGTTTAACTCCTTGCAGAGTTCTGAGGAATAACAATATTCATGGTACTATTCCACCATATGTCAGTAATAACAAAAATTAGAGCACCTGTAAGTTGTCTACCAATTGATGAAAGCATCTGCAACTAATAGCTTCCTCTGGTTGTTCTTTGAGACAAATAAAAGATGCTAAAACATATATCTTGTCATTCCCTGCAAGAATTAGCTCATTTTGAAGCCCTTATTTTGCTGTTGTTCCAATGAAAGGGAATGTTTATTTCTGCTTTAGGCCAACAAACTAAGCCACGTCGGATTTCCTCCTGAAATATTTTGTAAAAGATGAAAAAAATTGGGGTGACTTTAAATGCTAAGATACTGGTCTTCGTAAAATAGAGAAGGTTTAACACATAAATAAGTCCAATTACACTTTCTAAAGGTTAAAGAAAAGTGAAATATTAAAAGCAGATGTCCCACCAGAAACCCACTAAGCTAACTGTTTAGTTACCAAACATACCATACTGTTTCTATTTATTTATTTATTTTTGGTTGCTTTCTGGGGAATTTTAAATGAAGCCTTAATCAAGCACCTCTTTTTATTTCTTTATTTTTGTCACACTCAATAATCAAACACTGTTCTGTTTAATAAGACTTATTTCCAGCGGTCTCAGAATTTTGGTTGACTTACACTGATTCTGATAGATCGATTCCACCTGCAAGAAAATCATTAAATTTTTCTCATTTCTTATTGACAATTTTTTGCCTTGCAGAGACTTAAGCTTCAATAATCTGAATGGATCAATTCCAGATTCCACATTCACATTAGATTCACTTTCTTATTTGTAAGGCATCTATTTAATTAGTTATCCAAATCATTTGAGATGTTCTATCCAATATTGAATAATGCCTATTTCATGCTAAGGTTTCTCGGAAGTAATAAGTTGAGTGGAGCCCTCCCCTCAAAGAAAGGCACCTCTCTTGTTTATATGTGAGTGAATCAAACCAATGAGCATCTACTAAACTGTGGGACATTGTGGGATCAATTTGACTGAACAGGTTTGTGTAACAGAGATCTCTCCTACAATAACTTATCTGGCAACTTTCCTTTTGGGTCAAGGAAACTATTCAAAGGTAAGTATAGAAGCTTCAACTGAATGTACTTTCTTTTTTGTTTTGCCCCCATTGTGCATATTTCATCGTCTAGGGTGTTCTGTATATTACTGGTATCCCTTCCAGACTAACCTTCTGCTTTTGTCATGCACATTCAGTAACTTCGTTGCCAACTACTTCACAGCAGAAAGTTCAAATAGTGGGTAAGGCCCTCTAGTCAATTTTACTAATGGTCTCCCGTTTAGTCTAGCTGATTATTATGATGATGTCTTATTCTGTTGTATTGGCATACAAGATGGATGAGAGATGGCTCTTTCTCTGATTTAAAAAAAGAAAAGGAAATGATTCTTTCAGAAAGAAGTTAAGTAAAATGATGAGTTACAAAATGAACTACTTAATAGAAATGGAGCATGTCAAAGTACGTAGAGTCTGTGACTGGAAAAGGGCCTATAAATCATGAATTTCATAGTTTATACAAAAACTTTTCATCTGGAAGGATCAACATCGATCAACATTGCTGATCCCATGTGGGGAAAGTGCTTAATTGTTCATTGATAAGGCATTATGCTCATTTTCACTGTGAGAAAAGTTTCTAGCTCAGAGTGATACCATTCTCCTATTTGTTTGGTTAGGGGTCAATATGTTTGCTGTAGTGTGCTTTTTTATAATCTGCTCTGGTGGCCAGTAGCTCCAGCCGGGAAAGTATACATAGTGACAAGTAAAGTCAAGATGTGTGACATATGGATATTGGCATTATTTAGGTTCAAGATAATAACATAACGACAACTGGAAGGACGGGGAAGTATACAAAAAAATATGTACAAGATATAAGCAGCTCAGCCAAAGATCGTGGCATTTCCTCTAAATTGCTGGCATTTAGTGGCCTTTGCATTTAGCAATGACTCATTTGCTGGAAAAGTTTCATAGATGACCTTTTGACAGCACACTCATGTCGTAGACTCTTTGTTTGCCTTTTGCTGGAAGCCACTGACCCTCCTAAAACTTAAACTATGTATAAAGAGAGTAATTGAAAAATGCACCTTTAGCTAACAAAAATGAAGACATCACTTGGCAAATCAACTATTTTTTTCCATGTTGCACACTACATGAAAGCTGACACCTGATTCTATGTAAGAACTTGTATGTTTGTTACCCAGTACTGTTAAATATCATCTCTCTCTGTTTTGAACTTAGGGACTTGCCTTCGGGATGGATTTGCCTTCAACGACCATTTCCTTGTAGAGACACAGGAGTCGGTAAGTTAAAATTATTTTTTATTTTTTATTTTTCCTTAACATAAATTTTAAGGAATAAAATGTCATCAGTAAGAACTTTACACGCAATGCAAAATAATCTTGTTTCGATATTGCATTCATGATTTGTCACTTTTGTTGTGAGTAATGTGAACTCTTCTTCATTATTCTAAAGTTGATAAGAACGGTTGGCTGTCCTATAATTAGTTCTTTTGTGCCAAAGTATCATCCCACTATGGATTTATATGGATGGGACCCTTGGAAAATGAAAAAGTTGATTGGCTGTGTTAGGGTAATTAAATACTATATCACGCTTTTATCTAACAGTTTATGCTTTTGAATAATTAGCAAAGGTCTTATAAATCTCACATGATATCAGAGTAGGAGGTCCTAAGTTCAAGTCTTTTCAAACCCCTATTTGCCTCCCAATTATATATTTACATGCTTTAGGCTTAGGCCAAAGTCTAGCCTACACGTAAGGGGAAGTGTTAAGAGTAATTAAATACTAAATCAGGCATTCATCTAACAGCTTAAGCTTTTAGAATAGTTGATAGCGGTCTTATAAAAAATCTCATAGGCTATGCCATTCCGAGGGCCTAAGGAAATAGTTCTTCATTAAATTGTCACTGCCTCTTCCTTCTCAATTGAGAATCTAACCTTATTATAAGTCATCGTACCCTACTATTGAAGGTTTTAGTAAATATGGAAGCTAGTGAGAAGGAGCATCAATCATCGTTTTAACAAGTCAAAAGCCCTTTTTGAACCTATGATTTATGATTTCTCAAAAACTGTCTGAACAGGCGGGACTTGTGGTAGCACACTGATGCAATTGCAAATAAACCTCCTCTAAAATGTGGCCACCTCCTGGAAGCTACTAGCATCACTGCGTAGGTTGTAGCCAAACCAAGAGATAGAACCTCGTAATAAAGGGGCACCAAAATTTTTAGACTTGCACAATGTTGCTCTAATGAAGAATCTTGATAAATTTGCAGATTTGTCAAGTGCTTCTCACAGATTTTGTCCTAATTATTTTGGGTCATCAGATCAAAAATACAACAAAGTTACTGAAGAAAGGGCTTAAACAGTCACGTGTTTGCTTTTTAGAAATGTTTTTGAGTATCACATTGCTAAAAAGCTTAGGAGCCACTTAATGCAGCTTTTTATTTCTCTCTGCTTCTCATCTTAAAGTAGTATTATGCACTCTGTGTGGCACTGAGGACATTGGTTGCTATCTGAAACAACCAGTGCAGTCAACTATCCATGCTCCATGTACAATATTTGGAGTACAAGCACAGCCAGCATAGCATAACTGCTTTTACATTCTTGCATAAGACCTCGATCAACTCTACCACCTGCCATTATATTTGTGGTCTTGCCACTGGTGAGAATGTTGTTTCTTTTTTTAATTGTTGCAATAATTACTTGAATAATGAATGGCATGATGTACATGTCATCTACAATCAACCTCATCGAAGTTCATTTTTATGGCTGACATGGTGCAATGAAGTGGAATTGCTTTGCATTTGCAAAAGGAATTGGTCCTACTGGCAAAGGACTTGTGAGCATATGCATGTGTCAATGTTAAATTGAGCAAGTGGTCTTGGTAAAGATTGCTAAGAAGAAATTTTGTTGGTAAGCCATTCAGAGTGTAACATAGATGGTTGAGTATCAGTTAAATTATCACAAATCGCTTGTCTATGAGGTTTATATTAGCATTATATGCACACGATTTGCCTCTGCCTAACAGCTTAAGCTTTTGGGATGGACATTCTAAGTCAGGTTTCTCCTTGGTTTGTTTCACTTGTGTGGCTACCAGTTCCTTATTTCCATGTTGCTGTTCTCGGTCATGTATGCATAAGAGCAGGGATGGTAATGTATTCCACTCTACTTGTCATGAGTTTATGTGGGCCTTATATACGGTTTCCCTCCACATAACATTTTAAGGTTTTGAGTGGACATTCTAATAGTATCCAATCAGATAAACTATGTATTCCATCGCAGATATTAGTTTTGCAATCAATTCCGGGGTCCACTAGTCAAATCTTCTGATGGAACTCTGTTTGAGGGTGACTACAACAACGGCATTGGTCCAGCTTCATTCTTTGTCAGCGAGACAAAGAGGTGGGCACTTAGCAATGTTGGGATTTTTACTGACGCTACCAACTACCAATTCACATGTTCAACCTCCAACGCCATCTTGCATACGCCAGAGCCAGACCAAGCTCTCTTCCAAACAGCAAGGACATCTGCGTCATCATTGAGATACTATGGGTTGGGACTCCAGAATGGCAACTACACAGTGAACCTAGGGTTTGCAGAAACAGCTTTTCCAGATGATAGCCAGTGGACAAGTCGGGGAGGCGTCTCTTTGATATATACATTCAGGCAAGTCTTTAGACCTGTATGCTGCATATAATATTTTAGTGGCATGAAGCTTCAATAAGACATCCTGGATGCACAACTATAATATCATTGGCATGGCTATTTATGAGCTTATGACTTTACCTGAGACTATGCTCAATCTTTGTTTCACGATTCTTCATCAACAGCATCAGGTTCATGATGGACATTTACCTTTTTAAAATTCCTTGCACGAGATTGCTTATCGTATAAGTACCTTGAATAACTATATCCCTCACTCCAATGAATTATCTTTTTCCAGTTTGTGATGGGAGAAAAAATCACTATCATTTGTTGTCTTGTGTTTTCGGTGCACCACTTTTTACAATTGTTGATACTTGTGTACAAGCTCATAAATTACAGCCTTTAAATTAGGGATGAACCTTTCAATTTTCGAGATGAGTTTCTCTGAGATTCCCACAGTTAATTTCTCAAGAAGTAGGTAGACAAGGTTTTTGTGAAAATCCACCACAAAAAGCGTTGTTAAACTTTATTCATCTATTGCGACAAATTGTACTAGGTAACCTGATCTATCTTTTTTGGCTTATTTAGGGGATTTTGATGTCAAAGGACTTTGACATTAGAAAGGAAGCGGGTGGAAGGTCCTTCCGAGCTGTTGAGAAGGCATTTAACGTTCAGGTATTTGAAAACTATGTTGAGATTCACTTCTTTTGGGCTGGAAAAAGGGACGCTGCATGCCTTCTCGAGGTACATATGGACCATCTATTTCAGCTATCCGTGTTAGTCCAGGTAATAGATTCCATTTCTTACCAAATGTCAATTTCTGACTAGTGCACATTCACCACATGTCCACTCACCTGAAATGCTTCTACAGATTTTACACCTACTTTTCCAGACAAGAGGAAGAATAAGATGCCTTTGGTCACAGGGATTGCAGTTGGTGTTGGAGTCGCGTTATTTCTATCGACTTTCTTAGCTTGTTATTATCTCGGAATAATAAAAAGACCAAGCTAAATCAAGAGACAGGTGAAATGATTTGCATCGCTGGTGTTTAATAAATGTCGAAATAGCCATATTGCATGCTTACCTGCATGATGATTATTTGATGGTTCTCAGTAGCAGTTATGTTGTTTCGAAGTGTCTAGTAATGTTGTTATGGTGCTTTTATATGCCAACATTTATGGTTTAAGGTAGTCTCATGTAATTTCAGACATACTTACCCAGTGTTAATTGTTTGTCATATTCCTTAATGCAATCACATGGTTTACTCTTGAAGATACTCTTCCATATAGGTCTGTAGTTATGCCTACTGTATTCTATAGATGACTTGACAGAAAAACCAATGAAATAGACAAAGATGAGTCAAGAACATGTGTCCTTTTCAGCCCAATGCGAGTCCCACTGTTTCTCCTTACGTGAGTGGCTTGATTTAGTAGAATGTGCCAATGCAACCATTTTTATAGTATAGCGGGCCTCTGCTTTTTTGATTGGTTTATCAGTTATCTTGCTCGAAAGTTATATGTCTATTTTGAAGTGGATGGCGTAGTCTGTCACTGGTGAGCCTCTTCTGTAAAGGAGATGGGAAATGTTTAACCAGGGATATGCTTCCAAAAAAATTTCCTCGAAGAGTGAGTAAAGGATATCTATCTCTTTACCTTGCTCATCAATGC